>JAECWI010000562.1:8872500-9227500 GCA_018150345.1 Drosophila equinoxialis | reverse complement strand
AAGCGGGTAGAAAAATCCTTCTCATCCTGGCTGCATGTCCGGTACATGCAATGCATCATGTTGCCTGCCACCTGAATATTGCCACGCTCTGTAATTATGCTTGTAGCTTGTGTTAAGGCGGAGCTTCAGGTGATGCACAACTCGACATAGTCTGCATATATGTATGTCTGGGACTGGGTTTGAGGTCTGGGCTGCAGTTAGTTCGTTTCCTTTTTCTCCACCCTTTCAATTTTATATACACATGCATATTCCCGCTGTGAGACGAGGAGTGCCTTTTCTTTGCTTTACTTGCCGCCGCCTTATGCGACAGCCATCAACTTGCCACATGCCAACTTGACTTGCAAAGCATGAACAAAACTATATTTTATGTCGTTGTTCCATTTGAAACCCATGCGCCCTTATATATATATATATATATATATATGTGTATAAACATTTTCCTCTTAAAGGCAAAATAAAATTTAGCAATTTTAAGTTCTATCTTTAACTAGAAGCAGTGAATTAAATCACATTAAATAAACACTTCTTTTTAATTCGTTTTTCTTTAACAGATAATTTGCCAAACATGAAATAAATCAATAAATTAAATAATTTATACTTTTTAGAGTTGTAAGTTGCCGAGGACCTAAAAATCTATTATTTTATTATTTTTATGGTCAAGTCCTTGAGATTCATATATGTATGTATTTCTTGTAGTTCTAGATTTGTGTTAATTATCTGGCTTCGTTCAAGACAAACAAGACAAATTTCATATGAAATTCTCCGGCTTTGTCCCAAAGTGAGAAGTAAAGATATAGATACATTAATTAATAGTGTATAAACTAAAATATACACTTATGTAGATTCTTGAGTAAATTGAATATAATCCTATCTGCCATACAAGACTTATGCCTCTGGCTTTAGTTTTGTTTGGAATCTAAATGGTTTCAGTTAGTTTAGTTCTTCCACTGGTTGTCTTCATTTTTGGGGTAACTTTTTGGGGTCTCTCTCTCACAATTTATGTTAATTACAATCTTTGCATGTTTGTTTGCCTTTGCTTTTGCCTGTATCCAGTGTGTGTGTTCATTCCCCTAATATGTTCAACGTTTTCTATGAGTTAGTCAAGATGTTGGTGAGAGCCAAGAAAGTTAAGGGTTGGGTACAGGGTGGGGGGAGGGGGTTTTTGGTAAGGTTCGCTGCGTTTCTTTCCTCCTTCCTGTTGTACTTTGACATACTCAACATCAGATTAGCCAGCCACAAAAGTCATAAATGCAGATGTTGACATTTCTTTTTCCTGCTGCTGTTGCTGTTGTGGCTTAAGGGCATTTGCTTTGTCTCCTGTGTTTTTTTTCTTTTTTGTCAGCAGACGACAATGTAAGAACGTACATACAGAAAGATAACAAGAGAGTGAGCAAATGAGACAAGTCCTTTTCCCCATCTTCTTCCCACCCGTGGGCAATTTGTCGCGTTTGCACAACTTTTACGCAAATGAAATAGCCACTTTATGACTGCTTCAAGGTACATTAGGTGCTAGTCCTTATTTTCCATACACACTTTGTCAGATCATATCAAGACAAACAAACCAACAGAAAATAAAAGAAAAATTCAAATGCTTTCCTTTTCTTGTAAATTAAAAACTCTGCATAGTTCAAATGACTTTGAGTTTTTCTTTCACTCTCATTTTTTCCCCGAAAAGAAGTCTGAAGCAATATCATCATGTGCCTTTAGCTCTTTTTGTTACGTTAAATGAACCATGTGAAAAAACATGCAAACTAAGTGAAAAGACCTCAAAAATTCATCATTTGCATTTTTTACATAGAATTTTAAATATTCAACAGGCTTCACATTCACTTTGTCCTTTCACAATTTCCTTACGTACTTCTCTCGTTTTTTCTTGCTCATTCTGTTTGATCATTCTAAAGGCAAGTGGAGGCAATTAAAATTTGTTTTAAACAAGTCTAACAGAGTCTTTTGGTTTAAAGCTAGCACTGCTTGGCTTAAACGGGATACTTTCTAGACCATCTAAATGTTCAAGAAGAGAAAATTGAAAAATTATTCAACACAAGTGGTACAAGAATTCCGCTTAACGAATTAAAAATTACTTTGTATATAAAGGTGTCATGCCACAAAAAATTCCTGCGGCTTTTTAACATATTTAGGAATGTCTCCTTAAGAGTTTTCCCTTTCCATGTTAACAAAAAATATAAAATAAATACAATAGAAACAAAAACCAATCAAAGGAAATGTAATCAACAAGGTGAAGCTTATTTTAGTACAAGAGTTTAAGAAGCCAATTAAAATACTGTGTGGAAAAACAAATGAGAGACCATATGGCATTCAAGACGTAATCAAATACTTTACTTGATTTCAATTTTAATTTGTTATAAAGAATTGAAGCACTCAAAATAATCGGTTACATGACATAAACTTTTATTTTTAATTTCCAGAATTTCAGTTGAGTTGAATGACTTATGCAATACAAATTTACACAAAAGAAGGACAAAAATAAATTCATTCTCACAGTTGCCTAGGAAAAATTTATTTATGCTTAAGAAAAGAGCATGATAAATGAAAATAAAAAACTTTTGTTAAACGAAGACTTGTTTAAGCATTGACAAAAGTTTTCGCAATCGGCTGTGAACGAGTGAGGGGGGCGGCACAGTAGGTAGGACGTTGGAGTGGTTGAAATGATGAAAAGTTTTGGGTGTAGGGTGTCCTCCTATGTGACACGTGCCCTGTTATACATGTCTTGTATGTTGTATTCACACATGTGCCAAGTTAATACGTGTGAACCATGTTCACTTGTTCCACGTCGTAGTATTTTTTCTCATTTTATCAATTTTGAACTTTACAAAAGACGTGAGAGCAAACAAAAATCGAAATCTAAAATACAAAATATTGGCTTATAAAGCTAATAAACTCACTATGATTTAGTGGTAGTCTTTGAAAGCAAACTACATACTGTATATACATAAATAACTGTAATTAAAATGTCGAGAAAAATAATAACAATATGGAATATTATGAGCTAGTATAGCTAGTATATAAATTTGAATGAAAATTGCATTAAGAACATTATGGGAAATGAAAATAAATTATCGCTTACCAACACTGGTTGCTAAAACCACCCAATTCTCCACATGCCACCACTTGAAATGCGTTGAAATGCCGCACAATTTCCCGAATGCGTTTAAATTGCTTTAGAGAGCTTAGAAGAGGGAAACAAAGCTAAACCAACTTCACGTGGTCGTCCATAAAATACTCTTTCTTTAGCATAATGTAAAATATGTATAGCATACTTCTCAGCCACTTCAGCCCGACTTCAGGCTAATCAATTTTTGTGATAATGTGAAATGTGCCCTCAGCAAGGGTATAAAACACAACAAACATCCCCCTTTTGCGTATGTATGTGTATGCCAAAGTTACGGCATTTTCGTGTTGTTGCTGTTGGAGTTGTTTTTGTCGCCTACTGCCTGGCTGCCTGCATTCAGTTGAGTTTCTGGTCATAAAAATTCCCATTTATTTATCGCTTTCGAATGGATTTGTCAGAAGGGGAGCAGTTTATTTTTGGGGGGTTGTTTAGTTGCCTGCTTGTTGTGCAATTGTCGTCCATGAGCTTCAAAAAGCAAAACATTTCACCCAACGTCTATGAAGAAAATCGATAGAAGCAGTCACCCTTAACACCCCGACCTCTTGGCCAACAATTTCACCAACTTCACTTCACTTTCCGCCATCTTCTTGCTCCACGCACAGGTGCTTTTCATCTAGTATATGGTACATATATTGTATATTTGGCTCAGGACATACGGCATTAAGCGGCATTTTGTTTTGACATTTTTGTTGGCAGCAAAAAAAAACACAAACACATACAGATATACGACAAAAAAAGGTTAAAGAAGAATGAAAAAAACAAAAACCAAAACAAAAAGGACAAAAACGACAACAAAAAAGTTTGACAAATGGCAAACGCTTTTTAGCAAAGCATTTTAAGACATCAAGAAAGGGATCCTGCACGTTAGTTGCCATTTTGACTTAATGCCCTGCTTTCCTATTGCTATTTTCAATCAATTTTGATTCATTCTTCAACTTATAAGCGGCTATTAATATCATGTCGATAATATAAAAGATGAAATTCTATAGAGATAAGCAGCTAAACTATTCTTGTTTTTCAAGAGAATACTAAATCATAACATGATGGACTTCTGTGAATTGCTCTGATTGAAGGCTAATTTTTCGGAGTCTTAAATCAAACTAAGTCCGATGATTACATTGGGTAACAACAGAATTTTAAGAAGCATTTACAAGACCAACAAAAGGCAAAAGTTAAAGATATAATTCAGTTCAACTGTCCAAGTATCACAATTAAGTCTTTCAGTTTTATTCTAGAAAGCTTAAAAAATCACAGTATTGGAATAGTCTTTCATTTAAATGGTTCTTGGACAATTAAAACAAAGAGCAGTGGATAAAAAGACTTTTATTGATTTAAACAAAAAAATGTCCATCTAGTGCCCAAAGGTTTATTATTAGGTTTACTAAAATAGCATCATTAGCTTTTAGTTATTGTATGGTTGACCTTTTAACTTCTGTCCACTGTTCAATCGTCTAATTAAATCTATTGGATTCATCATTTATTCCTCGATGAGAACATAAATAAAAAAAGGTCACTTGGTTAATAGGTTTGCCTGTCACTCTACCTGACCCTTCTCTCCCCTGCTGATAGAGAATTTTAGTTGCAACTGAAATTGTGCTTTTAATTAAACCAAACAAAGAGAAACACAAACAATTGTTAAAGCTCAACAACAACAAGGCAACATTCTAAAAGGATTCCATTTTTTTCATGCATGTATATAGAACTCTTTTCCATCTGCCACATTGATTTCATTGTGAATGACCAAATCAAATAGCATAGTCAGCTAGTTGGTTGTTGGGGGAGGGGACCATTGGAAGAAAAAAACACGATGTGGAAATATGTGTGTACGATGAAAGAAAGCAAACATTGCCTCACCACCTCCGTCCCCGCCACTTCGATAGGTATTCCCTGTGCTTACTGGCTTTTGCAATTGAAAAACCACTGGCCTGTTGGCCAGTTATTTAACCCATCAGTCAGTTGTCTTTAAATGGGTCAAAAAACTCGGAAAGCAGTTAAAAAGGCAAACGAAAAGAAGCAAGATAAAAGTACCAGAACAAGCAATATATGTGTACACCACTTATAATTCAAAAGGACTTTTAATTGATTTTGTATTTCTGCATAAATTACCAGTTTTACCGCACAAAAACAATTCGAAATATTGTTAAACTGGGCGTGGTTCCATTCTTCAGAGTGATGGCAAAACGTAAAACAAAAACCACAACAAACGAACAAAGCGATCAATAACTAAAACCAAAACCGCAGGACAATAAAGATAAGACGGACGCAGGACAGGATAGGACAGGACAGGATGACAAGACGAGTCGTAGCTAACAGGATGCCAACATTTTGACTTGAGGCTATCAAATAATGCACATACCAACAAAATTGAGACAAGACAAAAGTCGAGAACAAAATTCAATTTCATTTAAAGTCTCAAAAAGATATCCATCTCCAAGCAGCAGATAGATAGAGGCTCAAAGAAGCAGAGACCAAGAGAGGGAGAAGGAAAGAGAGAAATAACCACAAAAAAGAAATCATAAAAAAGTATAGTTGATGCTTGCTGCTGGTCACTGGCAAGCAAACAATAAAGATGTTGACGTCTTTAGTTGGCCAAAACGGGATGGCAAATCGTAAATGGAAGCTAAAACCAGCTGAGAGCATTGCAACCGCAGAAAAGTCAGCACAAATCAAAATGGCACGTAGTGCCAGATGAGGTTTTTGAGGGGTGAAACTAGGGAGAAAGCCTGGAAATGGAATGCCGATAGCAGTCAGAGATTATGACACAAGATGCCACAAGGCTGGGCAAGGATATTAGTGAACGGGGGGAGTAATGCCACTTGGGAAGGGGCCACATGGTGGCAGTTGAGAAAACTTTCAAGCAATGAACACATTTGCGCATAACTTGCATAAAACTCGCAGATGCAGAAGCACCAGCAGCCACAGCAGCGATGCATGAACTGGCAAAGAGATGGAACAGGAGCAAAGAATGAAATTGAAGTTGGTAGCTAGAAAAATGCCAGTGCAAACTTAAACATGGACATTAAAAAATTTTGCACAAGGAAATTGCTAAGGAAGCTAAAAAGGATATTTGCACTCTTTGAATTTTTCAACTTCAATCTACAATTTTCTTCCAAGAAAATTCATATAAAAAAAACTGATGAAAACTGATAAGAATATGAATACACTCATACATATACTCTCTAACACACATACACACACACACACATACTAAAACTCAGAACTCTATAAAGATCTGTAAGCTATGATAATTGAATATTTCATATCGTTTTATTACGCAGAGGGAAATAAAGCTGATTTCAAGCTAGCAAAATTTCTTTATCAAAATGGAAAATTTTTGCATATAAAAACCCTACAGAGAAAACACAACAAAAGAAAAATATAAAGAAGAAGTTATAGTAATTAACTTTATCATGTTATCGTGTCAAAGTTTTTTGCACAGCAAAAATAAAAGTAAAAAGTTGCATAAAAACTCGACTAAATTACGGATAAAAATGCATTATTCATTTGCTTAATGTGGTTACCCAACCAATCCCCATTCTCCATTCTCCATCCTCCATCCTATTTCCATTTCGACCTCTCAATCTTCCCCACCACAGGCACCTTCCCCTCATGGTTTTCTCTTCTCTTATCCATTAGTCGACGCGTCAAGCGTAAAATGCTAAACTGAAATTTTGTGTTCAACTAATGTTGACAGGCAGCAGAAGCTGTAGCACCCAACCACCAGACAACTAGGCACTAGGCAGGTCCTGACAACTGGAAGATGTGCTCTGCTCGATGCCGCGAACAAAACGACAAAGTGACGCAAAGTTTTATTGAAACTCCCAAAAGGAATTTGCCCAAAAAAAGTAACCAACCCCCACCCTATGAGAGTGTGCGGCGACTTCAAATTAAAAATAGAGAACTACAAATTGAAAGTTTTCTGAAGGGACTCAACAAAACAAAAAAAAAGAAGTACTAAAACCTTCAAACTAAGAAATTGAATATCTTAGTAACTTTAATGTCAACCAAAACGTTTCAAGCTAAACTCTCAATTGCAATAAGATACAAATTCTTGTTAACCAAACATATATCTGATGGAAGCATATTCTTTTGTGACACTAGCAGAAGTACAAGTAGTTCTCTTGTAGGAATATTTAAACGCATATTGAACTGCCAACTGTCAACTTCTGTGACTAAAACTAAAAAGTTCTGATTAATTTCTAGTCGGCAAACAAAGAGCATAAAACTTGTCAGTTTAAAAATAACATCGTAACACGAGAAGAGAGGAAATATATTTTTATTACTTTGCTTGACACACATAAATACACGACTTGGGAAGTCTCACGTTGGTAGTTTGCCTTTAAAAACTTAATCCCAACTTATTGAAAAACGCAATGGCAAGGAAACGAACCTACTTATGTATGTATATATATATATATATATATGCAGTATATGTGTGTATCTTGGGCACGTGGCAGCTGCAAAGATATAGATCTCCTTTAGTCTGTTGGGTTGACAACCATTTTGGGGCAAATGACGTCGACCCACACACACAGACAGACATACAATATTGAGCAATTTATGACTTGTTTGGAAAAGGATTTCTCTACCGTCTCCCTCTTCTTTGGGGTTCTATTTTGCATGGGCATACAAATTTTTAAAGCGAACGCCAAATACAATGGACAATGCCAAAGAACGGAAGTGTGGAGGCAAAAAGAAGAGAGATAAAAAAAAAAGAAAATTGCGGCGACAACAATTCAATTTAACGCTTCATTGAAGTCAACAGGGCTTGGCTTTGGTTTCAATGGTTTGGTTTGATTTTTTTTTTTTTGATTATTTATTGAATTCAGCTTTTGTTTCATTAATTTAATTTGAATTTTGATTTTTTATGCAATATTTTTGTTTGTTCTCTCTTTTGTTTTTTGCAGAAAATTTAATTTTAATAAGCCACATGGCGTATACTTAATGCGCGATTTTAATATTGATTGATGGAATGTTTCCTTGCATTAAATGCGAACAATTTTTCATCGAAAAGTCAAATGTCATGTCGGAGAATGACAATTGAATTGCTCGCAGGATAATCTAATAAGCAGAAGCAGCTTCAACGAAGGATACCTATCTAACCTGCTTCTGCTTCAACTCCTACATAACCTACCAAAAAGAAAATCTGACAAGAAGCTTTTTTTTCTTGTGGCTGTGACGTTTGAGTTTTCCTTTTCTCTGTCTTCCTTCCCTATTGTATTTTTTTTTTTTCGCCAAAATATTTTCGTACCCATCTCATGGTTTGCCGAAAATGACGTGACGTGCATAAATAATTGAGTTTTCTTCCTAAAAAAAGCGAGCAAATACAACAACTAGGCAAAACGGAAACAATGCGGCAACAGCGACAAACGGAAATGAAGAGACGTCAGAACAACACCAGTAAACAAATATTTTAAATTATAAACATAGCATTTTCACATGCTTTATACAAGCAATTAGAACCCCCTCACCCAAGTAACGAGCACCCTAGCGCCCCCATCAGCGAACGACCAACACGGCCTTATGGAAAACGTTAATGCATAACTTCGTTGTTTTTGTCCGATTTGATCAAATTGGTGTTTGCTGGGTATTAGTACAAATCAAGTGGCCAAATTTAATTACAAAGGTAGAAAATACGTGAGATAATCGAGTTTTCCAAATTACGGGGGCGGAAAGGGCGTGGCAAAATGTGCATATACAATATATGCGCATTTATTAAACAAAACACAACCAAATGGCCCAGCTATTATAGTCTTTAAGAAAATCAAATTTGTTTAAATTTCGTGGGCGGAGGGGGCGTGGCAAATTTTTTGCAACAAATTTGTGCGCGCTTACTAAAGATTAATCATACTAAATTGATGTCTTTAGCTATTATAGTCTTTAAGAAAACAAATTGTTTAAATTTCGTGGGCGGAGGGGGCGTGGCAAAATTGAAATAAACTACCACCGTAGGTAATACACGAGTCTACGTACCAAATTGTGACCTAGCTCTTATAGTCTCTGAGATCACGTGTTCATACGGACAGACGGACGGACGGACGGACGACGGACGACGGACGGACGGACGGACGGACGACGGACGACGACAGTCTATATCGACTCGGCTGTGATACTGATCAAGAATATATATACTTTATGGGGTCGGAAAAGCTTCCTTCTGCCTGTTACATACATTTTGGCGACTTTAATATACCATTTCACCCTATGGGTGTATGGTATAATAAAATATGGCGAAATGGCAAAATGGCGACTAACGATAAGTATTCCAAAAATTCGAGAAAATATTTATGTGTATTCACCCATTCTACCTTTTAGCCACATGCCATATGTTAAATAAAGAGAAATGAGAACCAAAAAATAACAAACGAGAAAAAATGGTAAATGGAATTTTATTCTTCGCTTACAATTTGATCTAGCCAATTACCAGAAAAATATAGAATGTTCCTGCATACATTTTTACGCGACGTCTAATTAAAAAATTCCAATTTATCAGAAAATGAAATTTAATATAACTATAGCAACAAGAAATGTGGATTGAAAAGCAATAACATCAAATACCTTAAAAAAACAGTAAAACAAAACAAAAAAATTCAACGCAAATAATTCAAAACAAAAGGGAAAGTTTGAGTATTTACGTGTTATATTTAAAATTACCTTATTTTTATACCCTTAGTATGGATTTTTTGACATATTAGTAATATTAGTCTATCAAGGATAATCAAAGATTTGTGTCCAAGATTTTTAAAATGCTAACGAACGTTTGTTTGCTTTCAATCAATTTAAAGTGAAAGCAAAATTCATAAAGCCAATTTCAGTCATTCAAATTCATATGAAAGCGACACCTTTATTGATGTATACAAACAGACACACTTAAGTAAAATAAAACTGAAATTGAAACACAAAACCGAAATGCAAGATTTTAAATTAAATTTTGACACAAATGTTTCTTAACTGACGCCAAGGCTATGGTAATAACGATTTACTGCCGCAGGAGCGGATTTAAATATATTTTGGAAACCTGGTGCCTCAAAAAATAAACAATTGACCCTTGGATGCGACTCTGTAACTGATTTTCTTATAAATTTATGGAAATTTATTGATTTTATTTTCTAATGTTACGTGTCCTCAAAATATCAAATAATCGCCAACTGAATGCTATTTTCGGAAATTGCGTTTTCTTTACTATTTCGACATAATTTATAAGTCAATTTTTAGGAAATAACACACTTTGCACATACACACATTTGTTGGAGTGTGCATTTGCCTGTTTGTGTGTGTGTGTGTTGGATAATTGATATTTTATTAAAACGCTTTTCATGTTACAATTTACTTATGGCTTATGTTCATTTTGCCATGTCCTGTTAGAAAAGGCTTTTATCTACAATGCCAGCTAACGGAAAATAACTAAATAGACATATAACATTTTTAGCACAGACAACTATAACCAACTGTACCAACTGGGCAAGAACCTCTATTGCCACTTTCTGCTTGGTTTTCCATTTTGCCTTGTTGTGTATTTTATGACTTGTCACTGCTGCTGCTGCAGCTCCTGTCAGTGAATCTGTCTTTCCCATGCCATTGCTTATGCCACTTTTTGTCTTGCCTTCTGCTAAAACATTTCAAAACTTTTTGCAATGAAAGTGTACTGGCAACATTTTCACCGAATTTGTTCTTCTTTTTACCGCAGCCCACACCTTTTGCATGCGACACCATTTGTGTCAATCTAGCAGTTTCCCAATCTTCTAACGCATATGCCGAAGGTAGAAAAAGGAAGTGAGTCCTAAAAACCCAATATCTGCATCCCCACTACAGAAGTGTATGGTACATTTTCAATGTGCATGGCGTTTTTTCTTAAGTGTTGAATTGCTTTTCTTGTTGTTGTTGCTTTGCAGTTATCTGTATTCCCTGTTCGTTTCAGCATATAAACTTTATGCTCAGCTAAGATAATATGGCAGCTTTATGTACATAAAGTTTCAAAATTAAAACATAAGATATTGTATATTCCACTAAATACTCAGTTTATAAATGTACATACGTTTAAATATCCCAATAGTGACTAAAAATCTGTTCTTTTTCGCAATTAGCACAATAAAAGGTTATGAAAAATACTAAAAGGTTAAATAGAATTGAACTTTCTTTGGTATCCAATGGATACTCTAATGGGTAATTTAATTATTTGCAATGTATTATTCTAAGTCGAGGTAGGAACAATCCTAATTTATCCTTTCTTTCATTAAAAGGGTATTTATTCATTCGAATCCTGTAAATTTGTTAAATCTATTCACACTTTTGTATTTATGTTAGAGAGTTGTAAGTATTACTTCCGTTTTTCTTTCCTCCATTTCAGCTTTTCACTTTGGTCGAGAGTAGGGTTCTGGTTTTTTATTTTTTACTCTTTGCTTTTTGGTTTTGTGTTTCTTACCTATTCGCCTAGTTTTTGAAGAGAGAGAGAAAGAGAGACGGCAAAAAGTTGTAGGTTCCGTCTTTGTTATTTCTGTTATTGTTGTTGCTGCTGCTTGCTTGGTTCCCCCGCTTTTGTTTACGACCAAATCCAAAACAATGGCATTTTTGCACATGAACGCATTTTGAGCCAAGTTTCCAACTCATTGTTGTAGTTGTTGCCTTTGTTTGGGCCATACCCATGCATTCGACTTAAACTTTTGAACTAAGCTAAAGCCCTTTTGGCCTGGACACATCTACATACATCTTCACTCAACTCATGTGAGTGTGAGTGTGTGTTTGTGTGTGTTGAATATTTAATCCCATTTTCCCTTTCCGCCCCAAACAATCTCTAACTTTAACGCCAAAAGTAAATTATTAAGCTTCATTTTGTTG
Source organism: Drosophila equinoxialis (assembly GCA_018150345.1). Classification (NCBI taxonomy): domain Eukaryota; kingdom Metazoa; phylum Arthropoda; class Insecta; order Diptera; family Drosophilidae; genus Drosophila; species Drosophila equinoxialis. The sequence goes on along the minus strand of JAECWI010000562.1, from coordinate 9,215,535 downwards.
CCCGAAGGCCAAGCTAGAATTCTAGAACTACAATTGCGCAAATTATTTGGTTCATTGGCTTGATTATTGCTTTCACGTTTTTCCTTTTTTCCTTTACTTGTTCTTTCAATCCGGACACATACATATATACAAGAAAATCATCGCAATAACTTAAATGTGTAACAAATGTGAGTGCACATAAAGTTATCGTTGTGCCCTGTAAAAACCTTTCTCACAATAATGACAAATGTGAACTCCAATAAAGGGAAAATATATATATTGCTTGGCAGCAAAGGAGGTGATGAAAGTGATGAAAAATTGTAAAAATTTCAAGAGAAAGAGGCACAACATAAGCCATTGACATTTAATCAATGATGATAGATATTGCTGCTTCGAATCCCAGTCGGTTGACAGCTGCTGAGCCTATAAAAACTGCCCTACTCCAAGTCTTAAAGTCATAATTCTGCATCAGATTGTGATTGAGGTAATCAATTTATAAATTATCATTACACAGTATTCATTTGTCACATTTACTTACATATTCATGTAATTTTCTGTTGATAATAACTGATTGTAAAGTCTAAGCTAACATATTTATAATATTATTACTGTAATAATGGTCTTTCAACTAATTAAATTACCACCAGATACATATACATTTGTAGTTTCTAAAAATTTAGTTTCGTGTGATATATTAACTATCAATTAAACACTTTTCTTTTATGAAGTACAACCCATAATACCTAAACAATTAACCTTTTTCCCATATTAAAAGCAAAACTTGGTTTCCATGAGCCTTAAACAATTTGCTACACTTAAGTTAAATCCGGGCAAGTAATTGAATTAATTCCAAGTTTATGCGTTTGCGTATGTGTGCAAGAGAGATGGAGAAAGTTGGGGAGGAATGAGGTGGGGGTGATTTTCAGGCGGAGTCAGCCAACCGCATAGTCTTAAAAGAAAATTCAAATTTTTTGTTGTTGTTTTTCATCAGCCAAAGACTTTGATTAATTTCAAGACAATAATTATAAAAGCGCCGCCCACCTCACCTCAACTCTCTTATGTTTTCTCTCTGTCTGTTTGTTTCTTCTATTCCTCTTCGTTTTTGGTTGGCTTTATTTTGCTCTACGTGCCGGGCGTGCCATAATCTATAGCATACTTTGCAGCGCCGTTTGGTGGCCTAAGCACGTTGCCAACCATCCTGCCGCCATTGCCATCATCAACGGACTACCCCTCCTAACTGAGTCCTGGCAGAGTCTCAGCCTCTCCCTCCTCTCTTTCTCTAAACTTCATTTGGTTTAGTTAATTTTCGCCACCTTTCCCTAGCTTATTGAAGGAACTTTAAGGCCAAAAGAAACTTAATCAAAGTTCTTAGTGGAAAGTTTTGTTCCTTGGCTCGTTCGTTGAGTTCTGTTGGTCGGCACGCAAGCCATTGGCATCGTTAACTCGTTCAACTTCCTATATACTACCATGCCCGATTCACTTTATTCGCCTTATTCGCATTGGGCAAATATATAAACTTGCCTGATACTTTTGTTGTTGGCGTGTTTGGCTGTTATTTATAATATAAAGCCTTCAACTTGACCGATGGCGGCAACGACTATAAGAAGAAAAAGGAGAGAATTCTCAATTTCTACAAGTTTTTGAACCTTTAAGAGTTTTTCCATTGCCTTTGTGGCATTTAACTTTTAATTGGATTGAGCGATTTTCTAGCTTAGTTAAGTTAAGTTAGCTTCTACCAGAGTGCGGAAAATTTTGTTGTGCAAAATAATTTTCAATAATTACTTCCTCTTGGCTGAGCAAAAAAAAAAAAAAAGAAATAGTTTGCTACCTGTGCTGCATTAGCATAAAAGTTATAATTATTATTCAAAATTGTTCAAATTAGACTTGAAATTTTAAATAGGTTGGCATACTAAATTGGAAACTTCCCTTCCATTCCACTGCCCAAGGGTTTTGTTTTTTCAAATAACAAGTTTGGCATGACCTTTGAGACCTTTTCTATTATCCCATTATGGGGTTGGGGGCAGCCTATCAACGATTTATCACAACGATTTAGGTAAATCTCCGATTGAAAGGCAGCAAATGAAAAATGAACTGAAATGCTTTCTCAAGTTTTATTTCAAATAGACCAACATTCCTGCACAAGTAGGAAATTGTTTCAATAATTTGGCAAAACTTTTGACCCTTTTGGCACACGAAATGAAAATTTATGTTATGCCACGAAAAAAGGGTTTCCATTTCATAGCGACGCAAAACCAAGAAAGACCCATTGAAATGTTGAACTTTTGCAAGTTGGCTGATTCTTTTTTTGCTTTTGTTGTTGTTTTCCTCCGCCATTTATCAAAATCAGTTTAATTATGCAAATCGTCTAGAAATGTTGCATGCAAATACAATTTCTGCGGGTTCACTCCACCAAAAGTAGGAAGAATGCCAACAAATGCAAAGGAAAAGTTATCACTAAAAACAAAGCAGCATTCCCACAGGTCACCAGCACTACGAAAAAATTTCCATAACCTCGAGGAAAATTTTATTACAAAGTGTTGTCAAAGTATGTGAGAGGTTTTTTATGCCAGTGTGTGTGTATTTTTGTATGTGTCTCGCAACAGGGTGTCTCTTTAAAGATGATATGTACATCGTATCTAAGTATTTTGGCATTCCACATGAAGAACAAAAGACTTTTTCTTAACCCGTGAAAATTTTCAAAAAAAAATGTAACACAATGTTGGGGTTCTCAAATGTTTTTTAAATTGCGTTTGATTTTTTTTTTTTCTTGCTTGTTTGTTGAGAATTTGTCTCTGGTTGAATCATTTCATTGGCTCCCTGTCATGATGGCAGAAGGGATATTTCCCTTTTATACTCAGTTGAAGCTTCCTTTTAGCAAGCGAGACGATAAAATATGCACATTTCCTTTGCCACCTACCATTCCTTTGTTGTCTAGCTTGTGGCATGGCATTAAGTTTCCTTAACGCAACGCAGTGCGCGGAGATTGAGTGTCCTGGCTGGCAGTCAATTTGTTTTTGTTTGTTTGTTCGTTGTTGCATCGGGACAAAGAAGAAAGCAAACTGTACAGAAATCTCATAGTCAGACATAATTTATACTGGCAAAGACTTTAGAATTCTCTTTTGCAAGCCAAACCTGATTTAAAATCTTGCTCGAATTATTTACAAAAAATTAATGACTGTTTGTGTGTAGGCGAGTTGATGAAATGGTTAACCATTGGGGGGAACCTCTATAGGTATTTTCCCATTAGGATGGCCTTTTTTGAAGGAGGTCTTTCTATTAGTTTGGCAATTTTCACACATCATGCTGGGGGCCAAAACTAAAACAAAAATGAACCTTTTAAACTGACCCCAAAAAAAAAGGAAAGCCAGGTAACTCGAGCATAAGCACATATGCATGTATGTATATGACGACAAACAAACAAACATACCTAGACCCAGAACCAGAAACAGAACCAGACCCAGACACAAATTAAGTTCACACCTGGGCACACATTTGTTCCGGCCACCCGCATCCACACCCAAAAATAACCCCATTTCAGGACACAAAACATCAATAAATTAAAGGTACAAATGTTGTTTTGTATCCTGGGTTAAAGGTAAAGGGCGTGTACACTATATAGATTAGGGTGTTGCCATGGAAATCGAAAAAAAGCTGAAATACCCACGCCTGGGTCACGTCTTACTGCCCTACCAGCCATCGATCTACCAGCCATACCATCCCCAGGTACCACCACCAATCACTGTCAATTCCAATCTTTGGTCATATTTCAGTTACTTTATGACACGCTTTTTGCATCTACTCAAGCCATATTCTAATTCCAGATACTCAACGAAAAATGTCAGATGATCTGGTCATCATTTGTGTGCGTCTGTGTGGCGTATCTATAAAATCCACTCTGCAAATTACGGAGATTTGTATGGGGCTTTCTACAATGGTTGTTAAAGAGTCCACCATTGCTTTCGAAACAGGTCGGCTGCATCCATAAACTTAGCCCCCCCATTTCTCTTGTGTGAAGTGTATTACTCGCAAGGGCGAAACCCCATTAATGCATGTCCCCAGGACTGCGAAAATGGGGATGAGAAGGACACATACATATAAGCACTCCCCCTCCCACAAGCTCCACATTGAAATTAATGGGTCGGAAAGTGTTGAGATTAATCAAATACTATGCCATTCGAGTGTGGAGTGTGCGTACGCAGAAGCAAAATTATGTCCACTACCCTGTCAACTGAAGCAAAAATGGTAAGGTAAATCTAAACATCTGTTTAAGAATTTATAGCACATTTAATTTATTTACGAAATTGCTTAAAAGCTTTCCGTTCGGAACAGAAATAGAATTCATTCATGCAAAATAATCATTTTCTCTCAGTGTACGGTTGACAAAATTTAGGGAAAGTGGAATGGGGCAATCTAGAAATTCATATCTGAGAATGCAGTTGATTAACTGACACACATAGATAGGAAACCAAAACAAACCCGACAAGACCCCCCTCCATAGTTCCATAGACATCGTGGCATAGAAAGTGATAATACACAGAGGTAAGTATGTAAGGTGGGAGTAAGATGGGCAGTCGTAATGACTGAAAGAAGTTGCACAACTTTCCATTTACTCTCTTTTCATTTCTTCTTGTCTTTTATCACTTACCGTCCTTTGGCTAACCCCATTCAAGAGTTTTGTAATCGTTACGCTTGGTAATCCTGCATGCAGGACATCCAAGCTATGCTCTGCTCGCTCTACTCACATAATTTCAGGCATTTTGAGTCATTTTTCAATTTCTGGCTTTCCACTCACTTTGTCACTTGAGCAAAAGTGCAAAACTGATAAATACATACATATCTCTCACTTTACTTCACGAAAAGAAAGAAAATGAAAATGAAAAGGGAAGCCAGCCCAAACCACTCGTCTGTCTTTTCTCATTTACACTCGAGGCACTTTCAAGTGGTCCAAATAGTCCTTCTCATTGGTTTGTCCTCCATGGCCTTTTGGTTTGCGGCTCCGCATGTGCTACCCTCGATATGTCTGTGTGTGTATTTTATGGTCTGGCAGTAACCACTTGAGAAGATATATGCACAAAAACACACAGACACACTTGTATATATGTATGTAAGTATCTAGGTATCTATACATACATATTTTCCCAATTGATACGCAGCAGTCAGAGGCAGCCTCAATGCGGTTATAGCTGTTACCTAAATTCTACTTTTACTTCTTCTTCGACCCCTGCACTTCTCAATCTCGTAAAAGAAGTACCAGTCAGTAAGCTATCTAGTTACCTGCTCTCAATATTAAGCAACTTTCGGTTACTCTTTATTTAAGATTAACTATCTATTAATATCATTTTAATTTACAAAGAATTCTTTCGAATGCTTCAAACCATTTTAATTGGGAAATGTATAAAATGATGCTATCAATTTAGTAGAGTCTTCAAGTTTCGTTGTTAACTATGATTTCCTCATTCACTTTTACGGCATGTTGTTCTTATCGATTTTTGGTTTGTGTTCGGTTTTGGTTGGCCTCTGCAACTTTCAGATTTCCCCTCTCGCTTCAACTGGGAATGTTTTTTTTTGCTTTTGGTAGTTTGGTAGGGCGAGGGCCATGATGTTTGGGGGGTAGAGAACTCGTCAAACAGTGCAATCGCAAACAACGGTGCGATAGAACACTAACAAATGCATCTGCGATAAGGTGGAACTTATGTACATAGAGAAGTGACAGTTCAAGTTGAAGTGTGTCCCGGCCCTTTGCCGCTTCTCCACCCACAAGCACCATGTCGCACACAATTGTAAAAATTTTTGGAAATCTGCTTGACAAGTGCCACAGCAAGCATCTAAAAGTGACAGAAATGTGCGAGATGTACTCGAAACGTTCAGATTGAGATCAGTTTAAACAATTTGAATTTTCTTGAAATATAAGTCAGCCTAATTGATTTAATAAAGCTCTGGGCCTGACTAGGAGAGGATTCTATACAAAATTGAATTTCAAAAATGAATTAAAATACTTAATAAAGGACAATTAAAAGCCGAAAGCAAGAAGACTTCTACAGCGATTTTGAACCTTATGACGCATAATAAATTTTGTAAATTGTTTTTGGAAACCATTAAGATTGTATTTTTATTATATCTATTAAGCCAACTTAATTGCTTATTGTTCTTTTAAAACAGATTGCTATTAAACAAGAAAATGAAGTACAAATTCAAATAAGTAAAAACAAAATGGACAATTTTTGAAATAACATTTCATTTGTTTACACAATCATTTATCATTCTACGCATCATAAAGAGATTTTAGATAACAACGACAATGCTTCAGTAGACAGTAGCAAATTAATGATAATTAAAATGGCATAAATGACAAGTTGGCAACAAGGATAAGAAACACACACATTGACACAGACCCACGTACATATATATATGTATGATATACTGACAGGCAACTAGCTAGACTGGAAACAAGAAAAAAACACATTATGATAAAGGTAAAAGTGGCCAAAGGGCTCCTATTATTTGCACAAAAAGGATCGGATCAGCAGACGACTACCTGAAGGGAACCTACATAAATATATACATACATACATAGAGAAGCAGCAGCAACAGCAGCAGGTGTGCCAAGTAAATCAGTTAAGGCAATGCGGCGGCGGCGGCGATTGCCGAAAAATGCTTACATTTTAAGGAGCAGAGAATTTTTGCACCTGCCACACATTTCAAATCAAAAAACAGAAAAACAGAGAAGAAAACAAAAACCGAGAAACAGTACAAAAAGCTGGCACTGGTCAGGTAAGTTAATCGTCCAAAAGCGAAGCCAGCGACGACATCTGTTGCCCATTTTTTTCCTCTTTCTTTAGGACAGAAACGGAGCCCCAAAACCAGTTATATGAGAACGAATGGGAAAGGGCGTTGAGGGCGGAGTGGAAATAAGTAGGAAGGAAGCCGGTTCATGGGTAACCCAAATTGTGAGCGAATGTTTAACCGTTGGCCATATAATTTGCAGTATTAGCTTTTGTGCAAAATTAATGGGACACAACCACCAACTCATTTCCACTGGCAGCTGTTAGATTTCGTTGCTCATAAAAAGAAATAACTAAAGGTTCCTACACATCTTTACAGTCAGACTCATCAACCACATCCTCATCAATATCAATACATCAGTTCGAAATGCCTCGACAAATATTTCAAATAATATTTATCGATTAATTCATTAAAACTCATTAATGTTGCAATTTATACCAAGTTAAAATCAACAAAAAACAACAAAATATAAATTTCAACAATTCTTCTTCTTTTTACGTACACAACACGTTTTGGCAATTAAAACTTTTTCACTCAAAATGTTTCTACTTATATATATAATAAGTACATAAATTGATTGCTGGTATAAAATGTTCGAGGGAGAGGGGTTCTCTACACGGTCGGAGGAGGATAACCTGGGTTGAGTTAATCGATTTTTGATTTCTTATTAATGAGGCGCACAGGACACCGTCAAGGCATCGGAATCATACACAATACATATGTACGAATGTATGTATGTATTGGGTAACATTTAGTTGATTAAGGAAATGTTGATAAAAATGAAACACAATTATGATGATGATGATGATGTTGGAATCATGTCTTTAACATTGATGACAGTTATTAAATATTTAGGACAAATTGTTATAGCCCCATTAACAGGCAGAAGAAAAACAGAGACAATGTAATAAGGTAGAAAGTATGGGAATAAGTAAAATAATTGTCGCCTACAATTAATTGTAGGTACCGAAAAATATTGTTAAACTTCATCAAACTTGTATTTACAAAAACGTAAACAATATAAATATTTAAAAAAAAAAAAATAGATTGAAGTTTATTTAACATTTTAAGAAATAAAAGTCTTTTAATAAAACTTTGTTGATTACAAAGAAAGAAATTTTTGATTTTTTTTCCAGGAATGGATTTAGATTTGCTTTCCGAATAACGAGGGAAGTTTATTTAGTATAATTATATCATGCAACCATTGAGTAAAATGGTATAAAGACATTAAGTTGTCTTTTTACTTTAACTCTTGCACATTAAACTAATTAAATAATAAGCCAGACATGCAACGCAAATGACTCTGGACTCAAGAGGGCAGAAAATATTGTTCATTATTTTCAGACAGTTCTTTAAATTTAGTAATATTTTCTTTATAATTAGATATTACAAATGGTTTATGTTAAAAAATAACTAAAATAAATGTCCTTTCTGTTGAAAATTAGCAAAGTTGATGCTTATAAATGGATTCATTTTAAGGTAATTCTGCTAAGTTGGATCAAATTTAAATATCCATCCCTGTGGTTTTAGGTATAATCGTTGAAGGACAAAAAGTATATCTAATTCCACCCAAAGATAAGAATTCACCTTGAAGACCGGAAAGTTTATTCGTCTACTTCAAAAACCAAGGACAAAATTTGTTTAGCATTTTCTTTTATAACACAAAAATCTTTAAATTTAAATATTCAACGAATTCTTATGCTTGAAATAATAAAATTGATTGCAATTTAAATGGAAACGGGTATCTTTTTTTCTTTTAGTAATAAAAATAATTGTGAATGTATTTATAAAATTTTTACAATTATCCGCAATGTGCAGTCATAAAAGCGCTTACAATTATTTTGTTCTCTTTTGAAATTGCACTGCATTTTTGCATGAAGATAAAATTAAAAGGACAAGGCATTGATGCTCTGCACTGGTTGGATAAACTAACGTTGTTTGCTCTAAAGGATTAAAAACATGCATGAAAACAGCAAAAGTCCCCAAAGTCCTCAACAGAATGGCAGAATGTTGCGCCATATGGTCATACAACCAACCAAACAGTGTCAGAGGCAACAAAGTTATGAACTGCATAAGGGAAACACACAAAAACACACACACATGGACAATTACATTTGTATATGAACACATATATATATAGATAATATAGTTCATATTCATACAGTGTCTCTATCTATTCAAGAGTAACTGAACTCTATTGAGAGTTTTAATTGTGGCTCTGTCAAGAATTTCTGGTGATTGCCTTAAAATTTGTAAAGATATTTCTTCTTTCAGATTGTTCAAGTCCTTTAGTACTTAAATGTTTCCTTTTTATTAACAGTAAAATGCATTTGCATTTGGAGCAAGTTTTACAAGTTTTATGCGGTTAAGTTTAAAAGTTTAATACAAAGTTGGATGTTGTTGTTGCAACTTCTGTTGCTGCAGCTTCATTATGCTGGAAACCAATTGTGGCACTCATATCCTGCTGTTATGTTTTCATTTTTTTTTTTTCATACATTATATAAATACAATGTAACATACTTATTATATAGAACTTGAGTATGTGAGTTTATATATGTATATACTATTTACTGGTATACATATATGTAAGTTGTTGTTCCGCTAAGCCACTCAGTAAGTGAAGTGCTTTCTCTCTCTCTATCTTTCTTTCATTTTCTATCTGTGTGCGGTTTTGTGTCCCTTTCTTCAAGTGTTGCAAGTGCAGCTAAGGGAAAACTGTAGCTGTTACATTGCACAATTCTGTTTTTGGCTTTTCTTCGAAAATGAAATTATCTTTTCACATGTCCTAAAATATCCAGGAAGCTAACTTGAGCCATGACGAATTTTCTACACCCTTGCAGTGTTTGAGATATTTGATAACGATACGAGTCACTTCTTGGACTGTTAAAATTTTAAAATCCCATATTGATTTTATCCTTGAGATTATTGATTTCAGACCTCAAAATCTATGTTTAGCTATTTCTGCCAATAGTTACAAATGGTTTTCAATACCTTTTGCAAGGGTATAAAAATCATTACAAACAGCCTATATGAAAAAATAAATCTTAAATATTAAAACTAAAAGTGAATTATAATCGTGAAAGGGATTTCAATTTAAAACATTTGAATCGAAAATTATACAATTCTGTCTTTTGAAGATAAGAAAGATTTAAAATTTCTACATAATGCATATTTTCAAAAATAATTCATCACAGTTTTTGTATACCAATTATTTTAAACATGATTCTATTTAAATATACATACTCACATATATGTAGAAAAAAAAGTTCTTAAGCTTTTAAGTCCTAATCCATCCTCACACATAAATCAACGCTGTGAAAACCAAATGCGATTAGCATTTTATTCCATTTACAACACTCGACAATGATGATGATGGTGATTTTGATGATGATGTTGATGATGATGATGATGCAGACAACAATGCAAAAAACGGCAACACAAAAACACAATGGGACCAAAGCTGACAGTAGTAGATCCCTCTACAAGCCCACACACACTTGACAGTTATTTTTGATACAGAAAATATGCTGCATGGACCATTTGTTACCCTCCAAAAACAAAAGAATATCTAGTTCTGAAGCTAATCTTAGAAAATGCCTAGGAAAACAATTTTCATTTAGCTAATCATTTGTTTGCTTTACATACTTTAAGTGCCGATTAGTTGCCTTTAAATTGTCATAAGTCTCAATTTAACATATCTACCCATAGAACACCTTTGGAAAATCGGGGTAAAAAAATGTAGACAACGCATAAAAAGTGTCTGGTAACGGAGAGAGCAAGAACAAATGTGCAACAAAGCGAACAATTGTAATTTAACTGCAGTCAGAGTCTAGTTGGCATCAGCAGCAGCAGCAAACTAGAAATGTTCCTCGCCTCAAGTGTTGTAAGCGGCTTTTGTTTGGCAATTGTTCCCCGGCATGGCCAAATGAAATTGGTAGGCAAATGAAACATACAAACACACACACACACACAATGCAATCCACTTTACAACACACAAAAAAAAAAAGAAAGAAGGAAAATAACAGGAAGTTTTACATACGCCCCGTTGCGCCAGTGTGTCTGTGTTTGACTCCTCCTTCTCCGCTTTTCCGTCGTCACTCGCGCAATTTTGGTTGACAAATGTCACAGCATCAGAGCTAGCTATAGCATCGACTTCCTTTCCATCCTTTTAGTTCATTTTTTTTTGTCACTCCATTACAGCAGAAAAGTCGTCCCAACCTCCCTTCTGATGATGTTCGTGAAAAACTTAACACTTAATTGTCTGTCCTGTGTCTGTGTTGCCGTTCTTGTTGTTGTTACTGTCTGACAGCTTCTGTTTCTGTTGTCAATTGTTGCGCATTTGCATGTCGAAATGCATGGGAGTTGGGTGAAAGTTGAGTATTCCTGTAACAATAGTCCAGGCCCAGCCCACCTGCAAGTCGGAGACCAGCCGCAGCAGCATTTTGTGGAAAACACAAATGAGATGAAATCGGAATGCAGTCGTCTCTAAAGGTGACGAAAAGTGCGAATAATTTTGCAAATGCCATTTAAAGGCTAAAGGGACTAACCGATTCTTGGTAAAGCCCTCAATATGCAATGACCTTTACATAAGGAACTACTAAGAAAACGATTAAACAAACCAATTTGGAGACCTTAGAGATAGTTCACGTAGATTTAAAGACGCCTTCTTTGTTTTTTTTTTTTTTTGAGTTCTCCTCAAAATAGTTTCATTCTCTTTTATATGTCAACCTTTTTTTCTCTTTGGGCTTTATACAAGATTAAAAATGAGGGCAATTGAAGCAAAAAGAAGTCCTTTGTATCTTAAAACCCTTGATATATTACATACCCACTTTCATATATCAGTCAATAGATCAATTGTTCTTTGAAACCCTGAAAATCACATTACATCAATATAATGATGATGCATTGACAAAACTTTGTCCCTCTCCCCTAATCACAAAATAGAACAAAAGAAATCACTCAATAACAACAAAGAGAACTTCCAAAAGGGACTCTCACAGCGGGAAGCAGCATACAGTTGGAAATAAGATTTCTCTAATATACGTACATAAGTATATTGGGGTTGAGTTTTACTCGTCTCAAAAATTTAAAAATTTAAAAAATTAAAAGAAATTTGAACAATTTTTTACCTCAATTTCTTAGTTTTTATGCTTCAATTTTCCTTATTGCCATTTGCGTATTTTCTCTGCCCTTACAAAATCGGAAAATCGGGTATATTCAGGTCGAAATAAATGTGACTGTATAAACTTTATGAGTTGAGTCTGATGAGTTTGTCTATAGATTTGACTTTTCAATTTAACAGTTTGGGTTAAATTTAAATCTTATTAAGTTTGCAAACTAAAAAATACTCGTAGAATCTCTATACAGAGTTAGTGAGGGAATTTTTATCCACAAAGAAATTGAACCTCTAATAAGTATATATATTAATCATAAAATGTTTAAATTTATTCATTGTTCGTTTGGAAATTTGATGATATATGGTATCTGAAAGTCGTTGCCTAGGAACGATATTTGCTCTTATACTTCGTTGGTCATTTTAATCAAGGCTTTTTCACTTTTCCGTACGGAACTGACCACTTACATTTTTGCCTGTTCCGCCCAAGTCCTCCTCCAAGCTTCCATCACGGAGTCTGCTCATACTTTTAGTTACATTTTTGTTGTTTACTTTGCTTTTGCGATTCTCTTTGCCCACTCTTTGTTTGCATTCGTTTAGTAATGCCTTTGCCTTTTTGTCCATTTCGTTTTTTTTTTTTTTTTTTGTTCTTTCTGTCGGTTATAGAGCTGTGGCTGTGCCTCATTTTTTAATAAAACCATAATGTACAGGAAGGATACGAAATACTACTGCAAATGCCACTCATTGCCTGATGTCCAACATCTAGGTTTTTTTCTCCTGTTGGTTTTGTTGTTTTTTTTTTCTGTTTTTTGTTGATCTAAAAAAGTGTTTGCTTTGTTGTAGTTTTCTCCTTGTTTTGTTTATCCATTATTTAAAGCATAATGTCACAATAAACGTAAAAGGTGCAAAATATGGCCCAGGGCAAAACAGCAGCAACAACAACTTTACTTTGTCGTTGTAGTAGCTACTCCACCTTTAGTCTCTTCCTTTTTTTTCCCATATTTTATTTCTGCTCTTACACTTCTCCGTTGTTGCCCTACCTAACCGATGGTCGGTCCAGTCAGGTCAGTCTGTCGTTTGGTAGTATATGGGTCTGTCTACATGATGTCAGTTACAATGACAACGTTAACACCCCGCTGGCTATTGCCGCTCGTTCGTTCGACATCATCATAATCATGAACATCAACATCCTTGTTACACTTTTCCTTCGTCGTCTGGCTTTACATGTTCTTCTACTTCGTCTTTTCTTTCTGACAACCACTAATTGCAAAATAAATCCATTTTGCTCAAAAATTTTGAGACATTTTTCAGGTATCCAAAAAGTTTTTAGCTCTAATTAATGATGATTGGAAATTGGCCATTGACCCTTGTGCCGCGGCATATTTACTTTGTTGTTTAGAACAATTTTTGTAAAATGTTCATTTTGACATCTAATTCTCGTTTTTTGTTTGGTGATTTTCATGTTTGTCACGTGTTTGGCATGAACGACAAAAACACAAACTCATTACGCCAAGCTAAAGTATGAGCAGTTGAGAACACTTAAGAAAGACAAAATGCAGTCACGTAAAGCGAACAAATGGTACAACATCCGTTTGTTTTGTATGTATGTATGTACATATATTCAAAGTTAAAGTTGTGTATACATATTGTGAACCCACTTGAACTGCAATCCATCTATTGAAACTATCAAACACACATGAGTTTTTGGGGGCTCTTCAACTTATAATTTGGACAAATGTCAAAGGCACTTGGCGCCGATCGTTCTACACTATCAAAAAATACTATTTTATCATTGGAGATGTGTTGAAATTGTTACCCTTACTGATTCATTTCAATGTGTGTTTCATCTTTTAGATCTTATAAAGCCATTTACATTCATAACATGAAGCGAATTCTACATTTCTCATTTAAAGTCAGGTAAAAAAGATCTTTTAAAGATCGAAAGAACTTCTCGCTGCCTAATCTGATCTATGCTCCAGATCAATTCACAGAATAATCCTATAATTGTGCGAGGATCAGCAATGTGAAAAATGTGTACATTTTCAAAGTAACCTGATGCTATGAGTTTATAGAATTTCTTTCAAGTGTACAAGAGTCACGGCATATGCATACATGGTATGGCATGGTTTGATACGAACAAATATGTACATATAAATAGCAAAAGGCCTGCGTCTAGGGCCCTGAGTCTATGACTGACTGCGCCGGCCTGTTCTGCTCCGTGCTGTTCAGTTCTTCGGTTGAGTCTTCTTTTTTCTTGTTGCCTGCTTTAATTAAATATAGCCACCTTTTCTTATGGGGCGTCAGTGAAGCGGAAGTTTGTTTAGGATATATTTTGGCATTGTAAGGCACACTATGTGTGTGTGTGTGTGTGTGTGTGTGTGTGTCATACACAGAAGAATCTCATGCAGCTGCGCACAACAAAATCCAATTGCTCTCGCCTCCTCTCCGTTGTCTGGCATGTAGTCGTCGCCATGGTAACTTCAATTCTGAATCATGATGATGCGAATTATTCAAATTACTTTGACTTTGCCTTTTGGTATGCGGGTGTTGCTAGTCGAGCATACAAATTACTACACATTGGAGTGCAGCAGCATTATCGAGCATGACAACGACGTGAATAGGAAGAAAAGATGACCCCCACATTATTCACTCACCTGTCAGAGACTGCAATGTTCCTTGCAAGTAGATGACGATATGATAAATAGAAAGCGTTATTATATCAGACACTTTTTTCCTTTCGTGGATGTTTCTCATTTATTTTTTTGCAGTCAATAGTTTTGATGTTTTTGATATGCTTACTCCAACTGAAACAAAACAGGACATTTTATATAATTGTAGGTAAACTAAATACATGCATATATATAAATAAAGTCTATATAAAGACCCAACCAAATGACAGAGACTATGAAAACATGCGTTTATGCGTTAGGTAAAAGACAAGATAAAAAAACTTAGTGGTCCTTTTATTATTTCCTTTGTTTTAAAACTAAGTTGAAATTATTTTGCATTATGTTAGTTTTACTTTGCTTTTAGTCCAATGGGAAAATTGCCACAAAACTTATTCAAATGAATCTGAAACACATTTTTATTGAATTATTATTAAATTATTCAAACAAATTTGTATTTTTTTAAGCACTAAATACACCCTAACTGCTCCACTTAGTTAATGTAGATGAAGAAATAATAATAAATATGAAAGTTTAATTTATTAAAGGCGTTAAGGAGGAAGTTTTAGTTCTGTGGTGGAGAAAAACTTTCTAAAATTATGGAATATTTTGAAAACTCGCTCAAAACAGTTTTCAATCTTAACTATCTAATTTGAATTTGTTGAATTTCTAACGCATAAACTCGACTCAATGCCAAACAGTTGGCTTTCGTGTCTAGACCGGCGACGAGGACGACAGCGGCCATAGTGTGGCAACTTTTCTACAGAATAACGGGGGGAAGGAAGGAGGGTGTGCAACAGGACACACACAAAAGGAAACGCGAGCATAAAAACTTTTCGACGCAATAAAAAGCCGCACAGAAATCAAAAATCAACAGTGGCAACTTCCACAGGACAACCCCACGAGACAGTGCGAGCTCACCCAGAAGCTAGAGTATTTTTGTTTTTTTGGGGGTGGTTTGGGTGGGTGGTGGCCAGACCAAGAACAAGAACAAGGACAAGGGGAAACTGGAGGTGGGACAAGCATCAATTGCGTCTCGTCTGCCAGACGGAGAGCCTAATGGGATAAACTGCATGTACATACAGATGTAACCATTCTTTAGTTCAGTGTGCGGAAGGGTTCTTGTGTATCCTTTATGCTAAGTGAAACAGGAACCAGACAAAATTTATTATTTATCTGAGATATTCTATACTATGATATATTAGAAAAAGGATATTTTCTATAAAACACAACAAATGAGGATGACCCCACCGCGACGGCGCCAACCTGTCTCCCAATCAGCATCTGAGAGAGATAGCTTGAGTGAATCATATACACTCTCTAAAGACAGAGAGAGGGTGAGAGAAGGGGGGACTAGGATTATCTGGTCGTTTGTTTTGCCGGCAATCGACAGCCATGGCTAAAACCAAAAACAATACACAAACACACTCTCACCTGTACTATCTGAATGAATCACCGTCCCCCGCCGCCAGGTGAATCCTGATTTGAAATTTGTATTTGGTTTTCTCTGCGTTAAAAACACTTTGTGTATGTTTGATTTATTTGATATTTATTTTCTTTGTATTTCTCAATTTTTGTAGCCCAAAATTAGGCGCATTCACATACACGCATACACTTACGCGCAGAGTTTACGCACACACACTATACGCGCACACCTACACACACTCACAAATCCTTAAAGACACAAAAATATTTCATTAACCGGCAGGATCCGCTACGCAACCGAACGCCACAAAAATTTCAGCAAGAATAACGGGAATAATAAAACAACAACACTTCGCCACGACCCTCCAATCCGCCCGCGCTTCAAAGCCGAATTCGCCCGAGCCGTAATAGTCGCGGTAAAATTTGAACATTCGCCACAACTATCCGAAGCCACATCGAACCACACCGAACTCCTTCCAACCACGTCGAGCTCAAGCCATTTATCAGATATTTATTTTCTTTGTATTTCCCAACAGTTTTAGGCTTTTCTCTTTTACACTTTTCTGCTCACCAACTGACCTGCCGCGTTTGCCCGCTATTTTTCTTAATTTTTGATGGTCGCACTGGAGCCGACAAAAAAATGCGGTCACTCTGTCATTTCGCGGCGAATATTCCATTTGTCTGAGCGAATTGGCCATTGGGCGAATATTCAATTTGGATGAGCGAATTGGCAGTTGGTTGGGCGAATTCGCAATTGTTATTGTCTGAAAATCAAATATAAAATCTGGTCACTCTGTGTCTTAGAATTGTTAAAAACAGATAATTTTTTTTTTTGCGGACGGGATATTTAGCGCAATACTTTAAATTAGTCAATATATTTATAGTTTAATTTGTCTCGCTTGAAATCTATATTTTTTTGATTTATGGATTGGTTGTCGTATTAGGATATTAAACTCCCCACACGTGATATTTGCACGACAACCCCCCCACTTCATTAAAGAAAGGAAGTTCCATAAAGATAGAAGGACACTTGTAACGTAAGAGAATATAGTCCTATCAGCACCATGGCCCATACAAAGAAATTGTATTTGTCGAAAAACTTGGAAGACCTGGAGCAACTGACCATCATTCCAGATTGCTGTAACAAAAGCATGAGAATGTAAGCCGACACCCCAAACGCGAAATCTTTCTATACAAATATTTTTGCTGATTCTTGTATTCTCTCTTTATCCCAAAGGCTACTTAACACCGCCCACAAACTGTACACGACAGCGGAGAAGTACCGTCTTGACGGTGACGAGGAGATGGCTTATGTCGCGTACATGAAATACTTTAATATACTGAACGACATACGCAAGAAACCCGATTATCCAAATAATAAGGCAGCAGTAAGAGAAAAACTGGGTGATAAAGAAGCAAACCGTCGCAAAATGGATGCTCTTGAGAAGATCAACGATTCCCTTAGGGAACGATATAGGGCTCTACGTCAAGTAGCCACACCACCAACCACAATTAGTAGTCCCTTGGACCACATTGACGACACAGTCATTAGTAATGGATCAACAACGCCGTTATCAACCGCCAAAGAGTATGCCCAATTGGGCATTATTAGCTGTGAGTCTTTGTTCCAGCGAATGCAGGAAAAAACGGTTCTGGTCATGGACTGTCGCTCTAGCGCGGACTACGAAAACTCTCACCTTACCTACAACTGGGCATTCAATGTACCCGAAGAAATAATATCTTCAGGGTGAGTCATATGAGGAATTCGATGGAATATGAAGTCAGGTGATCAAAGTTTTTTTTATTCCTTTGTTTCAGAATGTCAGCTGGTAGATTGCAAGCACGACTTAGCAGCCAATCCAAAGCACTTTGGGCATCACGTTCCGTTAAGGAGACAGTTGTGTTAATGGACTGGAACACAAAGGATGCTGAGCCGGCATCAAATACGGCTGTTGCCATATTACTTGATATTTTAAAGAATGTAAGTTAGCCAACTTTTTGTTACCAACTTTCCATTTTTGTGTATACAATTACAATTAACTCTTTGCCAGTGGGATCCGGATGTCACCTATCGTGCACCCATACAAATTCTTCAAAGTGGCTACGAATACTTTATAATGATGTATCCCAGTCATTGCACCAATCCGTCTGTGCAGGCGCCAAAACAAAATAATAATGACATTGAGCCAATCGACGATATTGAATATCCATCGCTAAGTGACATAACAATGAAAGAAGATATTACATCATATGCTCCAGGTGGACGACCTAGGATTAATCGTGCTAGCAAATTGGCTGCCATGCGCACCATGAATCTGGTCTCGAATGAAGTGAAATCGGAGCAAGCTAAGCCCATTGATGAAATATTGCGTGATCAGGCCAATTTACTGCAGCGCGCCGAGCACAATGATCAATTGCTTATAGATGCGAATAGGAAATGGAATACAATATTTGAATTGAAACAACTGAAGGCCGAGGGAGTTGAGTTAAGTCCGAGTGATCAGGAATTGCTTTACAATATACTTCAACTCGAAAATACAGCCGAGGATTATGTGAGTAGTAGCTCTCTAGTTTTCTACCAAAAAAACCAACTGATTTCAAACTTATTTCTGTAAAAATTACTTGAAATGTCAGCAGTACTTTTTAGATAGCTATTACATATTTGATTTTTAACTCTGACGCATATTTATTTTATTTATTACGTAAATGTCTTCTGGACCTGTTAAGTAATCCCAAAAGCCGCGCCCCTTGGAAATTGAAAGTGAATGAGTTTTTTCTTTTGTTTTTCACTTTTATTGTAGAAAATTGAAAACAATCATCTGCGTGAGGACTTAAACCGGTATAAGGAGGAACAGGCCACCAAAAAGACAACTCCAAATGGTGAAACTGAGGCCACCAGATGCATTGAATCCAAGATACTCGAACGTCAAAGGCTCGATGAAAAGCATGCGAATGATCGCATAGAACGTGAACGTCTCCTGGCGATTGCCCGTGAGACCAAAAAGCTCTATAATCCGCCCTCGACAATGATATCAACAATAACACCACCGCCGCCGCCGCCGGCAAACGATACAACAATAATACCAAGTCTAGATCATGATGGGATTGTTCAAATGCAAAACATTAAAAATGGCTTAGGAAATCTACTGATCGAGCAGGCAGCGGAATTACCACGATTCGATAGGGGCATGAAACCGCCATCAAGCAACCAAAAACCAGTGGAAAAATCACAGCCCCTAGTGCGGGACTTTTCACCTGTTATAGGTCACAATGTGGTGAGTCGTCGTCCAGTTGGTGGGTGGGTGGTTGCATTATCTATTTATAGACCACATCAACAAAATCAATAGCGTCCACCCACAATTGTGGTGGATGGGGGGGGGGTCACGTTTTCTAGACTTTACCCAGACATACCATCTAAATGTATATATCTTAATATGGAAATTGGTTTCTTAGTCGCTCGCTGTCCGCTGTACTCAAAGCATGTTGTTCTATCCAAAGCAACAACGAATTGCCAAACTGTTAAGTAAATCTGGCAATGATTTCAGTGGCAAAAGTCAAACTACAAGCAATATCCACACCTACATACAGCATTTATAGCTCCATATTTCCACTAAGACGTGTAATTACTTTTAGAAATTAAGTTCTCATCATGTATTTTAGTTTATTTTGTTTACTTTTCCTTTCTAGGGTCGTGGTTTAACTGGATTGAAAAATCTGGGTAACACTTGCTATATGAATAGCATACTACAATGCTTGAGTCATACCCCACAGTTGACGGAATATTGTATTACGGATAACTACAAAAACTATATAAGTCGTAGTAACAAAACTAATGGACAAGTAATCGAAGAAGTCGCTGCATTAATTAAAGAGCTATGGAATGGTCAATATAAATGTGTGGCTAGTCGTGATTTAAGAGTAAGTCCTGATAATAATAATCAAATACTTGTAATTGATAACTAATATTTTTGACTTTTATTTGTTGTTTTAGTATGTTGTCGGTCAGTACCAGAAAATCTTTCGTGGCGTTGATCAACAAGACTCTCATGAATTCCTTACAATTTTAATGGATTGGTTACATTCCGATTTGCAAACTTTGAATGTGAAACAGAAGCGAGAATCAATTACAGCCTCGGAGAAGGCTTGGATGGAATTTACCAAAGCAAAGGAGAGCCTTATATTGCATTTGTTTTATGGACAAATGAAGAGCACAGTTAAATGTGTAACCTGTAATCGCGAGTCAGCCACATATGAATGCTTCTCAAATCTCAGTTTAGAATTGCCAGCAAATAAAGATATTTGCTATTTAGATCAATGCATGGACATGTATTTCAGTGGTGAGCGTATACATGGTTGGAATTGTCCAAACTGTGAAACAAAAAGAGAAGCGATCAAGAAATTGGATATATCGAAATTGCCACCAGTTCTGGTAGTGCATTTAAAGCGGTAAGCTAATTGTTAAGGGTTTCTAGTTACAATTGAAACTCAATTTTTTATTTAACACCTTCCAGTTTTTATGCGGATCCCATGAGGAGCGGAGCTTATATTAAGAAGCAAAACTATTTGCGTTTCCCTCTTGAAAATCTTGAGATGACTCCCTATATAGCGCGCGCTGAATCTCGTACGGTAACTCCAAAAATCTATCAACTGTATGCGGTATCCAATCATTATGGCACCATGGAAGGTGGCCATTATACAGCCTTTTGCAAGAGTGCCAATTATAAACGTTGGTATAAATTTGATGATCAAAATGTTTCGGCGCTGGATACGTCGAGTGTTGCCTCAAGTGCGGCGTACATTCTGTTCTATACTTGGTTGCCACATACGCAAGTATCCCAGTAAAATCATTCGCCTTGCCACCGCACTCCCCCTTCCCAAGCCCTCAATTAAATTTATTTTATCATCTATCCTCTCATTGTTTAATGTTATTCTTCTGTCATTTTCCTCCCACCATTCACTCACAATCATTTGATTTTGCATACTGTTTGTGATTTTTAAATTTGTTGTTGATTCTCTGTTTACTAACAATTGCTTAGATATATTTATTAAGTTCAGATTTCATTCTACATAGCCTTCAAATATGTAGTGCGAAAGAAAATTGATCTGTCTGATAAGTGCATTACGAGTATAGCAAGGAGAGGAAAGTTATTGATTATACGAACATACACTCCATACAAAAAAACATACAAACTATATATTTTTAAACCAAATAAACGAAATGCAATTTCTATATAATTTCAAATTTTATTTTTTAATTATTCTGTGACTGTAAGAGTATTGACCTTTAGAAATATCAATTAACCGATAAGATAGTAGATATTGGTGGCATTCCTCCTGATAATAATATATAAATTGGTCAGAAAGTTTTTAAGATATATATGTAGATTTTAATTGAATGCAAATTGAAGTTATTAAGCGGGGAAAAGGTTCATTGTAGAGGTGTCTATGTTGTCTATGTCGGTAATGCCTACCAGTCACCAGTGCCCAATGTGGAGGGCCTTTATTCAGATTGGGTTGGTTTGATGGGGACAAAACGTTTACAAGATAAGAGAAATTGCATACTGAGAGCGTACAACTTAAACTAAGTTTAAAAATTAGGATGATGATGATGCCGGTGGTGGTGGAGCATTTGCGGCCACTGGAGGAGGTGCTGCACCACCAGATCCACCGACTGGAGGAATGGTACCAATATTTGGGACAGCTGGAGGAGGAGCCACTGCCTCCGATGGGGAAGTATGGGCTGGCGGTGTAGTATCTATAGGAAAAAATCAATTAGATTAACAAAACGATACTATAAATGATTAGCTAAACTTACCCATGGGCGTCGGTGCTTGAGATTGCGCTGCTGGTGCACTACTAGCTGCTGCTTCCACACCAACTGGTCCAGGTCCAGGTGGCCCACCTGGAGCAGCTGGTGCCGCTACAGCCGGTGTTGCCCCAACTGATCCAACGGGAACTGTGGGAGGTGTGGCAAATGTTGCCCCATTGGGTGGAGGCCCTCCAGCAGCAGCTGCTAGAT
Source organism: Drosophila equinoxialis (assembly GCA_018150345.1). Classification (NCBI taxonomy): domain Eukaryota; kingdom Metazoa; phylum Arthropoda; class Insecta; order Diptera; family Drosophilidae; genus Drosophila; species Drosophila equinoxialis. The sequence goes on along the minus strand of JAECWI010000562.1, from coordinate 9,193,550 downwards.
GTGGTGGCAACGGCTGATGTTGTTGTTGTGGTGGCAGCGGTTGCGGTTGCTGCTGCTGTTGTTGTGGCTGTGCCTGCTGCAGGGGATGCGGTGGTTGTTGCGTTTGTTGTGCTGGCTGCTGCTGTCCAGCATGATGCTGAATATGTGGCGGAATAGGTTGCCCAGCTCCTTGTTGTGGTGGCGGCTGCTGTTGAGCTGGTGCCGGCGGCTGTTGCTGAACTATTATCGAACCAGACGGCTGAACCTGCTGTTGTTGCTGCTGCTGTTGCAGTTCCTGTTGCAAGCGATGATGCGCCTGCTGTCGAGCTCGAAACTCGGCTGCTTTCAATTGCTCTAGATGGAATTGTTGTCGCTCGGTGATTAACTGTTGTCGCTGATACTCGAGACCCTCACGCTCCCGCTCCATGGTAGCCTCCAGTTCCTCGAAATGACGCAACTTTATCTCCAGCTTCTTCATTTGCGTTTCCACCAATAGAGCAACCAGAGACTTGATTTTGCGCTCCTCCAATGCAGCCAGATGCTTGGCCTTGACAGCGGCCGAAGCCAGAGCAGCAGCAGCTGCAGTTTGCATATTATTTTCACTGAATGCCCCCTCTTTGGCTACCGTGGTGGCGGTGGTAGTAGATGCACCATCCTTCGATGGAGCAGCGGCGTCGGAGCTGCTACTGGTGGCATCCTTGGGTTCGCCATCGCCACTGGTGGTGTCCTCTGTTTTGATGTCATGTACATCGCCGCCACTGGTGCCTGGTTCTGTGGGGGAGGATTTGTTTGATTTCTCTGATTTGCTGTTTGAAGTGGTCTCTTTCGATTTCTTGTCAGTGTTGTTTGTCCCTGCTGTTGTTGGTGTGGTTGTTGTTGATGATGAACTTGAACTTGAGTCTGTGTTTGTGGTGGTGTTGGGCTTATCCGTTTTGTCTTTGGATGTTGCATCGTCTGTGTTTGTTTTTGTTGTGTTATTGATTCAACAAACAGAAAATAAAACAAAATGAAAAATAAGGAACAAACAAATAGAATAATGTTGGCCAAAAAGTTTTCAAATAACTAGCAAATTTCACAAATTTAAAACTAAATAAAATTAATCTAGGAAAATTATAGGAAATAATCATCTGAATAGCAAATTATCTATTCTATATAAACATATATACAATGGTAATTTTCCTAATGGAAAAATCTGAGCAACAAATTGTCTAGTCTAGTCATAGTTGACCAGAATACATAAACTTTCTCTTAGCACATTTATTTTAAACTGATTCAATTGGCTCTAAACTGAAATTGAAACAGTTCTCGGGCGGTAAAATGTAAATTACAACAAAACCAACAAAACGGACAAGACTATCATGGATTGTCCCTAAATTTGTATGCTGATCGGGTATAGAAATTGTGTGACTTGGTCAAGTATTATAAAACCTACCGTCTTTTTTGCTTAGATCCTTCATTTCCTCATCGTTAGTGGTTGGCTCTTTGGCGCTGGCGCCCTCCTTGTTAGATGCGTCTTCATCCTCTTTGTCATTGCCAGTGCCAGCAATGCCGCTCTCAGCCAGTCCGAAATTGGGATTGAATTTGCCGCCAACCGAAGCCTTTTCCACATTTTTCATATGATTGTCCATAATAGTAGCGGGAACCTCATCCTGTCAGGAGATTGAATAAATTAGAGTATATTTAATTAGTAAGCAGATTCCACATTACCTTGATTGCCGCAAACTCCTCCATAGCTGCTTTGGCTGCTGCAGCAGCAACACGAGGATCGACAACAGAGGCAAGAAAAGCCACTGTGGACATTATGGGATTGCCCGATTTACTAAAGGGTATGGGCTGACATCCCAAAGGACCAAGGAAGCCGCCATCATCCTCTAGATAAGGATCCTCAATGGGCAGCCGTAGAAAATGGAGAATGCATTCATCTTGGGTGCGAGATCCAACATGCTCGCACACTTTATTCCAATCATCTTTATGCATCTCGAGACCCTCGAGCAATAAAAGTGTCTCTTGATCGGTCCACTCACGAGCCATGCTGGCCGCAGTGCGATTCCTCATTGCTGCTGGTTTCTTGGCATACTGATCCAATTTGAGTCCAAACTGACTGACACCGGAAGCCAAGCCACCGCTTGCCGCTCCGTTCTCTAAGGCCTCGGTTTTAATGGCCTTGTCCCCAATCTCCAATGTGCCAGCACCTTCTTTACCCAGGGGTTTCTTGTCCAAGTCGAGTAATGTTTTTGCCGCCGATGGCTGTTGGGTCTTTTGAGGATTAATGGCTTGCAATCCCGACGGCGTATCGGATAGTATATGGAAATGTGAAGTAGGAGGAGGTCCCATGGGTGTGGGTCGCAAATCGGCATCGATCTGATAGTTAATCAAGCCCCATTGCTCGAGGAATGCATGGACTCGCATAATGGCGCAGACATCGCCGGCCAAATTGCGGCGGCAGGCTGTACTGGTCAAGTACTCCGTTGGATTGAGTCTGCATAAAATGGAGAGTTGGATAGTGTTATGATTCTACCTAATATATGTTCAAATCTAATCTTTAGCTTACCTATATGTATCAATCATAAAGTTCCTGTAGGCCATGTAAATCTCTGGAGTCTTGGATTTATTCTTGCTGTTAAAGAACTCGGGCATAGCCCTCTTTTCAATGACATGAATGGAATTGTAATCAAACCAGGCAGAGTACGAGGGCACAATGATGTGATGTGTCTGCTCTGTGACATTGTCCTCCATGTCTTCCTTGGCCGAAGATGAGAACTCTTGCGTATTACTGTTGTCGCTAGTTTTGCCTGTCTGGGAGTTCTCGCCGTCTCCGGTGGATAGAGCCTGGGCAGCAGCACTGCCGCCTGTCATCTCATCGTCAAGATCGGTCATTGTGCCACCCTTAATGGGCATCATATCATTATCACCGCGAGATTTGCCACCAGGAGCCGGACTGGCTGTTGATTGAAGGGCAGCATTTGCCTTGTGCACTTCCTGTACATTGGGCTCCGCCGGCGGATCGTCTAGATCCCGTGTCAGATCCTCGTCGTCGTCATCGTTGCGTGATTTCTTATGGATCACAGCCGGCTTACGTTTACCCGGCTTCGATGTCGATGTTGATGTGGTTGGTGATGGCGAACGGCGACGCTTTTGTTTGCCTGTGGCAGTGCTTGTGCTAGGCTTCTTCTTCTCATCGCCGAATGACATGATATCATCGATGGACATGCGCTGTTTGTGCGTCTTCTTCTTGCCCTGCTCATCCACTTCGTAATCCTCTTCGGCCATCCATTCATTGTATTGCTCTAGATCTAAAATCCATGAAGCCGACACACGCCAACGTTCGCCAGGTGATTCCGGATTCTCTGGTATGTTATCAGGCAAATCGAAATTATTCACCGTCCAAGAATCATATGATTCTGGGAAATAATACCAATGAAGCATAACATGATTGCCCCGCTTAAATATGGGTCGGGCATACTCATCTTGATGGGGATCCACAATCGGATACACAATATGTGTGGCATCCTCTTCATCGGTGACAATCTCAACTCGACGATTGTCAAGAATTTCACGCAAACGACCCTCGAAACTCTTTTCGATCTCGGGTCTTATATAAATGTAAGGGATCCGATATAAATCCGCCTCCACCAAAGCCTGTTCGATCTCGATTAACAGCTGAATATTGGGATCCTTGCGAGGTGGGATTCTTTCCAATTGAAAAATCAAATTTCTTGCCTCTTTGCTCGGCCCGGAAACGAAACATCGTAGAAAAAATAATGCAAAGTCCACCTCCGTTCTTAAAATCCAGAAAACATCTCATCTAGAGAAAAGAAATACGAAGCATACATTAAAAATTATTAAAATGATAGTCAAAATTCTCTATGTAAACACCCAAATCAGACACCCTGTCATGGCTTTTACCCCCCATCCAACCACACACCTCTCACACATACTAACCGGAATTCGTGTCGCCGGCGGCTCAACCGAGTTTTTACCCAACTTGGCCTCAACATATTGTAGAAAATTAAGCAGTAATTGAGCCAAAGATTCCTTGGTAATCGGTTCTGAGCTATGGGCCAGATACTAAAAGAAAAAACGAAAAGTTTTATTATATTATACACAAGACTGCGCCATTTTTGATTTCGTCGGCCGCGGTGGAATTGTTTTTTTCTTACCTTTTTACAATTCTTTTGCAGCCACAGACGTATGGATTCGAAGCCCTGTAGGGTCTCTGGCGAGTGGAAAAATTCTATATTCGGACTTCCGTCCTTTTTGGGTCCCAATGTATTCATGGTGGCCAATTCTATTTCTTTATTTTCTTAATTATTTTCGCACGCCAACGCCAAATAAAAAAAACCAATATTGAAGAGATAGACGCCACGATAACGATGCAGCCCTGGAAATGTTTTTAACTCTCAACAATTTAGTATTTTTTTTATCGAAAAATCGAGCGCAAATCGATATTTTAAACTGAACAAATCCTTGGAAAACTTTAAATCTAATAAATCATAATTAGCGACGAGCACAGTAAAAAAGTTATTTTAAGGTGCCAAGTTAGGCGTCACAAATCAGGTTTTAAATTATAGTATACCAATTATTTTAATTTTATAAAATAACGCAAATATTCAAAAAAAAAGAATCGAATTTATCGGAGAAGAATATAGAAGCAGACTAAATGCATGACAAATGTTGTATTAAAAAAAGGTCTTTTAATTAGCCTTTTTTCCAGAATTTTTTGATTAGACTCGGCACATTTTTGATTCCCATCATCGATTTTTAGCATCGATTCCCATCTCTAACAAAAGTCCCAGTATTTAAAAGAGTGTGCCTGAAAAGTAATTGATCAAATAGTAGGAACCCACTATTTTTTCGAAATAGAAAAAGTGTCCAGCAGTCGCTAAGGCATTACCAATTGCGTGTTGTTACGTGCTTCTTTACGTGTACAGGGATGGAGTGTCGGTTTTCGTACGCTCGTGAAACATGTTGTTATAATCGATTCCCATCCCTAACCCAACTCCCACAAGTTTAAAGAGTGTGTCTCAAAAATAGTGGATCAAAGTGGGAGCCCATTATTTTTTTCGATGCTTAGGTAGGGTATAGCGGGTTGGTTTGGCTATTTGAAGCACGTATCACTTTTCATTGTTACTATTATTTATTATTGTTATGAATTATTATTATCTTTTAGTATAGGATACAGATGGCAAATATGAACGTTAAAAAAACGGCGCAAAATATAACCTCCGCAATGCTGACTTTGAAATAGTACTACAAAGATGTAGTGTGGGTGTAAAACGTAAGAGTGTCCAGCAGTCGCCAAGGCGATACCAATTGCGTGTGGTTACGTACTTTTTACGTGTACAGGGTTGGAGAAACGGTTTTCGTACGCTCGTGGAACATGTTGCGAACAATTTCTCTGATCAAAACCAGCTGCTAGGCCCCAAGTGGGGCCATATATAAATGTCGGAGCATTGGGGCGACACCATGGCTTTCCCTGGTAAAATTCGTGAATTGGAAAATATAGTGCAAACGGAGTGTGTGTGTGATAACGCTAGTGCTAAACCCAATGTTAAATTAAAACATTGATTATCCTAACGGCCGCTGATAAAAAGGAAAAACGGTAAATTGCACCGCGCCGGACCGCTAAAGTGTGGGTGCGAACATGTCCCCATATGCATGTGTGCGTTCGTGTGTGAAAAATCAATGAGAGTGAGCGAATAAGAAGAAAAAAACGATTTGTGACGCTGCCGCAAAGTACACACAGACACAATAATCTATATAATCTGTATATGTATACATACATATATATTTATTGTGTTATATATTGTATATAAAAAAAATAAAAAGGAAGGAAACTATACCACACAAAATACATAAGAAAAAGAAACGATTAGCATTTAATCAATTAGAAATATAATGCAGAGTAGTAGCAGCAGCAGCAGCATGTTTGACCGCGCAGTCGACGCCATAGGTACACCTATGCTGCAGTAAGTAGCGCCGCAGCAAACGAAACAGCCGCAGCAACTTTTGCCAAAGGTAAGTAATAAACGTGTACGTAATATAATGTACATGTCTACATCATACACATTCATAATTATATATTTATCAATGCACAAATTAGTACAATTTAAAGATGCCTTGCCTTCTTTAGTGCTTAAGCTTAATTTTTAAGCCAAATCTCTTATCATTTTTATCATATATGTATGTACATATAATCAAGAAAAAATGCTTTTCATTCTCATTATAAATTGAATTATTTTCCCCTCTACACAACGACGGCAAGGCAATCGCGCGAGCAAGCGGCTTCCGCTGGCTGCTCTGCTTGGCTCTCCCGGTCGCAGTCTCCGCCTCTGCCGACTGCAGCAACCGCGTTTATTTTTTTTCTTCTATAAAGCTTTGTCGTGGTGTTAGTGGGGACAAACGGGGCCATTTCTGATAAGAGGAGTCGAGAAGAAATTTTATTACGCTAAAAAAGAATTCATAAAAAATCATACAATAACAACAAATTAAAAAAAAAAAAACTACACTCAATCACTTACTCACATACATATGTACATACATACTGTTATTGTTTATAAGCCACAACGAATAAGAGAGAGGGAAACAGAAATCACTTAACTAATTGCTTGAAGCTTTTTTGCTATGTGGGAGGGAGTCTTTGTGTTTGCTTTGTTTTACCGTTTGATTGCGTATTTTATTCTGAATATTTGTAGCCATTTTGCTCAAGTTTTATTCTGTTTGCTATTGTTTAATACTTGTTTTAGTGGGTGTTTGAAATTTTCCCCGCGTTAACCCGCATCCACCTCTCCATATGCGTATGTATGTATGTAAGTATCTGTGCGTTGTTGTCCACGTTGCCGCAAACGTCGGCGCTGCCAGAGCACCACCTGAATGTATTTATTTTTGGTCTGCTGCCGTAATCGACAAGCGACGACTGCTGCAAGTCGCAAACGCTCTCTCTCTCTCTCTCTCCGTCTGTGTCTCTATTGCTGTCGTCATCTAAACAACCTCCCCCTTCTTGTTTCCTACTTCTATTTATACTAGCGAGGGAAGGGTAGGGCACTTGAACTAGTTTTAAAGCGCAACTTTGTGTGCGTGTTTTTTTTTTGTTTGAGATTTTGTAAGTTTTTTTCTCTCTTGATTTGGACTTGTTTGGGCTTGCCATTTTTGACATTTACCTTAGCTAATTGCAAGAAGAGAGTGAAGAGAGGGGCACACTGGATGGATGTAAGTGTCCAGCGGAAATCCATCAACAGTTAGTCAGAACGAAAAAAAAATCAATTACACATACCGCTTTAATATTTCATTATCAGTATAAGAATTTCAAGGGCCTCAAAGTATTAACCTATTAATTTTATTGGAAAATGAATTAAACCCAAATAAAAACAGAAAACGATGAGCGCATATTTTGGCGGCAGCTGTTAAAATAATTATCCAAATGTTTGCCAAATATTAAAAAAACACACACATGTTTTAACAAATTTGTATTTGTATATTTTGTTTCTCAAAAATTTTATGTATCAATAATGAAGTTTATGATGAGAGTAAGGAGAGCATAATTCGGTTTCATCCAAAGTTGACCTTAAAACACAAATTCTAATGTTGAGTTTACTTCATTATTTTTGAGTACATCATCATTTGTTGATAACTTTTTAGTGCTGCTTCGCTGCGCCCATTCTTATCAATCATTCAACCATGAAAGAGTACAAATAAATGGAATTGGTATTACTCTCCCTCTCTCTATCTCTCTCTCTCGTGTGTCTGTCTCAGCTATAAAAACTCAGAATCACAGCAAAATTGAAAACTTTTTTAACAATTTTTTTCAAAAATCTGCGGATAAAATGGAATTTCGTTAAAACCAACATTTTTTACGTATTTCCTTAAAATATCTATTATGTATATCTGTCTCATAGAAAAAATTTAGAGAATTAATTTGACATGTTTTTGGAATTGATTTTGAAAAACATTTCAAATCTATTCTCTCGGTGTACTTAATTATATGGTATAAAAAGTTTTGTTGTAATCAAAGTCAGTTTAATCATTTAAATGTTTTCGTTTCGTTCGTTTATGTATGTTTCAGTTCCATTTTATTATTTATGGTGTCCACAGAATTGAGTAATAAAATTATGCACGTGCTTGGCCTAAGTTATTTTTTATGATTCTAAATATTTGTAGAAAATACAATAATGAAAACTTTATTTATTGTTTTATCAAGTTCAGTGAACTTGTTAAACAAAACATTTGGAACTGCATCAGAACTAACTTAATTTTAAGATAACAATTGCAACAAAAAATACCAACAAATAATTCTAATAATTCTTATCTTAAGAAAATGGTATTTGTCATTCCCATTTAAATAAATCAAATTCTTAGGGGGTAACTTAAGTCGTCAATAAGTCAATATCGTAATTTACTCATTTTGTCACGTTTCATGCTGCTCCTTCACTTTTATTTCGAATACATGAATAAAATATTTAAAGTTAATACGTATCATGATATATAGTAGTAGCTTAAATCGTAAAATGGTTATCATTACATCTTTTGTAATTTACTTTTATTAAGAAAGAAACGACATATTTTTAAACAATATAATAATACATTCTGAGAAGTATTTCCAGTTAAATAACACAGAAGTCATGCGAAATGCCCTTTATTTCAGAATCGCAATCATGAATTTGTTGAGTCAATTTAATTTACATTTGAAAATATGTATATACAAATCTCTGTTTATGTTGTGTCATTGTCTTATCATATTTATAATAATACATTAAGCGGAAATTAAAAAAATTAAACATTAAACAAAGTAGCGACCCCTGTCCCTAAAATATAGTCCTTATCTTTTAAGGACAAACAAATAACAAATGTAGTCAAAGTGTAGTTTTAAATTTGTTAAATACTTATAAAACAAATAAATATTGTTATTAATATTTATTATTTTTATTTGCAGATTAGTTACAGTTAGTGTAAGCAAAAAGTAGTTGAAAAATTATAACAAAGAGATTGACCACAAATTACCACGCACACACACAAACATATTGGAAAATGACTTCAAGGTGAGTTCAACTCTATATATACATTAATTAAGAGATAATCACTAACTAGATGAGTTTCTCTTGCAGACTTGATCGCCTGTTTATCCTTTTGGAGTCAGGCTCAACAGCCGCCACACGTCAAGCGGCAGCCAAACAAATTGGAGAAGTGCAGAAACTATATCCCCATGAGTTGCATTCGCTTCTTAATCGTCTAGTTGGATATTTGCATAGCTCATCGTGGGAGACGCGAATAGCTGCCGCCCAGACGGTGGAGTCAATACTAAAACAGGTGCCGTCATGGCAACCAGAACTGAATCTGAATCATTATCAACAGTCAAATGCGGCGATTGCAGTCAAAAAGGAAGAGCCCGCCGAGGAGGATAGCTGCCAATCGAGTGCGTCCTCCTCGACGACGGCTACAAACAGCTGTAGCGAACGTCTGCTTAGTTTCGATGAATTTGATTTGCAACAAATCCTACAGAAAGGCGCCCGCCTCATTGGTTCCGAGGGAAATGAATTCGATGTCCAAGAAGAACAACCAGCCACTGGCGCTGGTGGGGCGGAAGATCAGAGTGTGGCCACACGTCTCAGTCGACAGCGTGCTTTGCTGAATGATAAATTGGGTCTGACAACGGCGGCCAAGTTGGGGGTGAATCTAACCGATATGATCACAGATGAAGATGTTGCCTTAAACCGCAGTGGTGGCCCTGGTAACCAGAACAGTAACTACAATATCAATGCTGAAAAATTACCCGTAGAGCAGATTCTCAATCTAAAACCATCTGCTAATGGTGGAGGAGCACCTCTCAGTTGTCGTGAAATTAATCGTGCCAAGCGCAAGGCAAGACAGGTAACAACGCCGCCAACATGTAGTCGAAGGAATTCCATTAGCAATAGCAGTGGATGCGGCAGTAATAGTAGTAATGGTGGAGGAGGTGGTCTTCCATCTACACCCACCAGCGATGAGCCGGAAAAAAAGAAATTAAAATCCCATATGGGTCAAGAGATTTTCTATAGCTTAAATGGTGAGTCATTAAAATATCAAAGTTAATGCATAAATCTATAATAATCTAATCTATTTACAGCTGCTGTGCCAGATGCCACTGGCCAGTGGGTTGACGCCATTAGCTGGCCCCTGGAGAACTTTTGCTCTCGACTGTTTATCGATCTCTTTCATGCGAAATGGGAAGTTCGTCATGGTGCAGCGACAGCTTTACGCGAATTGATTAATCAACATGCACATGGTGCAGGTAAATCTATATGCTATCATACATTGGAGCAGATGCACGAGGCCCACAATCGTTGGCTCGAAGATGCTGCCCTGCGTTTGCTATGTGTTCTCTGCTTGGATCGTTTTGGTGATTTCGTTTCCGATCAGGTTGTGGCTCCGGTGCGAGAGACATGCGCCCAAGTACTCGGCACCTTGGTCAAAGAGATCGAAGCAAGCAAGGTCCAGAGGATTGTGGATATTCTATTGCAATTGATAAGCCACAAGAATGAATGGGAAGTTCGTCACGGTGGCCTATTAGGATTGAAGTATGTTTTTGTGGTCCGAGAAGAGTTACTCCAGATATATTTGCCACAATCGATAGAGATCATATTGAAGGGGCTTCTCGATTCTGTTGATGATGTAGGAGGCTGTAGCTGCTGCCACATTAATACCCGTTTCCACATGGCTGCCCAAGCTATTGAGTCCCACACAAGTTTCATCCATTGTTAAGATGCTGTGGGATTTGCTACTGGATCAAGATGAACTAACATCGGCCTGTAATAGCTTTATGGGTTTGTTGGCGGCTATTCTATGTCTACCACAAGCTGCATCATGGATACAAATGGAGCCGATGGCGACGTTAGTGCCACGTCTCTGGCCTTTTCTTTCTCATAGCACCAGCTCGGTGAGGAAATCCACTTTGAAGACTCTAATCACACTAACCAGTGAGGATAAGCTAATAAATGGTGATCGAGAAGAAGGAGAAGGAGGAGATGTTAAAAAAGAGACCGAAACGAAGCAGGTGAAACTTAACTTTGGGGTTAAAGACTGGAACTGGCAGCTGCTGCAGCAGGCCTTGCGTCACATTTACCAACGCATTTTGGTGGAGCCTCAAGAGAGTATTCAGGCATTGGCACGTCAAGTGTGGTCTAATCTCATCCAGCATGCCGATTTGGGTGCTCTTCTGAACGCTGCTTGTCCATTTGTATCTTCATGGATATGTCTGGCTATGCAACCGCCCAGATTAGCCTTTGATTCAGCTGTACTCATCAGAGCTTGCAGCGGCGGCGGCGGTGCAGGTGATGCCTCATCAACGTCTTCACGACGTCGTATACCAAAATTGGTCGATGATTTGGGTGGTTCCGCTCTGGCTCATTCGAATGCTATGCTAAAACTTTACTTGGGTGGCAGTGAGGCAACTCCTCTAGAGATTCGAGAGGCAAATTTTGTAAGAGCCAGAATTACATCGTCGCGAGCGCTTGGAGCACTCTCCCACTATCTAGTTCAACCGGCCCCGGGTGTGGCCTATACACCACAAATGGAAAGTCCCACAGATTGCTACACCAAAGTACTGCTGGGTCATCTAAATGCGCACTCTGCTGTGCAGAGAATTGTTTGTGGACTGATTATAGCCTTCTGGGCCCTTGAAGATGAGCCAGTGCGTCCGGGTCCACCTAATCTGCAAGAGAAACTTCATCAATGTGTTGCCGAATATTTCTACTACGATGAGGTGGCTGTTTCCCTTACACGTTTGTTGCAGGAAACGCAGGATTTTATAGCCACACTGAAACAGAATAAGATACCCATCAATGATTTTAATAATGCCAAGATCCTAACACTCGAGCAGATCGAAGCAGTGGCATTCAGTTTAAGCGAGAACATACGCCATTTTCCCCTGAAGCCCAAGGTAATGGATACGCTATTGGAACGGCGACGTAGTCTTCAGGCCTCATACCAGCAGACAACGACTGAGCAAGGCTCCTATCATGTCAGTGCCCAGGCTGCATTAGCTGGTGCCATTTGTGCCTTGCATTGTCTGCCAGAGAAATTGAATCCTGTCGTAAAGCCCCTAATGGAGTCCATAAAGCGAGAACAGTGTGTGCCATTGCAGCAGTTGTCAGCTGAGTTTCTGGTTCATTTAATGGATCAGGTTTGTGATAGAAATCCTAGTCCAAACAGTAAAATTTTAAACAATTTATGCACATTGCTTCGAAGTGATGGCGATCACACGCCCAAACTGGTGAGTAACCACCAACTACTTTTACCATGTAATCTTTACTAACAGTTGATAAATATTTTCATTATTTTAAAGATTATGCCTCTTCATACCGTGATGGATACGATGGCCTCGCCTGTGGCTGATTCGAATTGCGCTTACTATGGCATTGTGACTCTGACCCTTCAGCAGGCAGTGAAATCCAATTCAACTGCCAATAGAGGAACAGGCAGCGGAAACACTACAGCCGGTTCAAGTACACCCACTACACCACGTGGTCCAGGAAGACCGCCAGCCAGTGAGATTTTGGCTAATGCAGCAGCTGCCGCCGCCACAATAGAGCAAAGTGTGTTAATAGCACGTGAAGCCGAAGCGAAACAATGTCGCATTCAACGTCTTGGATCAGCTTGTGCCATTACTAAGCTATGTTCGTCTTTTGGTGAGCACATTGTGGAAAAAGTGCCCATATTTCAGCAGCTGATGTTTGGCAAACTTGCCCAATTCGTCCAGGAAACGGATGAGACGCATCTGTATAACACCTTGCCCGATCTCGGTGTCTGCACTGAACTTATCAGTTCACTTCAATTAATCGAGACAGCTGCTCCTCATTTGCATAGGTCACTGCATAAGGAATTGTTTACCCTGCTACCTCATTTGGGATTCATTGTGCGACATCCCTTAAAAGCTATACGCCATATGGCAGCACGATGTATAGCAGTCCTCGCCGAGATTGATCCATGTGAGACTATGCAATTTGTAGTCCAGCACCTTGTTCCCCTTTTGTCCAATATTGAGAAACTTATTGAGCGTCAAGGAGCGGTGGAGGCCATTGAGCGTGTTGTCAGCCGCCTACAAATTCAAGTGGTGCCCTACATTGTGGTGCTAGTGGTGCCCTTGCTAGGCACCATGAGCGATCCGGCTGAGTCTGTGCGCCTAATGGCTACGCAGTGTTTTGCCAATCTCATACAATTGATGCCCCTAGATAGTGGAGCTAAGTCAGAGCAGTTAAAGAGCGAACCGTTGCAGGCGAGAAAGAGTCGGGATAAAGAATTCTTGGATTATCTATTTAATCCCAAGACTATTCCCGACTACAAAGTTCCCGTGCCGTTGAGTGTAGATCTGCGTGGCTATCAACAGGCTGGCATAAATTGGCTGTGGTTCTTGAATAAATATAATCTTCATGGCATACTCTGTGATGACATGGGCCTGGGAAAGACTCTACAGACCATTTGCATTCTCGCGGGTGATCATATCCAGCGCGAAAATACGAAACAGTCTAATTTGCCCAGTCTGGTCATTTGTCCGCCCACACTAACCGGCCATTGGGTCTATGAGGTGGAGAAATTTCTGGCCCAATCGCCGATCTTGAGGCCACTGCACTATTTCGGTTTTCCCGTGGGACGCGAGAAGCTTCGCAGTCAAATTGGCACTACATGCAATCTCGTGGTGGCATCCTATGACACGGTACGCAAAGACATTGACTACTTTAGTGGCATCCATTTCAACTATTGCGTGTTGGACGAGGGTCACATCATTAAGAATGGAAAAACTAAGAGCTCCAAGGCGATTAAACAATTGAAAGCCAATCACAGACTCATTTTATCGGGCACGCCTATTCAAAATAATGTTTTAGAATTGTGGTCTCTATTCGATTTCCTAATGCCTGGATTTCTGGGCACAGAGAAGCAATTCATTCAACGTTTTTCACGTCCCATTTTGGCATCGAGGGATGCTAAGAGCTCACCCAAAGATCAGGAGGCTGGTGTCTTGGCCATGGAAGCCCTTCATCGTCAGGTCTTGCCATTCCTTTTGCGGCGTGTCAAAGAAGATGTACTCAAGGATTTGCCACCAAAGATCACGCAAGATCTCCTCTGTGAGCTGAGTCCTCTCCAGTTGCGCCTCTATGAAGATTTTAGCAAGAAACACCTTAAAGACTGTTTGGATAAGTTGGGCGACTCGCCGGGCGCAGCAGCCGGAACCAAAACGAGCACAGAGAATCTCAATGGGAGGACGCACATCTTCCAAGCTCTGCGATATCTACAGAATGTTTGTAATCATCCCAAACTGGTTCTTCGCCAATCGGAAGAGCTCGGTCCGATCGTAACTCAATTGGCTCTCTCAAATTCCACATTAGATGACATTGAGCATTCGGCCAAGTTGCCAGCTTTGAAGTAAGTTCGAACCAGGAATGTAATAGAATCTCCCAATTAATCTCTTAAATTATTTCCACTAGGCAACTTCTGCTTGACTGCGGTATTGGAGTCCAAACCGAATCGGTCAGCCAACATCGTGCCCTGATCTTTTGCCAATTGAAAGCCATGTTGGACATTGTTGAGCACGATTTGCTGCGACGTCATCTGCCCAGTGTCACCTATTTGCGACTAGATGGCAGTGTTCCGGCTTCCCAGCGTCAGGATATAGTCAATAATTTCAATAGTGATCCAAGCATTGATGTTCTGCTACTAACCACTCTGGTAAGGATTTTTCTGGGAATTTACTATGACAATAAATTAATTGAAATAATTTTCATTGACCAGGTTGGCGGTCTAGGTTTAAATTTAACTGGAGCAGATACTGTCATCTTTGTCGAACACGATTGGAACCCCATGAAAGATCTACAGGCCATGGATCGTGCCCATCGTATTGGCCAAAAGAAGGTAGTCAATGTCTATCGCCTGATAACACGCAACTCGCTAGAGGAAAAGATCATGGGACTACAGAAATTCAAAATTCTTACTGCCAATACTGTGGTCAGTGCCGAGAATGCCTCACTCCAGACCATGGGCACCTCACAAATATTCGATCGCTTCGTAAACGCCGAGTCTGACAAGAACAACCAGCAAGGAACTGGTGGATCATCATCTGCTGCCGGTGGCAGCAACATATCAATGAATACAATTATTGAAAACTTGCCCGAACTTTGGTCCGAGCATCAGTACGAGGAGGAATACGATTTGGGCAACTTTGTGCAGGCATTAAAAAAATGAGAGTTATTCTTGCTCTTCCCCTCGTTTAAATTCACTTCCGACGGCTCCAATACCAACTCTAAAGACTTCCAGACAGATGAGAGTTTAGTTTTATGATTATAACATCCTTTTCCTGTTCCTTTGTAATTGAGAAATGAAGAAAAAAACCTATGAATAAACATAATTATCCAAAAAAGTTTACCATAATTACATTACTAAAGTCTTAGTTTGCGTTCAATCCCAATAAAAATATTAGTTATTTTCATTTGGAATCTAAAAGGTTACCTTTGCCAAGCGCTTATGTATGTATATATTTCAAACATTTTCTTTTGAAATTACAAATTAGCACCCTTATTCAATATGTATATGTACCTTTCGGATATCGATTTATGCGCAAATTTCATTGTAATGTAGATAAAGTATGTACTACATATTTATTTTTGATTATATTATGGTTAAATTGCTTGCCATAAAGTTCTAAGCAATAAAAGCATTTGGATTTCACATCTGGAATTCCTTTTGGCCTCCCGTTGTGCTTTTCTCATTAATAAGAATTAGGCTGAGGGTGTATTGCCCCCTTATTGCCAAAACAAAGTTTCTATATACATACATATAAATGACGCGATAATGCGATCAAGAGATACCATCAGAATTTTGCACTATGCACAGTGCCACATACATATATGCATATGTATAACTGTATGTATGTATGTATATAATAGAGTAGCTGATCAAATTCCGTTGACATTTTTATGAATATTTTACTAGGCCAATTAAAGATGGTTATCCATGGGCAACCGATTTTTGACTATAAGTTAAATGCTGCCTCTGTTTATTTAGTGTAAATTTGTTATTTTGCTACTGTTTTTGTTTATTTATATATACATAAAGTATGTGTGTATACTTGAGTATTATCAGTAGAAGAGGCATCATAAAACTCTTCAGATTGATAAGTGGACGTGATATGGAGCCAAAATATGGTGAATGGGGGTATATATAGGAATTGAGTTCCTGGACAGTGGTTAGTGAAAGTGAAATCGCAAAGAGAGTTTACCATGAAGTATCTGCTTAGTTTGGCCTTAGTGCTGGCCATTGGCCTGCAACAGATCGATGCCCACGGCATGATGTTGTCACCCCCCAGTCGTAGCTCCCGCTGGCGTTATGATGGAGCTGCTCCCCAAAATTGGAACGACAATGAACTGTTCTGTGGTGGACTCTATGTAAGTATAGACTAACATCAAATCAAATTTCGGATTATCCATATGGTCGACAAATCTCTCACTTAAAGACCCAATCGAACAATGGCGGACGCTGTGGTCTGTGCGGTGACAACTTTTTGGATGGTCAGCCACGTGCCAATGAGATTGGCGGTAGCATTGGTGGTGAAGGAATTATTACTCGCAGCTATGCAGCTTCCTCGTCCATTACTGTAGGAGTAAAGATTACCACCAACCATTTGGGATATTTCGAGTTCCATCTGTGCAACTTGGATGCTTTTGGCAGTGAATCAGAAGATTGCTTCAACCAGAACCCATTGCGTTTCCCCGATGGCAGCGATCGCCTTCATATTGGCACTCAATCCGGCGAATTCGATGTGACCGTACTCTTGCCCGAGCAAGTGACTTGCAACCACTGTGTCCTGCGCTGGACTTACACGGGAGGTGGGAACTATCCCTAATAATTAGCCGATATTCCGAATTGTTGATACTCAATTTGATTATCTTTCTCTACCACTAGCCAACAACTGGGGTCTTTGCGATGATTCCGGCAACGGCGCTTTGGGCTGTGGTCCACAAGAGACCTTCAAGAACTGTGCCGATGTCAGCGTATTCTGGGGTCGCAACATGATTAAGGAAATGGCTGGTGGTGCTGAACCCGTGGTGCCTGTGGAGGTTGCCTCCAACGAGACTGCTTAACTTCAACTCAGAAGTCTGAAACAATTTTATTTTTGAGAACTGCCCGAAATTTGAAACCAAACCAAAAAATAATTAAAAACTTTAATAAACTGTGAACATTTTTAATATTATACGTACTCACTTTAGTTATCCCTATCTTAAATCTCATACTCTCAATGGCCAAATAGATTATGAAATTCTTACAAATTTTGGACTTGCACCCATATTAACTATAGAGTTAATTTATTTATGACTTCTTTGTTTTATCAATTTCACAAGTTTTAAAGAAATATTTTTATTTTGATGATAGAGCGGGTTGATAAAGAGCAATGACAATACATTAAATTAATTGTTTTTATTTTGGATCCAAGTTAAAGTCAATCCCTCTAAATTGCATTGCATTTTATCCAAACTTTTGGCAATTCCAACACTTACAATTTTAACCATTTCAATTATGATTTAAAAGGAGAGATTAGATAAAGTGTCAATATTTAAGGGTAAAGAGGACTTTAGAATCTTAAGTGGGTTAAAAAAGCTCCCAAGAATTGTAAATTAAACAATATTACTATAATTATAACTTAGCTCTAAGCATACGCCATTGCTAGTTTGTTTTTTAATTCTGGATACTAAAAAGGCACTAAATAGTAAAAAGGTTTATAAATAAAGTAAAGCTCCATATTAGTATTCTTTATAATATGAACTATTTTAATCGAATAGAAATTTCATTAACTGTAAATTGTTTAAAACTATGCCCATTTAAAGACTCTGATTTTTGTTTGAATTTTCAACATTTGAAGAAAGTTGTGTCAAAATTTTACATGAATCTGAACCAAACAGACTAAGATATAGGGCTTGAATTGATCGGCCTTTAGCGTAAGATATCATAGTGTAAAAAAAAGTATTTGACGAACAGCATTTTCCAAGTCAGTAAACATTCTAGAGCGAAAACCAATCAACCGGTGTGCTACCACGGTCTATATACATAGAATTCCTGCCATCAAATCCCTCCCAAAGTCATAGGACCTCTTAGTTTTTCTATGATTTGTCAATTAAATATTCACCAATCACATTCACCTGTTTAATTTGTCTTTGGCTCATGCTAATTAGATAAGAAATGGCCAATTAGTTACTTGAAATACATGCGACGCCTGAAAGTAGGCAATATAAATTTAAATTTAAACCGTTTTACTCGTTTAAGAGAATCTGTTAAAATGTGTATAAAATCAGTTGATTAGAAAATCATTTAAGGTCTAGTGTAAACTAAAAGCAAAAAAAAAAAAAAACGATTTGCTTAAACCATTCTTAATCAATGGATTGAGATATAACTCTTACAAATCATTCTGTTAGAACTTTGAGAAGACTGAAATCTAATTACATTCCCAACCAACGCCATGGAAAATTTATTGATTATGTTGGTTGATATTATTTTGTTGTCAAAACTGATCGTTTTATCAAAAATTTCTGTCTCCAAGCAGACTCATAATTTATTATACACATTATACTAGATAATAGATTCTAGTGTAGCTTTTGAGTACTGATGAACTCTTATCCGATTGCCATTGGTTTCTAATCAATCTCTAATCAGTTCCGTAAAAACAAAACAATTCATTCGTATTTTAATGATTCAATTAGCCATAATTTTGACAATGGGGACAACAGGCTTATGACACATTTGCCAATTCTATTCTGACGCCAAGTTGTTATGATCAGCGTCAAAACATTTGTTATTGTGATATTCCCCCAAAGCGCCTGGCGTGATGGCGATCCTGCAACAAAATTTTAAATTCCCATAAAAAGTATATGATAGTGCGATAAGAAGTCATGGCAAGGGAGAAGTAATGGCCATGCATAAAATATACATATGATAAGAGGAATGGCAGTATATAAGCATACGGATTTACCTATTCACGCATCAAAAGTGAAAGTTAACGCCAAAGAAAATGAAGCAAGCCGTAAGAGTTCTACTGAGCGTATTTGTGGCATTTAGTTGCCTTCTATTGGGTGTAGAGGGACATGGAAGAATGATGAGTCCAGTGGGTAGATCATCGCGCTGGCGCTACGATAGCTCGGCACCAACAAATTATGATGACACTGGCCTATATTGTGGAGGATTTTGGGTAAGTTTTCGAAAATTTGTCAATTATAACATGTTTTAATTTATCCATTTTTGTGCAGAAACAAACTGAGAATGGTGGCCTTTGTGGTCTTTGCGGCGATGACTGGAGTATGGAGCAGCCGCGACCAAATGAATTGGGTGGAAAATACGGAGCAGGAGTCATTGTTGAAAGTTATATAGCCACAACGACGGCTGAGATTGTTGTCGAGATCACAGCCAATCATTTGGGCAACTTCCAGTTTCATCTATGTGATCTAGATGAGTTTGGCAGTGAATCGGACGATTGTTTCAACAAATATCCATTAAAATTCAGTGATGGCAGCCTTAAGCAGGACATAAACACCACCATGGGTACCATAAAATCCACTGTCGACCTACCCAGTGGTGTCCAGTGTGAGCATTGTGTTATGCGTTGGACCTACACAGCCGGCAACAATTGGGGTGTCTGTGAGGATGGTACCGGCGCCATGGGTTGTGGTGATCAGGAGACATTTGTGAATTGTGCGGACATAAGTATACTGAGCTCAGTCAAAAGTTTACTTTACAAACCCCTACAAGCAGTGGAGGTGCCGGTGAAGGAGGTGGCCGTGGAGGTGCCATTAGAGGTCACTGAGACAGAGACTTCATAGGGAGTTTACCTCTTGAGACTGACCAAACGTACAAAATATAATCTCAATAAAAAATATTTAATACTTTTCAATTTTAAGAAGCTTGAATTTGTTCTATTGTCAGTCTTTCTTAAAGCAAGCATCAACGACTATATGATAGCTATATAATCTTGATCAACACGTCAATCAACGCAAGCCCCTTATAGATTCTATTTACTCCAAATATTGTCTATCTTGGATTCAAACGGATCAGACCACCATATTACTTAGGTGTCATAGAAATGACCGTTTGAGAATTCACCTTCAAAACGTTTATCATCAAATTTAATATTCTTTAGCCCAATATACTCATAAACATCGGTGCCAAAGTTAGCTATATTGGCTATAAATTAATAACTTTGTTAATTTTAAATCAATTATAATAACAATCATCATAAAATTGAATATTGTTTACTTTAACATACTCATTAATGACCATGCTTCAAAATTTAGCCAAGATCGGACCACCATATCGAATAGGATATTGTTATGATTCGCAATTTTCATTTATTCTAATCTATAGTAACTCTGAAAAAAAGCATAATGCTTAAATTTCACAACGCTCAAAAAATAATTATTCAAGTTCTAAAGTTCTTCTTTGTAGCATGCGATTCTAGCAAGTAATTAGAGACAATAATTATAAAATAATAAAACAATAAAAACCTTAACCATTATGATTGTGGTTTAGCACTTGAATTGTAAATATATTTATACTGAGAATATATATTTTGTTGAAAAAAAAAATTAAAAAATAACGATGGAAACTCAGTTATTGAGTAGAAATGATTATGCTCCTCTTTCTTAAATGTAAACTTTATAAATCAAATGATAATAAAGGTTACGTATTGCCATTAATTATATTCAGTTGAAACTTTTATATCTTTTCAGATTTATATCTTTATTAGATGGGAGATTGGTCCTAATTTATGACCCTCAAACCCATGACTAATTAAAATTCTGAATTCTGAAAAATTAACTAAGGGTAATCGCCTTTGGTAATACCTACATGAATATGTATTTAAAGAATTATGTCATCAATGTCTTATGCTTAATTTTGGTCAAAAGTGTGCAACGCATTGAAGGAAGCATCTCCGACCATATAAAGTATGTATATATATTCTTGATCAGTACGACGAGACGAGTTCAAATAGCCATGTCCGTCCGTCTGGATCAACGCGAACTCCTCCTAGACCATAAGAGCTACAGAGCTGAAATTTTGCATATAGGCTTGTATATACTGCAGGTGTTGTATATCTCGATCACAGCCGGATCGGACCACTATATCATATAGCTCCCGTACAAACGGCATAGTCACGAACAGTGTCTGCTCTCAATAACTTCGTTATTTTTTTTAGCAATTGCCGTGAATAATATCGGTGAGTTTATTACTCCTATAAATAACAATGTGCCCAATTTGATAAAGATTTGGTGACTATATCATATAGCTCCCATAGGAATGATCGGTCAAAAACAGTGACTTTCGCAAACATTCCTCTTTGTAGATAAAACGTTTTACCACTTTGACGGCTATAAGTGAGGAAAGAGTACCAAACAACTTGCAAGGGTATACAAACTGTCGAAGCGGTCGAAGTTAACCCCCTGGTTATTTTTTCGAATTCGTACTGGGGCATTCCCTGCCTTGGCCATATCGGTTAAACGTGACTCTTTATAATGGGAAAACTCTATTGTTGTTATCAAAGTTAATGGCAAACGAAAACGAAAGCGCAGAAAGATTGTTATTCTTACAGACTAAGTGAAGAAATTAAACTATTAAAAGCTAAGTGTAAATGGAGCATAGATCTCTACTAGATATCTCGCATGTCATCGACTATCTGAACTTCGAATCTAATAATCTATTTAAAATATGTTCAAATAAATATAATCCCTCGTTTCCTGAAAGAGGGAGGTCCAAACAAATCGTCTGCATTTCAAGGAGAGTAGGAGAAAGAGGGAACCAGTCTCTAAGTTATTCATT
This sequence comes from Drosophila equinoxialis, assembly GCA_018150345.1. Lineage (NCBI taxonomy): Eukaryota > Metazoa > Arthropoda > Insecta > Diptera > Drosophilidae > Drosophila > Drosophila equinoxialis. The sequence continues at coordinate 9,171,752 of JAECWI010000562.1, read as the reverse complement.
TCGTGGAAATTCTTATGTGAATGCATATTTTTCGTTTTATTTAATAAATTTATTTTGTATATGTATATACATATATATATGTATATATATACGTATGTATGTATGTATGTTTTGTGTGTAAGTGTTGTGTGTGATGATTGATCTGTTGGGATCTGTTAAAAGTAGACACTGTGATTGGATTGCCTCCTGCAGCAGGAACAAATCAGATCAGTGCACACATCGGTTTTTTGTTCAGATATTTGAAATATCATCTAATGGTTCCAATTTTGTTGTACATACATAGATATATTATCAATACATTCGCGTGTCACCATCCATTCGTATCTTTATTCGTAATATTTGTAATTTGTAATTTGTGTGTTTGGCTTAAAGATTAAATTGTCACAATAACTGGGCTTACAAATTAGTTTCACAAATAAATTATTTATGTGTATGTATGTATATGCTTGTATATATGTGAGTATGTAAGTATGTATGTATGTTAAATGTTTTATACAAAGCGTTCAGGTCAATGGCAAATCAAATTTCACTACTTTCCAACTGAACCGCTAGAACGAACATTTTGTCTGTGCAATTATTGGTTTTGCTTAATTATATAATAATAATAATAATAATAATATATATTTGTTTAATAAATATGTCTGTATGTATGCATGTTTGTATGTATATATATTATATGCAGAATGTATGTATGTATATATATGTACATATTCATTATATGTATTAACAATTCAACTAAACAAACTGCAATCAACAGGGGACTGATCGGGGGACGAGGGACAGGCAAAGGCAGGCAACTACTACATTATATGCACTATGTATGTATGTATGTATATAATGTGTTCTTAAAAACATTTCAAGATTAAAATCTATAAAAAATGTTTTCCATAATATCATTTAAATGTGCGAATTTTTGTTCACAACGAAATGGTTTGCTTTTACATTATTAATTCTTCAATTTCACATGTTTTTTTGTATCATTTTTTGTTTTGTTTGTTTGTGTATTTAAAAGCAGTTTAAAAATACATTACAAGTATTTTGTCGTCTCTTCACATTTCTGACTCAAAAATATAGTACATACAGAGATGATATACATATGTACATACATATGTATGTATGTATGTATGTATGCATATATGTATTTTGTTTTTATGTATGTATATAGTATTATAATTTATTTAAAATTCTACAAACTTTTCATTTTATATATTGGATTTTGTTCTTGTTGTTGTTGTAAAAGCACCTTGTTCCTTCAAATTTCTTTTGTTTTTTTTTTTTTTTTTGTTGTCGTTTATGTATAAATAGTTAGTTAAATAATTGTTCTCCTTTTTGTTTTTGTTTGTTTGTTTTGTCTAAGATTATACAACACGATTTGTTTTAGTCAATACCTGAATTTTAGAATTTTGTATCCGAAACGCCATTTTTACTTGTTGTTCATTTTGTCTGAGTTGGTTTCTCATGTTTTTGTTTTTGTTTTTTTGCTTTGATTTTTATTTTTGTTTGTCCGAAAAATTTTGTCTAGCCAAAAGTTGTTCAAATATTTTTTTTACTTTGTATCCCATTTTTTTTTTTGGTTTTTGTAAAGGTTTATTTATGTATTTGTTTTGGTAAATGTCAAAAAAGTTTTTTGCTTGCACTTAACTTAATTGACGACGGATATTTTTGATGCCGACCGGGTGTCCTATGAAGGAAAGGAGAGAGGGGAATGGGAAGTTGTTATCCTTTAAGAATTGTTGATAGCAGGATCAAGGTGCTGCCTTTCGTGGGGACTTTAAAACGTTTTTGATCAAACGAAATGTAACTTCTCCATTTGTTGCCCTTACTACTAAACATATTCCGATTAGCTGATACTAGTTAGTTAGTTAGTTTATGCTGCTTTCTTAGTATTTATATGAAATGAAACATTGCTTCATAATGTTGCATCTTGTATCTTGTATCTATCATGTAATTCTGTGGTTTATTTGAAAGAAATGTTCGCTAACTACAATTTGCTGCAGACATCTAAAAAATCCAGCCAAAAATTTGAAATTCCAATCGAAAATCAATTAGATTAGATTCTGATGTTGTTTATAATGTTTCTAACAGCAAGAAACTCTAAATGTTAATTTTTGAACTGATTATCCCTCAGGAACATCGTTATGAGCATTTTCAAATTGGTTAAATCGTCAAAAAGTCCATACATATATATTAAAGTCGGACACAACCAACAAGAGCTTTCATACCTTCTATATCAACAATTCTTATCGGGGATTTCTAATTAAAATACTTTATTAATTTTATATGATTTGTTACGTTAGCTTTTGTCATTGGCACAAATTCGCTTGGTTATCATCATCATCTAGTTGAGGGGGAGGTGGTTTACCTGTCTTTTCTGCTTTAGATTTGATTTATTTTCTTTTTTCGTTTAGTGTTTTTAGCAAATTTTTCAATTTTCGTTCTACAATAAATTTTACACATTCTTAGATTTGTTTTTTGTTTGTTTGTTTTGTTTCTTATAAACTTTGTTTTATTCATTACGTTTTTTTTTTTTATTTGAACATTTAACACGCTACAGTTGAATTAGCTTTTATCTTCTTGGGTTTTTATCATATAAAATTTCGTTTCTCATAATTCATTTGTTGTTCAATAAAATTAATTATAACTAAAATCTAAAAATAAAACTAGAATTAAATTATGGTTTAAGTGCTGTTTTTTTTTCTTGCTTCTTGTGGGTTTTTTGCATGAAGAAAAGGTGAGTGAAAGCGAAAATTCTTTTATTAACTTTTTTTAATGTTTTTTTTTTTCTTTCGTCAAACTGTTGCCTAATGGGAGAAAGTTGAACAGAATTTAGTTTAAAACTGACTGATTAAAATATAAACAATTACAAATATTTATTCGTAGATAGAGAGAGAGACAAACAGCACTTTGGTTAATCAGACAAACATAAATTAACAATACATTTAGACAAATACAAATTGTAGAAAAAAAAGTTCATGAAATCTCAATCTACATTGTTTTTTGAATTTGTTTTTAAAGCTTGTCTAAGACTAACTACTTTGACATAAAAACTAAATATTTAATTGTAATATTAAAGAACAGTTATCGAAACATCGAAACCAGTTACATTTAGTACAAAACTTTCAATAATAATATAATAATAACTAAGAATTATAATAGAATAATAATAATAATAAGCATTATTGCAGCAAACAGTGGAAGACAGTTCTGTGTTGTTTGTTTTCTCTCATAATTATTGCAATCAATTTTGAATTATGTTTTATTTTTCGTGTTCGTGTATACAATTTTAAAAGAAAAAAACAAGTTAAACTCTATATATTTGTATAATTTAAGTTATAAATTATTTTTCAAATAGACAACAGTTTTAAAACAGGTGTAAAGTAAGCCAATTTAAAACTAAAATGGAAGAAAGAAATACATACAATTTTTTTTTTTTTTTTGTTTCATTTGAAAAGACAATTTAAAAGCAATTATATATTTATATAAATATATATATATATATAATTAAGATCCGTGTGTGTGTGTGTACTTGTTTTTAAAAACTTCTCGATAATGACTAAATATACAATAGAACTACAGGGTGTTTCGTGTTTTGCACACTCTTCTTCATCAGATTTTTCTTCATATTTTATACAATTTTTCTTACTTCTTGTTGAGTTATTAACTTTTTTTTTAGTTTTTTTGTTTTACTTGTGCTTAACACACTTTACAAATGTTTAATGTGCAATTTAATTTAAAGCTTAAGGTCTATTAATTTTAATGTTTATGTGGCTGTTTCTATTTCTTCGTATTGTTATTTGTATTGTTTGTTGTTTTTGCTTGTAAATTATATATAACTAAGCCATTGTAAATGGGTAATCAATTGCTGTTTCTTTGTTGCTTGCACTTCATTCATTCATTCTACTTCATTCATCTGTACTTAATTCAATATTGTATTGTTGTATGTTGAGTGGCTTTCTTTTTATAATAATGTGTATCAAATTGTTTGCTGATTTTATTAAGCTGCTTAATAAATTCATTCCTGTTAAATATTTTCAATCTATTTATCATTTCGATTGCTATTGTTATGAACAAACATTTTGTTGTGTTTGTATTTTGTTTTGTTTTAACTAAAACATGCATCTTATGCATGAGCTTTTGCAACTATAAATTTAATTTTTCATTGTTTTTTTTTTTGTGTTGCTGTTGTGCGTTGTGGCTGCAATTGTTTGTTTGCCTCGTTTTTTATGCAGCAGCAGCAAATTGAAAAACAACAAAAACAAAAAATTAGAATTCGTAATAATACAAATTATTTGCTTGTACAATGTTTGTTTTCCTTTCGTTTTTTGCTTTTGTTTTGTCCTTATCCAGTTGGCCCATTCATTTTACTTGTACTTGACTGGATTTTCGTTTGGTTTATTGCTAAGATATTGCTGATGATGTTGTTGTTGTTGCTCGGCCTGCATACCTGTTTAGTAATATTGAAGAACATCTTTAAATCATTTCGGGAGAAATATATGTTTGAAAGAAAAAGAAAAAAACACAAGATTAACAACCAAAAAGTGATAAGAAATGTTTTAATTATAAATTTTATTACCTGCATGATTATTTGCATTGTTAGTTGTTTGGCTGGCACCACTACCAATACTCAACATGGCCAATGATGCTGCACTCGCATCCGATGGCGTATTTGGACCAGCCGAGTGTGGTGTACCCAGTAGCTTTTGCCGCACTTCTCTTATCTTTAGCTGGAGATCCTGTTTGCGTGGAAAGACATCTTTGTGTTTGGCCTGACAAAAAAAAAAACACAATTAATCAAAGAAGCTAATATAGAAAATATATCTACTATATTTACTTGAAACGCGACAGTGGCCTGAGTAGAGGGAAAATTGCCATGTACGGCAAATAGTTGCAACACTAAATTGCGACGCGTTTCTAAAACTTTGCGATGGCCCTTCTCACTGGCATCCGAGCGAGCACTTTGCAGCGGTGTCTTTGGCGTTCTGGGTGAGCGACCTGTCTGATCTGTGGTCTCTAGTTCTGCAAGGCGAAATATTCCAATAATAGCTGCCTATATTAAAGTTTTGTTCAAGCCATTTACCTTTTAGCTCGTTGTTAAAATCTGGACCAAAGAAACGTTGCGATGTTGTGGGCGGTGCCGATGTTGCAGGCTCATCTATGGAATCATCTTCACTTACTGTTGTTATAAAGATAGATTTTAGTAACAGAGTTCAGGGTTTCATCGCTATCGCCTTCACTTACTTAGCTTCTGCACTGGCGGAGGAGCTGTGTTCTTCTTCCGATAATTCGTACCATAGACCCTTGGCGATGAAGGCACTGCTATGGCACTAGGCGATTGGCAATCCTCCGGTTGGAATTGCGGCAAAGCCTTGTATTTCTTCTCGAAATCAACCTGCTTGAGCACACTACTTTAAAAAAAACGAGGTTAGAGGTGTTTGCTGGTCTGATTAGAAACTTGATTACTTACTTGTTCATCTCATCGTTCTTTTTCTTATGACTTGCTGTTGGCATTACAGCTTTGAGAGGTGATTTGGGTTGAATACTGCTGCCGTTGGTAGTACCACAAGCAGTCAAGGTTATGGCACCTGTTGTTGTTGTTGTTGCTGTTGTTGTTGTCGGTGTTAGAGGCAATTGCTCGTCACTATTTGGTGTGGTTGTCGAAGAGGTGGGCGTCGGCAAGGCCGAATTCAAGCTAGTACTATTCACATGGCCAATAACTGGCGAAGAGCTAGCCGCTGATGTAGCCGTTGTGGTATCCATCATAGTGGGTGAATGCAACTTACGACTAATGTGTTGGCCATTGTTTGAACCGTAAGAAACATTATTATCGGATTTACTTTGTGCTGAAATAATAATTTCATAAGCAATTGATATTTCTAAGGACTTTTGTTACTTCTATATTTCTACTTACACAAATTCTTGCGACGTTGTAGCGGGGCTTTGCCCAGTTGAGCTGGCGTGGGAGCCAGTACGAATTGATCATCGGAATCCATTTCGCCGGTCTCATCGCCAGCTGCTGCTCCTCCCGTGCTAGATGATGAGTCCATATTACGTTCCACCATATGATATGTTGCCGACTTTGGTGTGGATGGCATAGATTTGTATGACGATGGCGAACTGGCTGGTAACTCTGCACTGTGTTGATTTGACTGTGTATAGCCATGCAGCAGCATTGTCGGCTGGGCACTCACAGGTGGCGGCAATGAATGATTCTTGAATATATAACTGCCTGTGCCGAATTGCTCAATCTCAATACCTTGTGGTCGAGGCAGTAGGGCGTACTGTAAGAAATAATAATTAGTCACAAAATTTTTCTCTTTTTAATGGTCTTTCTACTTACAGGATTACTCATGGCAAAGAAAATTGGAGCTGGTTTTCCACCGCCCATTATTTGAGCTGGTGCCGAAGCCGGTGGCGTTGCTATGCTTGCCGCATGGCCTAGACCCATTGCTGCTGGTGACGATGGTACGCATGCCTGATGGGCTATAGAATTGTTATTAGTCGATGTTGATATAAGTATGGTTGCCTCATTGCTATTGTTATTATTATTATTATTATTATGACTAGCTGCTGATCCTATTGAACTTAGTTCGTTGGCATTTTGGTTACTATGATTTGTTCCCGCCTTGGCTAACACTGTCAGTGTGCCGCTTCCGTTGTTGATGTTGCTATTAGTGGTCGTGGTGCTGGTGGTTAGGATTCGGGCATTTGCAGGCAAAGTTATTTTATTGCACGCATTAATGCTTATAAACGAGACGGGACGGAGTGTTGTGGCTCCTCCACTTCCTCCTGTGGTCACATGTTGTAGCTGTTGTTGCTGCTGCTGCTGCTGATTGTAGGTATTGACATCGGTTATTAGCAACATTGTCGGTGGTGGTGGTGCCTGTTTGGACTCTGTCTTTGCCTCTTCTCCGCTACCATCATCGGCATTTGTATCATTATCGACATCTTCATCTTCGTCATGCAAGGTGTCTAAGACGAGGGCATCATACAGTATGGCTGCTCTCCCTGTGGCTTTGTTACCATCTTTAAGGGTCAACAATTTGCGTATAATTGGTGTCGAAGCGTTTGAATTTGATTTTGGATTGAAATTATTGGAAAATTTATTAGGCTTGAAAAATAGAGGCGGCGGTGTATTGTTTAGTGGTTGTGATGGTGGTCGACTAGTGATGTTGGTGGTGGTAGTGGTTGTGCTGCTGCTTTGTATTGGTGTTGGTGTTGGTGTTCGTGTTTGTGTGCGTATGATAGTGAAATGATGATTAATGGTGGGTGTTGGCACTCTGGTTATGACCGTTGGAGGTGTCTCCACGCGTCTTTGATGCAAATTTTTCAATTGTTGATGTGGCGAAATCGTTGGCTGTAGTGGAGTCAGAGAACGCACAATGGTAAATTGTTTGCGTCTCGTATTGTTGGTAGGAGTTATAATTGTTGTCGTTGTAGTTGCTGCTGCTGTCGGCGTCGTTAGCGTCGTTGTTTGATTTGCTATTTTTGTTTGAGCTATTGTAGATGTCGTTATTGTTGCCGGCTTGGCTATGGTATGTTGTTCTATATTATCGAAATCGGCTTGATCGGCATTAACAGTTGCCAATTCCTGCATAAATTGTTCATCATCATCTTCATCTTCTTCGTCATCATCGTCATCATTCAATTCCTGTTCATCATGATCCTCTTCATCATCCTCCACATAATCCACATCATTTTCCTTCTCTATAGCTACATCTTGTTGTTTGTCTACTTTTATATAGGGGTTGTATGACGAAATGATTTTATTTTTTTTGTATGTGGAAGCGATTAAGTAGAGAAAGTAGTAGAAAGAAAGATGATTACAGAAACAAATGATGGTGTGAGCGCTAGGATGACATTGGTCGAGTTTGGGTGGTTTGAGGCTACAAATTTTGAGATTTTTGCTAATTTTGTATCAAACAAATAAGAATCTATATAAAGTAAAATCATAACAAATCATAGTACCAAACAAAATGCCAAGCAAAAATCAATATAAAACGTACTTTACATACAAAACTTAAAATAAAATATATATTTAATTTTCTAATAATAAATAATCATAAGTACAACCAATCTGGCCCAATATTATTGTTGCCATCTGATCAAAAATAAAAGCACCAACCAAGAAGAACATTTTCCAGGTTCTTGTTGGGGGTTTGTTTTTTTTTTTTTTTTTGGGAAAACCCCTTGAATTAATTTTTCTTTCGACTCACCTCTCACATCCGTCGGGCTTGGCAGTGGATGATGCATGGGATAATGAAATTGCTTTTGGCTAAGAGCCGTAGCAGTTGGCACATTGAAGTTAAAAATGGCACCCATGCCGCTGGCACTGTTCCGTTGAGATGTAGCACCACTGGATAAACAATTGCTACCATTGCCATTTATTTTATAGGGTGATGGTGGTTCCTGTTTAATGTACTCCTGTTTGATATGTGGCTGTTGTTGTTGCTGCTGCTGCTGTTGCTCATGCTCGGATTTGCTTTTAGGACTACCCATGGACTTGAAAGCGCCGCCTGTTTGTTAAAAGTTTTTAAAGGGCCAAATGTTAGTATAAGGCTTAGTTAATTTGCAGTATAAATTGCTCGCCTGTGGGTTGGAATGGTGTTACACCAATTGGATTTTTGGGACTAGTGTATTGTTTGCACACATTCTGTGTGAACGACAGCATAGTGCTCTCCAGCACCGGATGGGCTTTGATAGCCTTTGGTTTCAGTGTAATTTCCCGCTCCGTTGTGTTGCTAGTTGCTGCATTGGGCCCATTTGAGGGGTGATCTTGCTCGGCTAAATGACGCTGTAAAAGATTTAGGATTTTTAAAATTTAACCAGGTTGAAAGATATAGGTTTCATTGCACTCTCACCTGTTCCGTCTCCTTTAGCTGTTGTTGTTGTTGTGTTCGATAATCATATGGAACATCATCCATATCAGAGTCATTGACTCGTTCACGACACTGTAAATCTAATTTCTTGGACTCTACTTCAACGACAAGCATTTGTTCATCCTCATCTGATTGTAGTTCATTTTTTGTGTTTGGTGTCATCTCATCGCAAGCGGTATTGTATTTGGCAATGGTCAGTGGAATAATGTCACCTTGCGTGTCGTTGGCATTCTGTGCTTGAGCACTACAACTTCCATTACCTCCTGGTGTGCTAGGTGGGCACATATCATGTTCTAGGGAGCCATCAGAGCCATCCATCGACACCAGACGCTGTTTGGCATCGACTGATGCAGCCCCTGCGGCGTTTGGATGATTCTTGCCACCTCCAGCAGCACCTGCACCGGATGTTGAAGACTTACGACGATCCTTGGAGCACCATTTCCACTCGGGGTGCAATTTGAAATGGGCATCCTTCACCGAACTAGCCAACTCGTGGTATTGTGCCTTCTGTTCTGGCTTTAGTGCATACCACCATTCACCCAGGATTTTGCTAACTGTGCGATTATCTTGATTCGGATGCTTCTTATGGACCATTTTGCGATGCTTTTTCGAGAATATCATAAACGCATTCATCGGTCGACGAATTTTCTTTCCTGCCACAGCAGGAGAAACTGCCGCAGCACCGCCGGGCTGTTGTTGTTGTTGCTGTTGCTGCTGCTGCTGTTGGAGCGCACTCATCGATTGACTTCTACGCTTAGCCGCCGAAGTGGTCGGCGCTCCTCCTCCTGCCGCATCATTGGGATCATGACAATCTTCTAATTTCCGTATTTTACTATTGGTATAGTTGGATTTCTTATGGCCATTTGTGGTTACAGTTGTTCTAGTCGATGTCATCTCAAAGACATCATCATCCAGTTGATCATCGTGATCATCCATCTGGACTGAAGCAACAGCATTGGCAGCTGCGGCAGCAGCGGCAGCCTCGGCAGCAACCTTGGCATCATTCATGGAACAATTGAGTGGTTTGCCCGGTGAGGACATTGGTGCTGGCACAATCAAATGATTGTTGTTTTGATTGAGCGATACATGCTGCTGCTGCTGCTGTTGCTGCTGGTGAGATGCGGCTACAGATGTTGGTGGCGGTGGCACCTGTTGAGGTGGCGATAGTTGTTGCTGCTGCTGTTGCAGCATAACACTATAGTTGTTTGCCGTAGTGGTCATTATTGGTGCAGTCGAGCATTTAACTGGCGCCTTAGTCATGGGCGGCATTTGCGGCAATAGTTTGTACCAGGCATAGCTGTCGTTGTAACCTGCGAGAATGGGAATGAATTGATAAGCTCTTTCGATTCATGAATTTGGATTGACCTTGATCTTACCATTTTTTGTCAACAATTTATCCTGTCCAGCCAGAACAGTGGGTGTGCTGGGCTGATGAAATGAAACCGTTGTAGAAGTTGCCTGCGGCTGCTGTTGCTGTTGTTGTTGATGGAATCCCCCAGTCAGTGGCAATGGTGTCACAGTCAACTGTGTGGCATCTACAATAACGGGATGAAATGTCTGATGGCTTGGTGCTGAGGAAACAACAACATGTTGCTGCTGTGGCGGCTGCTGTTGCTGCTGCTGCTGCTGCTATGATGATGAATAAGATGGTGATGTTGTTGCTGCTGTTGCTGTTGATGCTGATGGTGCTGCTGAAGATGTTGACTGCTAGAGATGCGTATGACGCTGGTGGGTGCTGCTGGCGCTGGCAGATTTGTATTTAAATGGGCGGCAGGTGGTTGTTGTTGTTGTTGCGGTGCATGTGGAGCATGCATCACCAGGGAAACGGGTGTCGTTTGTGGTGGCAATGGCTGAGATTGAGTTTGAGTTATTGTTGCCACTGCTGCTGATCCTGCAATTGATGATGCTGTTGTTGTTGTTGTAACACATCCACCGTTTTCCCAGTTGTTATTATTGTTATTAATGTTGCTGTTATTGTTGTTGGTGTTGTACAACACCGGACTAGGTGTTGTTTTCCATTTGCCATCCAAAGGCAATGGCGCTGCTGGTGGTGGAGCTGCTGATGTTGCCGTTGCCGCTGCTGCTGACACATTTTGTTGCTGATGCTGTTGCGCTTGATTGGCAATCGGTGTGAAGAAATTTTGCCTATGATTCGAGGACACATTCACCGGTGAGTGGGCAATGGCATTCGATGGCGAGGCGCCGGTATGGTTCACAGGTGATGTATACGATGGCGTGGCCGAGCGTGAACTGCTCAGGGATACTAAAATAAAGTAAAACACGAAAAAAGGGGAATTTAATAACTGCACTTTATTTGTTATCATTATAGTTTTTGTCGATCGTTATTCATTACATAAGCACTGCAGGTATAATTTAGCTCCCAATTCAAAATCCTGGAACGCATTCATGACGTTCGTCGTGGATATATCATCGCATTTCTTCCAAAATTTTTGTTAAGAAATTGTCTCTTGCTTTTACTTATTCTTTACTGTATGTTTTTTGTTTAAAACACTTTTTTTTTTTTTTAATTTTTGGTGTTTTCTTGGTCTGTCGTCAACGTTGTCAACGTTTTCGTTTCGTTTTGTCTACTGCATTCGCATCGGTTTGCTTTTTCTGTTCTCTGTTCTGTTCTGTATTTTAGTATTTTGCCCCTTTTCCTCCGCCTCCTCCTCCTCCAATGTCACTACTACTGCTTCAGCATAAAATGCGGCATCGACGTTCAAGCATAAACTGTCTCTCTCTCGTCTGGTATGTTCTCTTCTCTGCCTGCTGCCTGGCAATGTTGCTGCTGTCGCTGTCGCTGCTGCTGCTGCTGCTGCGCCATGTTTGTTTACCTGCTGCGAGAGTGTGTAGCTGCTTAGGTGTCTGTATGCGTGCGTGGCTGGCTCTCTCAAGTGCATTTTTTTTATTTATTGTTGTTGTGTTTAGGTAAAAACGAATAAAAGAAAAGAATCTTTTCTGAATTGCTCTGCTGCTGCTGCTGCTTTTGCTTTTGTTTCGTTTCAAGTGGCGGCGTCGTCGTCGTCATTGTTGTTGTTGTTGCTCTTGTCTTCTTCTTCACGATCATCATAATGATCATCTTGTGCAGGTGCCTTGGAATGTTGTTGCGTAGGCAGCGCTGCCCTACTGATGCCGACGTCGTCGTTGGGTCTAGTCTGGCCCGGGATCTATGCCTGTGTCTGTCTCTGTCTGGTTCTGGATCTCTGTGTGTAAATCACAGACTGCGGTCACACTTTCAAGTGGCCCAGCGGCAGGTCCCCGGTAGAGACAATAGATTCTTTTTTTCTATCTATGAATTTAGGAATTCGGACAACACCTTTTTCTTTATTATTTCTTTTGATTTTTGGGCATCAACCTTTGTTAAGTTGCTTTCCCAAAAAGGTAGTGGACGGTAGTGGAATGCGGACTGAGGACTGCGCTGTTACAATAAAATTTTATGATATGCTCATTTTTATAGTGAATTGGAAATGCATTGAAGCAACAAAGAAAGCCCAAGCTATATGAACTATTATAGAGTACCCTACACATAAGCACTAAACAGGGAAAGAACCATGAAAAATTTATTCAAATCTTTCGAAAAGTTATTCAAAAATTCTAAAGACTGCAATTTCGATTTCCTTTAGATTAATTTTTCCAAAATCTAAATTATTAAAAATATTACATCTTTACGGACTTCAAATCAATTATTATTTACAATGAAATATACCTACAAAAATTTTAGATAATCAATATGCCAAGATTTTTGAAAGAAATATTTTTGTTGAAATGATCACTATAAATATTAGGTATGTAAATGTTTTCTTCTTCTTATAATGTTGGATTTATTTGTAGAGTACACATTTTGAAGTCGTTAAGCCCTAACCTAGTCGAGAAGGTTGTAAAACGCAACCATAAAAGAAAGACCGGAGAGCCTTGTCCTCTAACCGTGTGAGTAATTGCGTGACTCGTAAAAAGATTAGCAGGCTAAGCAGGCGCTGATAAAGCGACAGGGAGTGGACCAACAGGGAGGGATCAAAAGGCTGGAAATCCAGCCTTGAGATGAATTGAACGCTAAAACTATGAATAAATTTTAACAAATTTCCAGATTTTAAATACTTAAAGAATTTTAGGCTAGTTAGAAAGGTGTGAGGGGTTTTACCTAGCATCACAGCAGCATCGGTTTCTTCCTGATCATAGCGACCCTTGACTCTGTAGTTGGGCGAGGTTTCCGAATCACGTGACGTATCCTCATCAATTTGTGTCTTGCTGCTTGAGCGGCTATCACTGAATAGATAAAGAGCCAACAAGAGTGGAAAGAAAGTGTTAAAGCGTGTGTCAGAAAGAAAGATTTGGTTTGTCACCTTAGCAATCGACTTGGCCCTGTGGACGATGGCAAGACATTGCCCTTCTGATTCAAATGCCTTGAACAATAGCCACGTCGCTGAGATTCCTTCATGCATAGCATGCAGAGACGTCGCCATTGCTTTCCATTGTATTTCTTACGCACGCCGGACTCCGATTCAACGATGTCGCCCTTTTTAAAACGATGCGGCGTTGTGGCTTGAGATCTATTAAAATGAAAATTATATATGCATATAAATGTCATTATATCATTAACAAACGTCATTTGTGTCAAATGTTTTACCTTGGAGTTGCTGGATGAGATCGTGGTGTGAGCCTCTGGTCAATTAAGCTTGATGTGCTGCCGCGACTCTGCATGCTACTCCTTTTGCTGCAGGCGCTCATTTTTTCATTATCCATATCGCCGGCGGCTGGAGAATAGCCAATGCCGACTCGTTTCAGCTCATCATCGGAGTCGTAATCGTCATAGCCACGTGATTGTTGTTGCTGTTGTTGGATTTTAAGGTGCTGCTGTTGGCTGCTACCCGGCGAGATCACTATGTCTGGCAAACCATTTTGCTGCTGCTGCTGTTCAACGTGGGCTGTTAATGCCAAGGGTGGTGGAGGTGGTACTACACCCCCGTTGCCACTCTGGAACGGTGATGTGGCCGTCGTTCTATAATACTCTTCTTGTTTTTGCGTAATTATGGGCAACTTGCCATCATAACGCGTGGCCACAAATGCTAAAGGCGCTCCAGTCAATGACTTTGGATATACAATGTTGCCACTTGACAAGGGCACACCAGCCGCCGATTCATTTTTACGTTTGGCCCCAACACCACTCAAAGGCGTTGCCATAGACGATGACGACGACGACGACGATGATGTTGATGATGTTGGCGTGGCAGCAGTTGGTGTCAGTTCATTAAGTTCATCCCACCATGGTGGCTGCAACAGTCGCAAATCTGCACGACGCACTAGCTTTGTGGTTGCCTAAAGACACAGAGAGAAAGAGTGAGTAAGAGATACAGCTGTCCGATGGTACCATTTTTACTTACCAATTCATCATTACCAATCAATTGCACTGTATATTGTTTAAGGGATTGATTGATATCAGTTATGATTCCTTCGGCATAGACAAATCCACCCGGACTGCGAACCTCCTGATGACGCACACAAACACGAGCCTCTAGGGTGATCTGGAAAATATGAGAAGTCAATTTTGATTTCAAAAAAGTCTCTGGTGAGTCTACTTACATCTGCCATTGGCGGACTGGCATCGAGTATCACATGATATCGTCCTTGTGGCAGCAATATATCCTGATATAGTTGCTGGCCATACTCAATGGCATCGAATTCAACGAGTATTGAATGTGGGGGCGTGCCCTCTGACAATGGTCGTATAATGCCAGGAGCATAATGTTGGTGAATTTTGGCTAGGACGCGTGTATTCACCCAATCGCTGAGATCAAGAGACTGCGGCGGCGGCTGTTGCTGCTGTTGTTGTTGATGTGGGTGCTGTTGTTGTTGCTGTTCCTGTACATGTTGCTGGTTGTTTGAGTTATTAAAGCTAAAACGTTGCTGCGGTTGCTGCTGCTGCTGTTGTTGTTGTTGATAGTAAACAGTTGATGTTGGTGTATGTGTGCGTTGCTGATGGTGATTGTTGTTGCTACTGCTGCTAGTACTGCTGTTGCTGCTACTGCTATTGCTGCTGCTGTGTTGTTTGTAAGTACTGGAGGCATGTTGCTGTGGCGAAGCAATTATAACACGATGTTGTTGTGGTTGCTGTTGCTGCTGCTGTTGATTTTTATTATCATTGCCGGTGCCTGCACCGCCAATAAGAACTGCGGAAGGACTTACAATCATACGTTGTAGTTGCAGTTGTTGATGTGGTTGCTGTTGCTGCACGGCAGCAACATTGCCATTGATTTCACTGTTGCCATTACTTTCGGAACACTTTTGTAACGACAACTGCTGCTGCTGATGATGATGTAGCTGTTCTTGCTGTTGTTGTTGTTGTTGTTCGGCTTTGTCCAGCTCAGCTGGATCAAATTTTCTTTTCTTGGGATGCTGACGCGGTTGAGGTGGTGTGGCTTGTTGATGTTGCTGAGGTGTGGTTGTTGTTTGTAATTGTGGCTGAAATAACCCATGTTGCTGTTGCTGCTGCTGCGTTGGCTCCGTTGTTGTTGTTGTTGATATTGTTGCTGATGTTGTTGCTGTTGTTATCGTTGCTGTTGGTGTACCGGCAATTGTTGCTGCTGTTGCTGGTATTACCATTTTGTTGGCTGCAACAACAAAAATATTTTGCTGTTGTTTTTGTTGTTGGTATTGCTGCTGTTTATTGATTGTTGTTATGACATAAGTTTCCGGTGGGCCAATTGCTGCTGTTGCTGCTGCTGCTGTTGTTCTAGATGCTTGTTGAGCATCGCTAAGCATTTTTCTTCGTCTTGTCGTGGCAGCAACATGTGGGCAAATATCTGTGTCTTCTATTGTTTTTTTTTAACTATTGCTGTTTTTA
The DNA here is from genome assembly GCA_018150345.1 of Drosophila equinoxialis. Classification (NCBI taxonomy): domain Eukaryota; kingdom Metazoa; phylum Arthropoda; class Insecta; order Diptera; family Drosophilidae; genus Drosophila; species Drosophila equinoxialis. The sequence goes on along the minus strand of JAECWI010000562.1, from coordinate 9,156,038 downwards.
TCTCGCCTTATATGTTTGTGCGAAATGTTGTTAATGGACTTAAAGTGCATCAGCAACTATCAATCTAAACATCCTTCGTCCTTCTGCAATGGAAGGAAGAAAAACAAAAAGAGAAACAAATTGTAAAAAACTTTGTTAATTAAGCCGAGGTCAAAAACAACAGAAAACCATTAAAATCAACGACGACGACGGCAATGTCATTTCATAATTAGTGTAATCCGCATCCTGACAACTCTGTGATATCCGGGCGGCAGCAGAGAGGACAGGACTCGGGCCATTGGACACTTTGGATAACTATGGCTTTTGCGGCCGGGCAGGGCAGCAGTAACAGTGGCGCCTGTTGCCAGGCAATAAAATTCAATCTCGACAGAGAAATATATGCACTGCACTATAAACCAAGTATACCCCGACATTTTGTCAGGAGGCTCAATGTCCTCTCTTTCTCTCTCTCGTTTCCCCCCTTTTTTATGCCTCGCTCTCTTTCTATCGTATATATATGTGTGTGTGTGTGCGACAACGGAAACATTTTAATTTGCACAGACGTCCAGTGGTTGGGGACGTTTCATAAAAAATAAAAGAAGGAAAAAGAAGAAACCGAGTTAAAATGAAATATAAATGACACTTGAAACATTTTACGTACAGTTGCATAAAAAGTCAAAATCATCTGGCAACCACAAATACACTTGCACACACACACAGACACCCACCCACACACACACACACACAAATTCATATCAACGGCAGACGCAATTGCAGCCTCGACTTTGACAAGCTTGTGAATGGGTCTCTGGGTTGTGGGTGAGAAGTTTTTGGAGGGGGGCTTAGGGATGGGGTGTGTGCTAACTGGAGGTCGCTTTATGGATTATACGGGTGCATGACTACGAAAAGTTACTAGAAGACCTTCTTTTTTTGTTTTTTGTTAGGTGTGTTGCTTGGAAAAATTCTATTTCTAGCTATAAGAATTTTACTTTAGCGCGTGAATATTATATTCAATGTTCTTTTGCCAAGTCACAGACTCTTTAATTTAAGACTTGAGATCAACATAATAAGAATTTTGAGTAATATCAAACTTTTTGTTCTTAAAAATCGAATGAGAAATGAATATAAAAGATGGTATGCCCAAGTCGTTTTAGATAACATTAGAATACAATTTCTGGAGAATAAATCTTGAGTTGGACGATTTACCTTACTGTGTACTAGAGGCCAAGATTTACTTAGCCACGCATCGGTAGCATCAGCAAAGGTCTTATAATTTGTTGTATTTTATGACTAAGCACACACACACGCGCATAAGGTATACAGACACCCACTTACATGCAAACAAAAAGTCCCCCATCCATCCAGCGGCATTGCATGGAAAAATATGTATGAATGTAGGGAGAGATATGCACTTATTTACATGAAATAAATGTAAATATGTACATAAGCTTCGTATGTTCAAACTAATCACAGACGTCGCCTTAAAAAACTAAGTTTAAGTCACAGAGAATAAAATGATCCACCAACAGCCAGCACCACAACTACGAGTAACATTATTAAGTTTACTTAGTCCCACTTTGGATTTTCCATTAACAAGTACCACCCGAAAAAAAAAATTAGTATAGCAATCACAGAAGCATCAGCAGCAAAAACAACAACATCAATATGGCCTTGATGCCCCATAAGCTTGCTTCTTTCCCTATACTTTTAGCCATGTTGGGCTTCAGTTTTGATTCGTTTTTCATTCAATTTTCTTTTCTCCTTTTTTGTTCTGGGCGCCCACATTGGGCGTGGCAATAATTTCCCGCAATTACTGTCTGAATGTGAGCCGAAAACAAGACGAAAAGATGTCAATTTGAAATTGAATCATCGGAACCCCACATAAAAAGCTAATTAATATGTAGTTGAAATGTAATCTAGTAGACGACATGTCAGGATATTGAAAACCAAATGAAATTTTATACATTTTAGTCACTAATTTGATGCGCAATTTTAAAAATTTTTAACGCTTTTAAGTAAATATTGAATGCTTTTCATTCAATTTCCGCGTAACTAGTGTTTTCTTTTATAAAAAGGATTCGTTTGCACTTGAATAAATAATATGTTTATTTTGTTTTGTATAAAAAATGTTTATACATTTATGAAATGCCTGAAGTTATGGCTCTAATTTCAGTATAAATATGTAAATATTACACTAATAGCAAAATATTATACATGTATGTACATATGTATATTATGTATTACAGTTATTTGTAATTATTATGTTACTCTTGTTGCTGTTTTATTCAAAGCAATTCTGCCATCATGATATTCTGCATTGCCATAATGTATGTATACATATACATTCATATGTATGCATGTATGCAATTGTTGCTACAATTTTATGATGTGGTTTAAAAATCATCTAACTGCAGTTGGCATGCATGGGCGGGCCATTGCCTCTTGCAATTGTTCTTGTTGTTAATTGGCATTCACACTCTCTCACACAAAACCCACATGTGCAAATATACAAACGAGTACACACACACACACACACACACGCACGTGAATACATACATACGAGATCGATCTCAATGCAGTCGTATTAAATTTTCTATCATTGTATGAATTTTGTGTGAAGAAATAAAGTTCTTTGAACCCATAAAACTAACGGTTTGTCACTTTTTGTTTTGGCGCCAAATGAAAGCGAATAGGAATTATTTTTCTGACGGGGGAGTGCAACTGAGTGAGAGAAAGAGAGAGAGAGGGAAAGCGAATGCAAAAAGAATGAAGGAAAGAACATAAAGCTAACGCGACTTCGTCTTCCGTTTTTGGTCGTCGTTGAGCACTTGTGAAGTGAAGTACCAGCCATAGCAACATCGTTGTATGGCCGACCAGTGCCAGGAATAGTGGGATGCAGTGCAGTGGCTGGCTGCTGTGCAATGTCAGTAACCCCACACAAACACATACACAGATAGGAAAAAAGAGAAAGAGAGAAACAGAATAAAAGAGAATCCATGAGAGAGAGCAGCTCATGCAGTTGCAGTTAGCATAATGCTGTGATTTTTTTGTTGTTCCCAACGCTTGGCGTCCTTCTCTCTCTCGTCACAACAACAGAAACTCTTAGTCATTCAAAGTCTGCTAAAACCAAAAAAAAAAAAAAAAAAATTAAAAAGTAAGAAAAAAATCGAATAAATAATATGCAATGCAGCATCATCAAGTGAGAGTGAGTTGTGCGCAAACGTTGCTAGGCTATATCATTGACTGCAAGGGCGAAGGCGAGGAGGTGTGGCTCCTCGAGAAGGAAAAAGTATGCATATACATACATACTTACATATGTATATGCAGAAACAACAACAGCAAATGCCGCTCATTTGCGTAGAGTAAATGCAAACAACTCGTATAAGCGAGTGAGTGAGCAAGCAGCAGCACCTTCGCCTCGTCTCACCCCCACACTCAAACACACAGAGACATGCATATATAAAGCACGCATGAATGCAATACGCTGCAGTAGCAATCACCAACAACAACAACACCAACAAAAGGTTACAACAACGATTTTTACATTGGCGCGCGTGTAACACCGTCTCTCACAGTGGCTTCCAAAAAAATGTATATGTACATAATATATTCGATGCTATATTGACAAATATAAATAAAATATTTTGAAATACATTTTTCCATTGCAGACTTCGTCCTGTAATTACCTATATCAGTAATTTTGTATTGGTTACAATACAAGACAAGACTTGGGGCTTGCATATGTGGTATATTGTTTTCGATCATTTGCACTTTAGTATTTTGGGATTTATTTACTCCCAGCTTAGTTCATATTTGTATTGGATTTACTGTATGATGCCTCTTTTGGTGTATGTACACATAGATTTTTCCAGGCACAGGTCTCTTTACTCATTTTTAGCTTTTTTTGCCTTCTGCTTGGCGTAAATTATTTTGTATGCACCACCCTATGCTTGAGCTTGCAGTTGTTGCTGAGTGCGGCATACTATTTAAAAAAAAGGCAAGAGAGGGCAAAAAAAAAGGAGAAGAAGAAGAATGCAGTGGAGAAGATTGAAAAAGGCTGCTGGCTGTTGGATGCTGCTGATGCTGACTCTCATTGGGGGTCGGTGGTCTCACCTCTCTCTCTCTCTATCTTTTTCTCGCCACGGTGCTGAGTTGTAAAAGACGACTGACTGACTGAGTGAGTGAGTTTTGTTGTGTTGCCGGGGCGATCCGGCCGGCCACCCTACGTCTGTCGCGCCTAGCAACGCGAAATGCGCGAATTGAAATTGAAATGTGGAGCACACAGGAGGAGAATCCAAATGGGGGCATAAGCTGAAGCCGAGACAGAGACAAAAGCAGAGGCAGTTGCTGCTGATTGCAATGGCCCAAACGTTGCTGCTGTTGTTGAGATGACGATGCAAAAAACGCGAAAAAAGAGGCAGAAATTAAAAGACAAGAGATATGTACATACAAACGATACATAAACGAAGGCCAATCAAAAAGTTTGCTGCAAACTATACCAAAAACTAAATAAAGACTTCTTTAATACGCCCCAAAATCAGCTTTAAAAATTATCCGAAACAACGTTATTTTAGCTATTCTAAAATAAGTTCTAAATAATTTATTAATCAGCCCTCGCTTAAATTTGAAATTTCTTTCACATTGACTTCACGTTTCGAATTTAAGGAATTAAAGGACCTCAAGCGAAGAGATTTCTGGGGCCCAGTACAGACAAGAAACCCTAGAAAACATTCTTGAAAAGTTAAAAAAATATAGAAAGAATATTTGACTATTTCCAATACCCTGATTTTCCTCGCCTAAATCCGACCCTGTTCTGGGGGTAACTTTGTATGTACATAAAATACAATGCAACTTCTTAACGGTAGCCTGAATGGGTTTAGGTTCACTCACATAGTCTTGATTACAAGAGCAGCAAAAAAATGAAGTACTAGAGATCGTCCACTGCATTAATGATGCCTACAGAGTGAGAGAGCTGTTGTTGCCTTCTTCTAATTGGCTTTAATGCATTTCGATTAATTTGCTGATGTTGCGCTTAAAGTTCACAATGATAGAGGAAAGCGTGTGAGATAGAGATAGATAGAGAGAGAGGGAGAAGGAGAACCCGAGGCGTGCAGACTAATTAAAATTTTTTAGCTCTAGCGCCAAAAAGACAACGCGTCGTCGTCGTCGTCGTCGCCATCTTCTCTTCATTTTTCTCAAACACAAACAGCCGTCGTCTCATGTTTTCCAGCTAATTGCAGTTGAGAACAATTTAGTACTTAAGATGAAAGCGGCAGACTGCACTTTTAAATTATTGCACTTGAATTGATAGGCTGCGTCTACTGTAAAAGATCAGTAAACTTGTTGCAAAAATTACTTATAGTGGGTTTCGTACCTGAGAAAGATAGCCCCATTTTATCAATTCTGTCAACAACATCGCACAACATTTCCGAGAAACTCGTGTAATATCAAGTTACTAAACAATCCATTTGCAATGTTTTCTTGCACTACTCATCATAGATACAGGATAAACTATTGATTAAATATTTAAGTAAATACAAAAATTCTAGCAATTGTTAGTAAATAATATTTTTATTTAGAAAAGTATAAATACTTCTTTTTAGATTGCTAATGAGAATACTTTTATAATTTGAAAAGTTTTAGAAGTACTCTAAGAGGGATGGCCAGAGCTATGGTAGTTGGGGGGTCATCGAACTTTGTTTTCTTTAATTCATTTTCTGTTTTAGTCATTTCACAATTTCAATTAAATAAAAACAGAAATAATTGCATGCATGCATCACATGTATATAAAATTTCAAACTTCGATTGCAAAATATATATTAAAGTGTGGTCAATACTACTGACAAACAATGACAACCGTTCATGATGATGATGATGTAGAGCCGAGCCGAATCGCCACAGTTGGGACGGAAGACTGTGCCAAAGTATGGCGCATAAAATTTGCATTAAATCATTCCAGTTTTATTCCTCTTTATTCAGCCTTTTTTCAAGCTTTTTTTTCTTTTACCCCAAAACCAAAACGTCAAACGGTAGCCCCAAAGAACTCAACAACAGAAAAAAAAAAAATGGAAATGTGTTGCAAATTTCAATGCAATATGCCGACAACGCTAAGTTAAAAGAGAAACGAGAAGAAGGAAAAAAGTATAAAAATAAACAAAACAGAGCACAAAAAGATATAAGAAGAAAAGTTGTTCAGCCTTCTGTTGAATGATATGGGGCTTGGATGTGGCACTCGGATGATGACGATGATGATGATGATGATGTGTGCATAAAAGCTGCTGGCTTCGTATGTCAATAGCTCTTGGGGTCCGCAAAGAAACTGCAACTAAGCCTAAAAATCGACCGGACGTCAAAACTTCACATATACCAAGAAAAATAGGGGGTAAACATAACAAGATGAATTGGAATATCGACCCAAAGTCGACTATGTAAACATTGGTCATGACAACAACTGAAAAAAGTCCGAGATTGAACCAAGTGAACCTTCAACAAACACTCCCCACCCCCCACTCACATTAGTCAAACGTTTGAAATCGATTCAAAAATAATTTGAATTTCCACAAGTATTGTAATAACTTGATTACAAGCCTTAAATTAAATTTTAAATTAACACTATGATACTTGTGGTAAAACACTTGAGAACTTTCCCATAGAAACGGCATGTAAAATGAATGTAGATAATTCTTAATAATTGCAATTGAGTTTGTTCAATTGCAAAATGATTTTGCCAACTTGGTGAGAGTGCAAATTTTCACACTACTTTAATGCGAATTAGACATGAATGCGGCAACTCTGTTAGAGAATTTTGTATTTTTTGACTTGATACAACAATTTTGTGCTGCATGCGCGCTGGCCCATCAAATATTTATGTATACAGAGAATGCACATACAAAATGCATTTGATTGAGCTCGAAATGCAAATTCTTTGAATGGGCCGGACTACGTTTTTCATTTCATTCTTTTGAAAAGAACATCAACAAAACTACATAAAAAGTACAGTTGCCATCAATGATTGAGCAATCTGTCATAGTAAAATTTATTTATTTTTGTAAATATATTTTACAATCACTCTAACTTCAATATATTCTTTCTTTTTTGTTTGTGTGTTATCTCTTGTATTCTCTTTTGATAGGAACAATTTTTTGATTTATAATTGAGTATCAATTTTCACACAATTAAGGTAGGAAAGGAGGAAAATCAATAATAAAAAAACAATTTTTTGATTTATAATTGAGTATCAATTTTCACACAATTAAGGTAGGAAAGGAGGAAAATCAATAATAAAAAAAAAACTTAACTTACGTCCTTTCACGTATGTTTGTACATATGTGTCGATAGTTGCAGATTTATTGATGAGCCAACTTTATTATGAACTTTCGTTAACTCACAACGCTAATGAGACTCCATTAAAAAACAAAAAGTTTTGTTTAGAAAACTCGATAATGGCTAGAGAAATCAAGAGAGAGAGAAAGAGAAGAATAAAAGTGGAGCAGAGTAAAGTGATAAAAGTTTTGTTATCAAAAAATGTTTGCAAAAAAAAAATGGGAACTAAATAGAATGAAGGAGGTTTCTTTCTCAAAAGTCAAATAAAGTTTTAACAACAGCTGCTAGAATAAGCACTTTACAGCAACATATCCAATTCAGGATCGAATATATATAACGATAAAACAAATACAACTGTAAAAGTGAAAGCTTCAGGACCAACCATGATACAAAATAACATACATTTCATTTCTATGCTTTCCAATTAAATTACTGCTACTTACTCTAAAAAGTATGCTATAAAATATTTTACGATTTGCTGACGGATGTTTTTCCATTTATCATCAACAAATTGACTGTAATCATTGGGGAAAAAATCCTTAGGTTTTAGTTAAGAGACGTTTTCTGGTTGGATATTTAAGGTTTAGTTTCCTTTCCCTTATTGGCCGAAGACTAAAAAATTCTTAATGCGCAATAAACCAGGAAAAGTAGGCAAGTAAAAAGCCAAACGAAAAACCTTTTCAGAACGAACCCCGTTCAATATTTAACAAAATTCTTGTTGGGGTAGATCTAAGTCAAAAGCAGCAAGGACTAAGAAGGAAATGAGGGTAGCAAAATCTTTAGAAAATGTATAGAGAGCAAACTATTATGACCACAAGAGTGTCAAAGGCAGATTCCCCCCTCATTATAGTTAAACAGAGGGAAAATGGGCGAATGAACTGCGGGTGAGAACTACTTTGCAGTTTGTTAACATTACACGGACAAGATGGTGGAGGCAAAAACAGGACGAAGGCGACTTCAACGACGGTGATGACGATGATGATGAGGATGAGGCGGAACTCAATTGATTTGCTCAAACCGAAAAAAACCACAGAATTCAATTGCCTACACTTTGTAAGTCCTTTCGTTCATTCTTTCTTTCTTTCTCTCTCTCGCTTCTGCTGTTTGATTATTTCTCTCTTGTATTCGGGGAACGTGCGCGTGCATGATGAGAATGGCAAGCCTCAAGGATGCTTTCCGCCTACAAAACGGACACATTCCATGTTGCCCATATGGAGGAGTTTTATGTGCGTCAGCTGCTGCTGCTTCTGCTGCTATTGCTTAAGTAAGTGGCCTCCATTTGCCTCCAGGGCCATTTTATTCGTTTTTCCTTCTCTTTGGCCATTTTCCTCTTCTTTTTTAATCTTATTGTTAGGTCCTGGTTATATTCAGGTAAATGTGCTAAACAAGTTAGCTTTTTCAATTGGCCAGGTGGGTTTATGCATAGAACATCAGCGTCAATTAACTATAAATAACTACAATGTTTCTTTGGTGTTGAACTTGATAAATGTATACAAAATGAAATGAAAACATTTAAAGCCTGTTAAATGAAAACCACGTGTTTCTAATTAATAGAACAATTTGTAAAAGTAGCTCAGAAGTCATTAATAGAATTCAGAAACCACAAAACTTATGTACAACAAAAGATTACATATGTTTTCGTTATGTTTTGGAATTTAGTTAGCCTTATCCTTCACCTCAGTTTATTTTCAAACTGTTTGAATATTTCAAAATTGTTGTTTAATAAAATGAAAAACAAATTCATTTGTATTTATTGTTGTTGCCCACCTTCCCTCATTATTTTTCAGTTGTTTTTCTAAATGTTTGCCTCTTTTTCTTTCAATGCCTCGTGCTCCGATCTGAAATTTGAGATAAGCCCATGAACAATTAGTTGCTATACAAACAGACACGGCAGCACAAGCAACAACAACAACAACAGTGAGTCGTCTCCAACATTTGTGGTCAAGTAAATAGACTGACAAGACCCGGCCGGGGGCAGCAACAATAACAAAAGTCAAAAACGTGGCAGGCCTACATACATATACATACATACTATCTATGTATATTAGTAGATAAATGTATGAGGGTTCACTTCTTTCTCTTTTTTCCCCCATTTTTTGGTTTATTTATTTGTGTAATTCCTCTTCTCACCGAAAAAACAGCACGAGGGGGCAAGCGAGGCAGAACAACACTAAGTGGTGTCAAATATTTACATGATATTATTTTTCCATTTTCTATTTACCCACCTTCTAGCGTAAGTTCATTTTTGAGTGTGACTAAAATCGGGATAGGGAGAAAAACCAATGGTTTCCTTCTCGAATTTGAAATATTTAAACTCAAAGGAAACGGACTAGACTGGACTGGAGATATTAATCTGTTCCTATCTAAAGCAAATTAATTCAATAAAGCTTTATGAAAATTGCTTCTATGATAAAGGTATTATGATGTTGACTTAACAATAGCAGAAATCGAACTGACTTAGATTGTATTAAGTGAGTCTTCGAAATGGTTGTTAATTTGATTTTTAGTCTGACTGAATTACAACATCGAATGTGACTAAATATCCTAAATTATACAGAAATAAGGATAACGTTGCTTACTATTCTTCGGCATATTCCCTTTTTAGAAATTATTCGATTCACACAAGTGTCTAATTTTAAGTTATTAACATTGCTTTTTGGACTTAGTTTATATATCGAAAAATGTAAAACTGAGATTCCCAGTAAGATTTGGTGGGGAAGACCGAAGTCAAAGTTTCTTTCGCTTACATTCAGTGAATAAAAAATATATACATATGTATGTACATACGTATGTATGTGTATATGTATTATTCTACCAGCTCTTCATTTGCCATGATGAAAATTTTTTATTTAAACATGGTAAGGTTCACTTCGTTTTCAAAGGGACGGGACGAACCTAAACAAATATGGCGACAGAGAAGATGTATCATATACACATTTTTGATGGCTGTGTGTGTGTGTGTGTGTATGTCAGTGTGGGGGCGTCCGTTGTTGGGTTGTGTGCGGCTATTGTCCAAACAAGAAAGTGCGAAAAAGCAGGATAATGTCAAAAACATACACACACAACCCAAAAGAGAGGCAAAAAAAGGTCGTAGTTTGGTTTGCTTTGGGATCGGAATATGTATATATACATATATATATACTTATACTTATTTGAACTGACTTTATGCGTAAGTTGTTCTTTTTTTCTGACTTTGACTTGTGTGTGGTGTGGTGCATAAACCTTTTGTCTGTCGAATGCTGTAAACTAGTCGAACAGGTGGGTGACTCAGTTGGTCAAACAGTTTATCTAACATCAGATAGATAGATAGATTATATATGTATATCTAATTGTAAGCCTAATAGTCTTTACGTTTGGGTCAAGCTCTGTGTGTGTGTGTGTCTGTCCATCTTATTAATTAATTTTTTATGATTTCACAATTGAGGGAAATTGAAAGGCATTCCAAATTGATTGAGTGGGTTGGCTGACGTTTTTAAGTGAAATTTTCTTTTTAATGAATTTGAAGGTGGCATAGAGATGCAGCAGCAGCAGCGTGGGATGGATTAGGTTTTGGAAAAGATGAGTAAATTTATGAATACAAATTCCAAAAGCGACAGACATTCACCACAAGGCCAAAACTTTAAGCGATAACCCGTAAAGTAACGCCACACAAACAAACAACACTTACAAGTCTGTGTGCAAAAAAAATACCTTTTTTTTTTTGTTTTTGCATACATATGTGTGTGTATGCATGTATATTTTTTTGTAGGTCCGAGCTTAATCGATTTTTAAAAAGCAGTGCATATTTTTAGATGCTTGTTGGGCAGCGCAACAAAAAAAAATATGTCAAACCCGCTTACTAATCAATTATTCGTCTAGAATTGTGTAGACCTAAGTTCAAATATACATACATATATGTATATAATATATAATATTTTTTATATAATAATATATAAAATGTTCTCTTCCATCTACATGTACATATATGGGTTGAACATTGGCCAGCACGTCGTCTCTTATATATGCAGAGGTAGCAACCTTGATTTTCCAAGCAGTTGTCTCGTCTTTATATACTCATATGTATATACCTATGTATATTTGTATGATTGTACTTTTCCTCTGTTTTATTTTAGTTGTGCTCAACCCAATCAAAGTTATAAAATGCAACATTGCGACGTGCTAGTTTAGAGGTTTGTCGTGATTGCATTTTTTCAATTTACTACAATACTACGTTCATAGTAGTAAATGTAGTATGTCCATATATATACACACACATGTACTAGAAACCGGCCGGCCCACGCATTTCTATGATGTTGATGAGGGAAAAACTGGAAACAGCCAGCCAACCAAGCCAAGCCAACAAGCCAGCAAGGCACTCGACCCAACCAAGCCCAACCAAGTCGAAAACCTACACATGAAATGTTCTCTAACTTTGACACGATTTGTAAATATATATTTAAAAATGAAAAGAAAAAAACAACAAAAAACTGTAGGAGTTTCAAAGTCGAAATGGAGATGGAGCTGGAGAGCAAGAGTAGAGGGGAGTTTAAGGTTTAGCCTATGAAATTAAATTCAATGAAATTAATTAATTAATCCGAGTGGGTGGCTGAATGAGTGTCTCGAGTTGTGGGCGGCTTAAGATTGCGTCTTTGATATGGCAAGTGATTAGGACTTAATCCAGATACAGATTGATTTCAAAAGATCATCTTGAATAGTTTAAGCTGTGATTGTAGATTTAGCTGAGATCAAGACCCTGCATTTTAATTTTGATTTGTACAAACAATAAATAACTTGAGAATCTTGTAAATTACATTTTGGGTGTTTCCAAATGCATTTACTTGTATTTTTTGAATGCTTTTGAAATTAAGATAGATCACAGACAACAGATTTGTAGAATGATAATGCCAATATTGGCAAGACATAATTTTGTCTTTCTCTGAGTAATTTGTAGTTTTCTTTTTAAAAATGCGTCAATAGATTATTCTATTATAATATTTTTCACACAATTCTTTTATGGCACTTACGCTTGCTCTTCAATAATTGAGACTATGAGCTTATATAAACCATATGTGCTGCGGCTGCTGGTAGACATACCTGCAAATAAATAGAAAAGAAATGTATAAATATTTATTTATAAGTATCTAAGTACATATATTGTTTATATATATATATTAAATGACATTTCTTCGAATCTAAGTGTAGATGGTAAGAAGGGTGCCTTGTAAAATTCCTTTGATTATTGAAAACATCAAAGACAATTTTAATTATGTGGCGCCGAGATATATATATATATTTTCTTGTATACACATAAAAATTAACCACAAAAATACGTTTTAAGGCAACATTATATCAATTTGTATGCGGAATGTTTCCAAGAAATTTTCAAAGCTTATAATTACATGCAGCAGGTCGAAGAGAAGTTTTATTTCTTATTTATAATTTTATTTTGTTTCGGTGATTTTTTTTTGCATTTAAAGCAGCTGTTGGGCATATCGCTTATGTGTGAAACTTAACACAATTCAATTTGGCCAAAACCAAAACAGAGCGAAAGAGTGAGAATGTTGGCTAGAGATACATACATACATATTTGTTGTATAATTTATGCAGAAACTGAGCACAGAGGAGGGGTTAGAGAAAAGAGACACGAAGTACGAAGATAAACATGTAAATCAAACAAGAACTTTGACTGATGGCGACACGGCGACGCCTTTTGTAGTTGTTTTCTCTTGTGGAGCAAGCCAGATTGGGACTAGTTGGAGTCTGATTGAGTGGCGCCAAAACAATTTTGTTGTAAACTATCGTTTATGATGTGTGCAAAATTTTCGGTGGTGCTTTTTACACTTTGTCGCTTCACCGATAAACAAAAAAAAAACCAAAATACCATTTCAATCAAAAACCAAGAGAAAAGCAAACAATGATCGAAATCTAAAGAAATGAATACAAATTTGTACAAATAACACGCAAAGAAATTGACTTACTAACTCTGAAGTCTCTCTTTCTCTGTGTATATTAAGATTTAAAAAGTTTAAAAAGATTTAATCTTAAATATGACTATAATAAAGAATATTTAGTAATCGCGTAGGAAATGAGGAATATTTTCTCCCATTTCATTTAGATCTGCCACTGTTTTAAAGTTCTTTTTATACCCTTGCAAAAAGGGTATATTAATTTTTGGTCAGAAGTCTGCAACGCTTCCATAGGAACGATCGGTCGAAAACAGTGACTTTTTTCAATAACTTTGTTGTTTTTGAAGCGATTGCTTTCAAAATAAACATTTGTTAGTTTAATATGTCTGTTAATGACTGTGCCGAATTTGATAAAGATCGAGTGACTATATCATCTAGCTCCCATAGGAACGATCAATGAAAATCAGTGACTTTGATCAAAAACTTCGATTTTTCCTATGTTAAGATTGTGGGCCGTTCTTTCGCAAACATTACTCTTTGTAGATAAAACGTTTTTCCTCTTTGACGGCTAAAAGTGAGGAAAGAGTACCAAACAACTTGCAAGGGTATACAAACTTCGGCGCGGTCGAAGTTAGCCCCGGCCCTCTGGTTAAATAATTAATCACATTTTCAGAAAGAATATCAGCGTTCTTATTATTAATATAATAATTCAAGGTTTCAGCAACTGTGGGAAACCGCAAAAAGGCTCTGATATAAAAGATTTTTTACAACTGATTCATTTATTTACTTGGATTTTAGAAGTTACAGTTCACTACTTATAAGGATTACTGGCTTAATTTGTGATGAAGAGTATAAGTCCCCTCCCCTCTCCTCACCATCTCTCACAATTTCTCTCGCGGTTAGGCTACGTTTTCCGGCAATAAAAATATTTGCCTACACACAAAGAAGAGGCAAGAAAATACACATAAAACACAAACCAAGAAATAAAAATAACGTATACGTATTAAATGAAAATACAAACAATAACAAATACATAAAATAATTCTTTTCGTTTTCCTCATAAATATAGTATTTGGTTTTGAAAAAGAAAGCACGTGGGGGATTGTTTAATTTTGGTTTCTTTTCGGTTTATTTACGCAGCATTAAAATGTGTTTAAAATATTGAGAACCGCTGGCAGGTGATTTACGTTTTTGATATACATAAGGTGCGAGAGAAAGGATAGGCAAGTAAGCCCGATTGACGCGCGTGAATGGGTAAAAGCAAGAGGGGAATACATTTATTTTATCGGCCATATACACACACATATATATGTACATAATGTATATAAATGGTGTGTATAATCTAGCTTGTGTGTAGAAAGAAAGCCATAATGTCCAACGATTAGCGCATGAATGAAAAATATCGTACGACCGAAAGGCAAAACGAAAATACAAAGCAAAAAAACAAAAATTAAAGGTATTGCTTATCGAGGTCTAGATGTTGGCTGTTTTATAAATTGCCTGATTATTTGATGCGCCATATATACAAATGAAAAAAAGTAATAATAATAATATAAAGGTAGGTTGCTTTGTTCATACCAAGATGGATGATATAGGTGCAAAAATGAATTCCATTTAACATCCGCACACTCATAGAGAGATATACACTTCAAAATGAGTCCTCAGAGACAGTTGATTTTTGTTTTTGTGTTGTTTCCCACTCGAAATAAATTTCATTAATTAAAAATTAACAAAACGTGCTCTACGTTGGTTGGCGTATTCTAGATATTTTCATCTCTTTTACTTATAGATTGGCAATTTACACACGTATATCTATATCTATATAGTATAGTTGTCATATATACATTTTGTGTGTTTGTGTTTGCTTTATCTTGACGGCAAAGCTTACATGAATACTTATTTATGCATTTATTTTTGGCTTATTTATTATGGCCCCCATGCCATCTAATTGAAGTAAGCCGATTTGTATTTCATTCAGATACATACCACCTTGGGCTAGCCCCCGTTTAATAGACATAGAAACTAACTTGATTTACGAGTATTTGAAACAAAATACAATCATCAATCTTGAATGTTAGAATCGTTTAAAGTCTTTTCTTAAGATGATCAAAAACCTCAAAAAATGTACGACACGTTTCATTAATTTACGAATAAATACATTTTTCACACATTCTGTATTTACTGTAAATTCCATTTGAGAATTTTAAAATTTAACTTGTTCAGTTAGAAATTCTTTAAATAACGATAGTATGCATATATGAATCATATACTATATAGATGTTGGTTCAGTATTGTTGATTAATCATTTCTTATTAAATTTTCTAATGATTTCATCTTGTTTCGGTGGTTGGCAGTGATAAGTTCTTGTTTTATAAAAACTTTGAAACATTTTTTGTACTGATTATTTTCTCTTCTTTTATTTACTAAAAGTTTTTGTATTACTATTTTTTTTTTTGTTAGTTTTGATGGTTTGCGTGTCATACTGGGCTACTACCTGTTAAATTGTTGTGTAAATAATGCATTCAGACAGTTTACACAAAAGACTACCAAATTACACATCATCATAGAACCGAACACGAACATCTCTCTCCTTCTTGTATCTCTTTCTCTCTCTCTCTCTCTCTGTCTGTCTGTCTGTCTCAGACTGCATTTATTTACCCATTTTAACTCCAAATAACCCAAAGTGACTGCCTCCAAATTCTCGCTTATGTGCTACCTTTTAACATTTTCATTTTTATATCTGTTTTCTTATTTTTTTTTATGTAATACCCCTCCAACAAGAATGGGAAAAACGAAGAAAATTCACTTAAAAGAAACAAGTGCCGAAAACCCAACCAAAAACTATTCTAAAGAATACAGAGTGAGAGGAAAAGTGGGAGAGAGAGAAAGCACACACATTCCTTATTGTTTTGTTTACTTTGGTATTATTTAAGCTTAATGGCAAAAACAGAGATACAGATAGAGATACAAACAGTAGCCGCACACACAAAGCTTCACCCCATACATACATACATATGCAGATAGTATGTGATGTATGTATATATGTGTCTCTGTGTATGTGTTTGTATCTATAGTAAACAAATGCGCGTAAAAATTGGCTTGCCAAGAGAGAAAAAAGAAAAAACAAAAACCAAAAAAGAAACCAAAAACAACAGCAAGAAGAAAAGAAAAGAAAAGAAAAGAAAAAAATAATAATAATGAAAAATACAACCCGCTGACCCTGTTGGCTATGCCATGGCCTCCTCCTCGCCCCATCCCTCCCCCTTGGCTCTTGGCCACGACCATCTGGATGCTTATCTAGATACGAGTACATGCGCATCGCCATGCCTTCTGCCTCTTCTCTTGTCTGATGGAGTGGGAGAAGGGGGGGCCTCCTAAGAACCAACTGGTTCCTACTAGCCGGCTGGCCACATGCACCAGGCAGGCAGACGATGAAGCAGATTCTTTTTACACAAAAGTTGGATACAAATTTTTTGGTTTTTTTTTTTGTCTGATGCGCGCGTAAGACCATAAAAATAACAACAATTGTGATGTGTTTAGCAATGACTTTTAAATACTCTACAACAAGAATAAAGAATCTCACATAAAAGGCGTCAATAATTTCGTAATCCCTGATTCGAGACTTTTAAATATTCAGAGTATGTGAGAAAAGTTTCTCCTCCTCTTCCAATTTGGATTTAGGGCCTGTTACCGCTTTCGATTCCGAGTCAAAATTCAATTCCTTTTCCTTTTAGTCAGTGAAATGAAAATTAATTGCCAATTTTCTCATTAATACGTATCGAAATTATTTCTTTTATTATTCCTTAAGCCGTTGAGTACAATATGAGTAAATAAATTCGATATAGTCATTAATTTACAAGATTTATTCTTAGCCAGCAGCAGCCAGAAAAAATGAGTGGAAAAGCAATTTGAAAGCAATCGAAAGGCTTATGCAATATTTGTTGTTTGCCAATAAGCAATAGATAAATTCAATATACAATTTTCGTTTAAAATTGAAATTAATTCTTTTGGGTTAAAATCAAGTTTATATGGTTAAAAACATTCGAGATACTTTGCAATTAACTTGGTTTATTTATTTTCCTTTTGCATTTGACTATTGGCACTTTTATTTTCTCACACTAACTAATTAATTTGTTTGTTTATTATGAATGGATTTCAGTTGGGCCAACAAAATGTAGGAAAATTACCCCAAGTCACTAAAGAAAACGATTAAAATACTAGATAAATATTTTAGCTACTTTCCTTTCTTGTCTAAATCATTTTGAAATGTCATAAAGTATATTACTATTATTCTATATAATAATAGCATATCGTGTATCACTTTGTGTTTCGTTTTGGCTTTTGTTTTTGGTTTTGTTGTGGAAGTTGACACTAGTTTGTCTTGATGTAAGGTAATTTATTGTATGATTTATTGGCTACTTGATTGATGAAGTCGTTTCGAGTTGATTGCACGATAATTTTATTGTTCGTTCCCATACGTTTGCCTTTATTGTTTGTATTTTCTTCGGTGTGGTTGTTGTTTTTTCGTTAGTAAAGGCACAATCATGCTTAGTTAAACGTAGTAACGCTATCTCCGAAAAAAAAAACTCATACCATAGGCCTGAACACCTGCGTATGATTAATAATAAAAGATTAGTTCAAATCAGCTAAGGGGAACAGTGCTGAGAAATTTGTAAACAAATGGAATACAATTTTAGGATTTTTCCAAATGAGTTTTAAGATTTGAGAATAAAGATGCACCAAATGATATGAAATAATCATCGGGGGAAGAGAGAATGTTTATGTTAGTATAATTCTATTCAATATTTGTCAATTTTTTTACAAAATCTTTAGATTGTTTTCCTTGTTTAACTATCAATTGGTATTTCCCATTAGTCTAAATAAAAGAGAATATTTTTATTGCCCTCGTTTGCGGATAGGGCTTAACAGATGTTTGATACAGAAAATAGGCATAAGGGCCCCAAGCTGTGTCTCCAATAATTATAATATGAGCCTTAATTATTAATCATTGAAAACAAAACTTACCGTATAGCTAGTTTCTATTTTCGCACTACATAAACAATTACGACGATATTTGCATAGAAAATTCATTATAGTTCTGAATCAAGTATACCACATGTACACCGTGTATGTGTGTATGTATGTGTATCTGAATAGAGTCTATACTATAATAATACTATGGATATTGTATAATGACCGAAAAGAGCACGACAACTGACAGCTTAACAACTTATTAATGAATAGGAAAAATATATTGTTTGTATGTATTAAAAAACTTTCAACAACAAATAGCTACACTTTAGTATTAACAAATACATTTGCTATAGTTGTTGTAGTAGTAGTAAGACGAGAGGAGATACTCAACTACTGCCGGCATTATAAACGATCATTCGTACACATACATACACACACATTCATCACATACATACATACATATGGCAATACATTCATACATATATGAACTCGTACAACAATATCATGAGTGTGTAAAGCACTTGAAATGGCAAATGAATGACACCACGGTTGCGTACGACTGACTAACTGACTAACTGTCCGACTGACTGACTAACTGAATGACCACAATCATCAACAAACCGACAGACCGACGAGTTAAGACTAATCATACCCCCAATGCTATATATTCATAATACTCTATACTATGGCAGACAGAAAAAGAGAGCAAGAGAATTCATTCGAACAAGACAAAACTAGAGAGAGAGAGAGGAGGGAGAAAGACATACAGATAGAGCAAGAAAACGTCGACTCTATACAATAATGGTTTAAATGCCATATCAGCAGCAAAAAAAAAAAGTAATGCTGAATACAAATCATATATAGAGAGACGACAACGCAGCACACACCATTTCGTATAGATAAAAATATACAAGTATAGACATACATACAAATATATAAAAATAAAAGAGAATTCCTTTCCATTCAAAATGAAATTGGCGACTTTCAAATACCTTTCTTCCTTTAAAAAATATATACAAGAAATTTGCAAATTTATTAAACAGTAAATTGAGCTTTGAATTTGTCGTATTTAAACTGATTTATCATTCTAGTTTATTTTTAAAATCTTTGTTTTAATAACTAATCTAATGTATTTACTATTTCCCATGCCTTAATGAGTAATTAACTGTTTTAGTTAGTGCTAATATACCCATTTTTAAGGTAGATTATGGTTTGTGGGGTATATAAAAAAAATTAACAGGCGATTCTCATCAAAGCCAACCAAGCAAGCAAACAAACAGCCCCAGAGAGCTATAGCACCCAAAGTTGTTGTCAACAAGTTTCCCGCCCCCTCGCCCTTCCTTTCAGAACTCTCCGACACCCCCGTGTATCTCCTGCGACCTACTACCTACTACTATCAACCAAGTTTCTGTTTCTTTTTTTTGCCTTTTTAGCATATCTTAATTTTGAGTTCAGTTTTGTTTCGCTTTGCCTTTTTTTTTACCACCAAGGGTGAAATGGTATATTAAAGTCGCAAAATGTATGTAACAGGCAGAAGGAAGCTTTTCCGACCCCATAAAGTATATATATTCTTGATCAGTATCAACAGCCGAGTCGATATAGACATGTCCGTCCGTCCGTCCGTCCGTCCGTCTGTCCGTATGAACACGTAGATCTCAGAGACTATAAGAGCTAGAGTCACCAAATTTGGTACGTAGACTCGTGTATTACCTACGGTGGTCAAGTTTATTTCAAATTTTGCCACGCCCCCTCCGCCCACGAAATTTAAACAAATTTCATTTTCTTAAAGACTATAATAGCTAGAGACACCAAATTTTGTATGTGTATTTGTTTAATAAATGCGCATATATTGTATATGCAACGATTTTGCCACGCCCCTTTCCGCCCCCGTAATTTGGAAAAACTCGATTATCTCACGTAATTTTCTACCTTTTGTAATCAAATTTGGCACACTTGAATTTGATACTAATACCCAGCAAAACACCAAATTTGATCAAAATCGGAAACAAAAAACAACGAAGTTATGCATATAAACGTTTTCCATAAGGCCGTAGTTGGTCGTTGGCTGGTGGGGGCGCTAGGCTCGTATACCTTGAGTGAGGGAGATTTTAAGATATGCTTGTAATAAAAAGCATGTGAAAATGCATTTGTTTAATAAATTTAAAATATTTGCTTTACTGGTGTATGGTATACCTAAGTCGGCGAGACGACTTACTTACTTCATTTTTTTAAAATATTTCTTATTTATTTGTTGTTGGTTTTTTGGATTTTGTTGTGACGTGCCGTGAGTAATAACTATGGAACTATGGAGATATCATCATCATCATCATAATGATCATCATCGTCGTTATTATTGTGGGTTCGTGTTGTATTTTCGAATTTAATGTGGCACGCACCGAAAATGAAAATATCTCCATAGTCAAGGAAATTTATTTAAACACCAAACAAAAAAACTGATGATCAAAGAGAATTATTAAGGTTGAAACTATATATACATACATATATAAATTATAAATACAGCTGTACTATCAGATAGTAAACACTTTTGTGCATGAAAATAAAGCTATTAAAACGAGTAACATTTAAATCAACTTATTCTATCAATCATCATGTAGTTTCACTTGGCAAAGTTGTTTATTGCAATAGTTGATAAGTAATTCATCAGATGTAATGTAATTTGCTTAGAAATTTATTTTATTTTTTGATAAAAATTTGCTAAAGAACCATTTTTTTGTATTATTTTTGGGCAGATATGATAAGAAATGCAAGACACCTGGGTATAAATTTTTTTTTTTTTTTTTTTTTAAATTAAATTTTAATTTAAAATAAAATTA
The DNA here is from genome assembly GCA_018150345.1 of Drosophila equinoxialis. NCBI lineage: Eukaryota > Metazoa > Arthropoda > Insecta > Diptera > Drosophilidae > Drosophila > Drosophila equinoxialis. The sequence continues at coordinate 9,135,043 of JAECWI010000562.1, read as the reverse complement.
ATTTTTTTTTAATTAAAAATATTATTTTTATTTTTTTCTTTTATTATATTTTTTTTTTTTTTTTTTTTTTTTTTTTTCTTTTTTAAATCAAAAAAAAAGCATGACCCAAGCATTCTAAAATTATGCTTGAAGTCGTGACTAGAGTTATGGGTATTCTGTGTCGATTGCCTTTTGTTTCAGTAAAATCGGATAAGAATTACGGGCTGTATAATTGCCGACAGTTCAAATCTAAAGTTGGTTTCACACAAGAAGAACATTACCTCACAATAAACTTTATATCGTATTTCGATTAACCCTTTTGGGACAGAATTCTTCAAACTTCCTAGGATAACTTAAGCTAAAGAAAAAGGAATCGAGAAAAATTGTTTCCCAACCAAAAATACATCCTTAAGTTATGTATTTGCCGTGTATACTCTAGTTAAAGCCGAGTATCAATGGCAGCTAGTACATATGTACATAGATAGAAATTGAACAGGTAGTAGCTATGGGTAAAAGATTTCCACTGAGATTACAAAATGTGTAAAATGAAATTGGAGTTACATCATTTGTCTGATTTTTAATTACAATTTGATCTCTCAGACAAATTATGTGAAATTTTGAAAAATTTGATGAAATTGTGAGATATAAAAATTCTTGATTATTATTTAAGTAAGCTAAATGCTACGCAATCAATAGATTACTAATAAACGATAGACGACGAACAGAAACCAATAAATTTTATAGTCAAACTGGCGTTGTTTGTATGTCTGTATGTATCTATAAATATATATGAAAGTCTTGTGTCTATGGGATTTTTTTGTTGGTTTTATTTTTTGTATTTTCTTGTTGCTTTTCATTCATTTGCTACAAAAGGCAGATAAAAAACAAGCACACGTACAAATAAATAAACAAATGCTTACATAGATACAGAGAAGTATATAGATTTTGTGCTTTTTCATTAAGAATGAATGTGAATCTACGTATATATGAATCTAAACAGATGTATATGGCATTTAGGTAACATATGCCTTAATATTTAGATATTTGTTTTGTTCATTTATTAGCGAAAATAATATAAGATGGCAACCAAATTGTATCTGCATTTGCAAGTTCCATAAACAACAAGTAGCTATAAATTGATATTTATATATGCAACATCTAGAGTATGTACATATATACACGCACACGTATGTATGTATGTGTGTGTATGTCTGTATAGAAGTATTAACTGATAGCGCAAGGCAAAAGGCATAATTGACCAACTGACAGCAAGCGACAACAGCTGTCCATGTGTGTCTGTGTGTAAATTGAAATCAATAAAGTTTGTTCATATGTTTGTATATATGTACACACATTCAATGTATATAGCACCTCTTCTTTCATTTTCCCTGACTCTCCCTTTCTCTGTCTGACTCTATATATATGTATGTATATATGTCACATTTTACCGGCTTATCATTATAAAAATACAATTTAAATTACATATTGACTTATCAGCACTGTGGCATGTCACTGTGTGTTTGCTTTTATTGTTTGATACCCTATCCCAGACAAAAAAGGTATATCAGTTATTGTCAAAGTATAAAAACTCATTCAATTATTAATCATAAGCAAGGTAAGTACTAGATCTTTGCTTTGAAAAATGGCCAAACATTTCAAAATTAAGTACATTTTAGTCGACACTTTGTGATGATGATGATTTTCTGATGTGATTCAACTCAATTTCAATATTGTAGTATTTCATTTATCACATATTTTTCTTAATTATCAAATTTCAAAGATCATTTAATAAACAAAATAATTCTATTGAAAAGAAAAACATTTTAAACGACAAGCATCTGGGGTTTAGCTTATGACTTTTTAAATTAGAGTTTACGTTAATTATTACTCGTATTATATCTTTATAAGTTAATTTATCAATACAATTTGTCTAAAATATCTTATTTAATGTGTAACTTAATTTATTTCAAATAAAATACTATTTTGAAGACATTGTAATTAATTACATTAATAGTTTTCCTATTAAAAATAGAAAAAAAAATAATTAGAATTTAAATTTATCTACGATTCATAATATTATCAAAGCAAAGTCCAATAATTTTATACGTTTTTTTATAATTTACGTCTGGAAGGGTCGTTTAAAAGCAATAATTCAAATAAAATTGCTTAGACTATGTGACAAGGTTCCAGATTTTTACATGTCCTCTTTAAGGATAATTAAGGACGTCTTGGAAATTGTATATTTTATCATAACTTAAAGTTCTTGCAACAAAGTTTCATGCCAGTTCTAGGGTGTACACCCATCGAATCCTTGCCAATTGGACAGAAACAGTCTGTTGAATGTTTCTCTCACTTCTACAACACTTTGATTCTCTCCCCTATAAAGTGTAGGGTATATACAAAGTTTTGCATTTTAATTTCTACATATGTGGGTAATAAACTGGCATGAGAATTAGAAGTTCTTAACCATTTCATCAGATACATACATACATATAAGAATAAAGTTATAATCTTTAGGCAATATCTGGTTTATTCGTCAATGAAGTTTTGAATAGATGCTCTTGTGAATGGAGATGAAACGAAGGGAAAGGGGAAGATTGGAGTGAATAATAGTTATAACCAGTCGCGTTGGCAACGTTTTTTTGTGTGTTTTTGTTCTTGCAATATTTTCCGGTTTGTTTGCGGCTTTTCATTTTGTTGGTACTCAATAAATAAAAATATTTTTGTTGATTACGGCCAATAGTGGCCGCGAGCGGGAACGAAATGAAGAACCGGTTGGTTGTTCGATTTCGTTTTCGATTTCAATATAAATAGCATACAAAATGTATTGGGTATTGTTTCATTATGAATAAATTTTTCAGAGAAATCTTAAAGCTACTGGTTAATAGTGATTCAAATACAAAAATAATAATTTTATCTTCATCGAAATGGAAATAGAAATGCGGCGAGGAGAGGAAGGAGAAGACTTTAAACAAAATGATGATAAAGTACGGCTTAGCTCAGGCTTTATACATAAATAAGATTATACACATACATACATACAATTTTGTGAAAGAAGGATGAGTAATAATGCTCTTTCAAACGCTAATGAGGCCACAGGCAAAACCCCAAAGCCTTTGGTAGCGGCTTATTCATCGAGATGCCGATAAAAAGGAAGTATAAATAGCCATAAACTCATGTTGGAAATATGAAAATATATATATTTGTATATATGCAGACATTTGTATGTATGTACACACGTCGTCTCTTTATGTTGTGAGTTATAGATAAAAACTAAAAACTAAAATAAAAAAAAGCAAACCAGTTCCAGTTATTCCTTCACATACAGCAAGCAACACACAAAGAGCAGCCTTTGTGCAAACATATAGAAATTCTAATGTGAACAAAAAAAAAAAAAGAATAAAGTTGGAGCTTGAAAAATCCAAATCAAAGAGTAACAAGAAAGAGATAGATTCTGGGAGAGGGAGACTCAGAGAGAGAGGGAGAGATCAAATCTTATAGCCAACTTTCTTGTTTCCTTCTTGAACATTCCGGTTCTTGGTCAGCCGACAGCAGAAGGCAACCAGCAGCAGCAGCAGCAGCAGCAGCCGAGGCAGAGACAGAGGCAGGCAAAAAGACGTGACCCAGACGTAATTAATGATCCCGAAAATGTTGACGACGCATGTTTTCGTTTGGATTTTTTATTTTCTTTGGTTGCGGGCCCTACTTCTGCTGCGCCTCTTGACAGAAGACGGCAACGAAAGATGAAATACAGGTGCGGATTAGGGTCAACAAGGCAGCAGACCAAATAAGGCGAGGGCTGCTCAGAGACGCTTCAAAAATCAAAATATCCTGATATTCATTTGACAAAATTAGAGAAACTCTCGTTGTTACGATCGCGAACGAGTTTAATTGGAATATTCCTATACATCATGTAGCATCACTTGAGTTGATTAGGAGTTAATCTAATGGGATTTATAGAATTGATTAACTTCTGATTAAAATGATAATATTTAGAGTATTCCATTCTATTTAACTACCTAGACTATATTACTGACTATATTAATTATACAAATGCACATCATATGAACATGTATAGCGCATATATGTATCTATGTATGGGGTTCCAAAAACAGACAACAAAATCAGCAAAATCTACACAGACTCCAACCGAGCAACTAACCAATCAAAGGGGCAGGCAGTTGAGGAGTCGGAGGGGCAGGCAGTCAGTCGCAAGAAGTTGTAGTACAACTCCAATGTTTATAGTAGTATTTGGTAAAGTTTGTGATTCAAGTAGGAGGCGAAGACGCTGTTGATGCTGAAGATGAAGCGGGAGAGGGGGGAGATTGGTTGTACAAGACGCATGGCAAACCGGTTCAAAAGCAATGAACGAAAAATTACATATTCCAATCCAAATGTGTGCGTGTGTGTGTGTGTATCTGTGTGTCCAAGAAGACCAAATACAAGAAGAAGTCGAAGAAGAACTCCAAAAGTACGCACATGTATTCATTGTGTGTGTGTGTGTGTGTAGACAAGACATTTGCTTGGCAACATCTCAGATATTGTAGCTATATATACACATATATATATCTATATGTATACGTATGTAAAGATACACACATATAGTCTGTAAGTTTGTACATATATACCCGATAGCTACACCCCGCCGCATTGTCAGACTACTACTACTACTTACTACCTCCTTCTTTTTACCTCTTCTTCGTTTAGTTTTATACGCGTTTGCTTTTCATATTCTTGAACTTCAAAAAAAAAAAATCGAACAAAAAGGCCAGCATAAAGTAAGAAACGAGAAAAAAAAAAAACAGATATGCAGTCAACTAGACACTATGATGACTTTAATTTACCCTGTGATTCAATTTTTCAAATGAAGACTTTTTGAAATTCGTTTATTAACTATTTGTCTGATAAATTTGATAAAGTTTATTGTGAGATCCTTTCATCTCCTTGGAAAAAATATATCCCGATAACAAATTTGTGATTCTATCTATAATCATAATTGTCGAACAAAAAGTAAAGTAATGTACATCTAATATACCCCATTTTATCCCTTCTTGAGGGGTGCAGGGTATTACACCGAAAAAAATAAACCAACAACAATCAGCCGGTGCGACAGCCAAGCTGTCAGACAGCTACTGGTGTTAAGCGTAGTACATAGTAGTAAAACAACAACAACAAGAGCAACAACAACAACAACAACAACAACTACTACACTAACAGGCAATGTTCATTTCAGTTAGTGTGTCTCTGCCCACGAGCCTTCTAGCCCTCTAGCCCCCTTAGCCACCAACCACCCGCCAGGCAACGTGCATGTGGATGGTTATGGAAGTTTGCGTGTATGCATGCACACACACACACACACACACACACATACATATATACAACACATGCTTGAATGTGCTTTGGGTGTATGTGTACTACGCTACGTATACGCGATGCCGATGCCAGCCTGAATGTCTGTTTGTCATTCTGTCTGCATGCTTTGGTTTTGGTCTCCCTCTCTCGCTCTCTCACTCTCTCTCGTTCTCGCTCTGCTTTATCGAATGTTTTTCTTTTCTGTTACTCTTTTTTTCTTTTTGTGCGTTCGCCATTTTGCAGCAGCGCTCTGCTTGTGGCTTGTGTTGGCCGGCTGTTGCTTCTGTTGTTCCCTGCTGCTGATGATGGTGACGATGATGACTGTGATGATAATAATGATAATGATGATCATGACTGACGGCATTAGCAGCAGATTCATTGCACATATGTATGTATGTACATATACAGTGAAAACTCACTTGGTCGGACAGCCAGAGACATTCAATTGGTAATCGTTAAAGGGGGATTCAAAACTAATACAAATTTCTAATAAATTGGTTCAATCCATGTCCAGAAGGTGTTTATTTAACGATCTTTGGCTATAAACACATCCCGAAATGAGACCATTTCATTGGCAAGTACAGTAGATAGAACTTAAGACGAAATAGAACTAGAACTGTGCATGATTTTAGAAAATCTATAAAAACCAGAAAGCCGGATATAGTTAGTATATATGGATAAGCAAACCTTTATTAGGAACGTCATTAAATGGTGTCCTGCCAGATTTTTTGTGTTTAAGATACATACGTCATGTGGACAAATTATAATAGTCTGATCATTCAATTTTGTTTGTTTCTAAATAATTTATTCAAATTAATTTTCCAATTTCAACAATGAAACGAGTAATGAGAGAAACGAGAGTAATTTAATTGCGATACTCTCTTAACTTAGGCATCCTTTGAATACATTAATGTCTTGGATGTTTAAAAACAATTCTTAAATTTTTCTCCTTGTAAATATTAAATATCAAATTAAATCATAATCAAATATCTAAGATTTCACTTGACAATCTGTTCTTTATACCTTTTACACTTTAAGTTACGCTAAAATGTACGCTATGCAGACCTCGTTCCCTCGTTTCCTCCATTCCCAAAGACAAAGTTAAAGGGAAGCTTCATTTTGGTTGATTTATTATTGTGTAGCCATCGTTACCATCTGACTCTGGCGTTTGCTTTACCCGTGAACTTCGTTGTTGGGTCTTCTGTACGACCTACCTCCCCTTCCCACCCCCTCCGCACCATCGCCATCCTTCTGCTCTCATCATCCATTACAAATTTATGTATTTTCAGCTTATTTTTCCATCTTGACATGACTATTGGCTGTGTCTTTCTAACTGACTCTGACTTACATGATCTTGTTTTGTCTTTTGGATTTAGGCAATTACGTGTCGTTTATTTTTTTCTCGTATTTCTGTATTTTTTGATGGATTATGATTGGAAGTTGTGACGACTTTTTTTAATGACTTTTTGAGTCTACGATTCAGTTATTTAGAGGTTGTGCTTCAAGGTTTATAGATTCCGTAAGATTTCTGTTTTTCTTGTTTGCCTAAAGATTATAAATTATGATATGGATAGTGTTTACTCACTCGCTCTCTGGTTTCTTTCAGTGTAGTGCAACTAGCTTTCATGACCAAAAATGGACGCCTTTTGCGCCCTTACCATAAATGGACAAGAAACCCATACCACAAAAGTAAAAACGTGCTGTGCCTAGTTTACACAGAAGTTAATACTAATAATAAAAACCAGAAAGAAACAAAACAAAGTAAGCCAAATTGGTAAAAAGCATTTAATGAATTAAGAAAACAGCAAGCAACTTGCGTACACATGTTAAATATGTATGTATAAAGTTGAGACTTCATTTTGAAAGATCGTCAAGAACTTGTTCTTAATTCTAAGGGAGATACCTTTCAATGCTTCTAAATATATATATTCTATATTTCAACATTACTTGAAGAAGACCCCTTCAAGGTGGGACTCCTATTTCATGCAGCTCCATTAGAATTATTAGTCAAAGAGCAAGAATTTTAGATTAATAACTTGTTGTCTTTTAGTACTTTGATGTTAATTGCAATACAAATTTAATAATCGTGTGTTCAATACATTCAGAAGATTGAGATTTAATCAAGAAGAAGCTTTAAATGGATGACATTTTATATTTATGTATATAAATATATCAAAAATACTCCTCACGTTTTTGTAAGTATACAAAATAATATATATTCTCACCTAAAAGTTTCTCGTATTTTATAAACAATTACAAATTTTCCTACTAGACTAGTTTTTAAAATTTTCGATACTTTACAATCTGAGACTGTCAATAAATCGATTAATTTATCTCAAAAATAGTTCAGATAACAAAAATTCCGAATGGGGACCTGCCACATTGCACTTTGTTTCATTAAAATCGGTTTCAAATTTCAAAGGAGGATAATATTCTAAAATCTGTAAAGCTTAATTTACCCCCCTTAAGATAAACGGATCCCAAAAATTCTAAATAAGAAATTCTAGCTGAGAGTTTTTAGGGTTACAATCTGGTAAAATTGTCTTAAAGTTTCATTCACCCAGACAATGATATAGTAAAACAATTGTTGGATTGGAAGCGACCTCAGCAGAGACGGCACAAAAAAGTCGAAAATAATAAATGTCAATTGAGCACGCGTTGAGCTAAGCATGTGTATGTGTGCTTTGGCTTGTGGGTGTCTCTGTGTGTGTATTTATAAATACATAGTATACATATCTATCACAGGCGACATTTTGTTGTTGTTGTTGTTGCTAAGTGCGTTTAGTAATTTGCTGGTAATTATCAACAAATGTGTGCTCACGCACATTCAAATGTAAATTATCCAAGCCTGTCTTTGTCTGTATGTGTGTATGTGTGTGTGTGTAGAGGAGCAGGAGATGGCGATAGGTCAAATTGGGGCATGCATCGTTGCAGTTGCCTACTAATTACAATAGACACACCGAGAAAGAGCGAGAAAGATAACGAGTGACAGAGATATGAATAGTTTGGGGGAGGGCTTGAGAGGATTTCGCCACAGTGGAAACACAACAACCGGAAATGCTTTTATTTTAGTTAATTTGAAATTTATTATAATTTTTAAACAAAGAAAATGGAAACTATGTTCATTTTCAGAAAAATTTAAACACTGATTACTGATATACATATTAATATAATCTAAAGAAATTCAGAGAATTACATATAAACATACATATACATATGTATGTATGTACATAATATGAAATTTATATAGTCGAATTCAATTTCAACAAGCAGAAAAAAACCACCCACACTATGGCTAATGCCCATTGTTTTATTTTTTTTTTTTTTTTAATGCAAATAAAGTTGACGTTTTTGCAGTTAGCAACAACTAAAAGAAAAAAAAAACAACAAAATTCTGGCCTGACCAGCTACAACATAAAACCACTTAAACTTTGGTCACACTAATTCACTTGGCAAAGAAAGAGCGCGCGAGAGAGAGCGATAGAAAGAGTACAAATGTATAGGTATGTATGCGGATGTGTGTGTGTGTCTTGTGAATGAAGCACGAGCAAGTGTAAGTAAAATGAAATAAGAAATTTTCCAATTGGCCGAATGCGTGGAGCATGGGGGGCATGGGCGATGGAGCCCAGTTGTTATGAGATTCGATGATTAGAATTTTCAGCTTACCTTTTTTTTGGCTGCCTCCAAAAGTGTTTGATTCTGGTTCCTTTTGCTGGTACTACAGGAATTTTCGTTGATTTTTTTTTTATTACAATACACGTTAAAAACACACAGAAACACTTTAAAAATTATTTAACATTTTCTCTCGCTTTGCGAATATTTAATTTTAATTTTTTCTCTTCTCTCGTTGACATACAACTTTGAAATTTCAAGCCGAATGGCCGACTTGCGGTTACCCTTTACCGAGTAGGGCTAAAAATACTGAAAATATACATACATACATACATAAGTAAGAGAAAATCAATCAAAACTACTATTAACAATTAATAATTTTAAACACGAATCGCCATTGTTTTTGTTTTTGGTTCTCGGCCAGTGGGGAACAGAGTATCAATATGAGTATTTGATGTGTGTTTATTATATATATGTACATATAATATATATATCTTGTTCTTGGTCGCGTAAAAACGGCAATACACAACGACTACGATAAAGTGACAAAGTGAAGATACAGATACACGACGACGGACGACGACGAAGGCAGCGGAATCGAAACCGTGAAAAATTTTCATTCATTGAGGAAAATTGAAATGAGCAAGAGAGAGCCACACACACACACACACGCACACAGAGTCACACAAACCCACGCACTCATACACTCAAACATCTCTCGCTCTCACTCTCTTGGCCACAGTGTTGCCAACTCATTTAACTAAAATTCCAAGACCCATAAGAATAATTCTTCCCACACTAGCTAATTTTGTTTAAACATTTATCGAACAATTTTTATTTGTTTAAACATTACGGAAATTTTCCAAAACACATTTACTGCAATGGTATTCTGGTTTCCTTTTTTTACAACTTTTATTCACGTATGGCCTGGCAACTCTGTTGCTCCGTGCCTTTTTTTCTGCCTGATGTTTCGTTTCGATTTTCTTGTTTATTATTTTCTCGCATTTCATTTTTTATTTATTAAATATTTAACACACAGCAATTAGTTTAGTTCTCCCCCACCAATTTTCACATTTTATTTTCACTTCACATGAATTTTTCGGAAATTTTATGTACTTTTCATATTTTTTCAGGCATTTAAAAACATTCCATTAGTTTTAATTGCATTTGCTGTTCTTTCGCTCTTTTTAATTATTTGTTTTCAACTAAAATTAAATTAAAATTAATTTATCGCCAACCGACTACCGACCGCACAACAACCTTCCAACTCGACTTGAAAATAAAAACAACAAAGTTCCAATTCGACAAAAAACAACAACGCCGCTGTCGACGTCGACGTCAACGCACAAAACAAAAAAAAAAACGCTGGTTCGCTACGAACCACCCGAAACCACAGCGAACTCCGACGTCGAACTCGATTAATTCGCCGCTATTTCTTGCCCATTCGCCGCAACTTTTTGCCCTCTCGCCGTAACTTTTTGCCCTCTCGCCGTAACGACCGAACGCCTTGCAACCACGACGAACTCGCACTGCAACCGATAAGGCGAACTGCAACAATTGAGGCGAACAAGAGTACTTCGCCTCGACTTGCGAATTCGCCCCCGCTACGGGGGAGGGCGCCACAAAGCCTGAAATTGAATATTCGCCTTAAAAATGAATAGAGATGGGGGAAAATTATCGATAACAGTCGAACATTTTTGTTTGTTGCGAATTTGGCTTTTTCCCGTCAAATTTTTTAGCGAGCTAAAAATTAAAAACGAAATTTTGCGCGCTTCTAATATTTTTTGAATTTTATTATATTGTCTTACTTTTATTGAATAGATTCTTTTTTTTTTTTGCCCTGTTTGATAGATAGACAACCAACAAAAGCAACAATCAATATTTTTTGAGGTTTATTCAATTCGGTTTAATCGAATATTTCTCAAACGATTTTCCAATTCAATATTACGTATACGCAGTATGTACCAACTAAACTAATATTTCGGATAATCATATGAACAAGTGTCGAGAACCAGGTATGTATAACTAATTTTACTTTACCCTCGCCCCCCTCGGTTTACATAAAGTTAAGCAGTTAAATTTGCAAGAATTTAAGCGATCATAACTAATCTAGGAACAATAATATTAATCAAAGACACACTTTGCAAAATTGTCATCACGTGAACTGGATGGGATTGCTGGATAACAAGATTTGTCACGTTTATACTAGAAGCACGTTTCGCTTTAATGGTAGGAATAAGTTTTCAATGATATCAACTCCCTCCCTTGCCGCCCCATTTGTCCAATTTGTTTTGTTATCATAGTTACATCATAGTCGCATAGTGTGGGACGAAACGATGAGATGATGACCTGTTCAATTACATATTGTCATCCTCACCTCGACCAAGGGGAATGAAGATGAGTCTGGGAATAATGACAAATATATTCGGATCCAACGCCTGGTGTCCAATCCCCCCTCCCATCACCATTATCAACATATCTGTACCCGCACTGTCATCATCCTCTGTGGCAAGTGCACTTTATGTTTACTTAAATTCACTTTTTTTGTTGTTGTTTTTAATCTACATCAATTTAATTTATATTTGGCTAGGTGGGCGATGTACCGCCACCTCCCTCCTATTTTCTCATACACATAGAAACTGGTATATATACAAAATGTGTTTATACATATATCAGCTATTGTTCATGAGTCTAAGCTTTGTTTGTGTGTGATTCGTATATAAAGGTGATAAATCTCTCAGTCCAGAATTCAGTTCAATTCTAGCTCAACTGAAAGCCGGTTTTGCGAAAGTTTTTTGTCATTTATTTGTGCCTTATTTTATTCAGTTGAATTCGTGGAACTTTTGACTTTACATACAAAATGCGTTTCGCTCTGTTTGCTTTTCTAGGTAAAGTAAAAAAATAAATAAATAAAATCAATATGTAAAGTGGAAGGTTGAAATTCAATTCATTCGAGATGCAAGAGATTATACAAATAAAAAGTTCAAGCAATGTTATCAAACCGCGATGGAAAATAATCAATTAAGAGTATAAATATATATAAAATTTGATATTGATTAAACGAAATTTCATTGGCCATATATGTAAGAGCATCAAATGGCAATAACATTCAATCCATTTTGCTCCTAACTTATTCTAGCCGTCTGCTTGTTGGCCTTTGTCTTGGCCAGTCCTGGCAAGACCAACACCAAAACGAATACTTGTGTCCGTGCCTGTGGCGATGACTACGAGCCAATTTGTGCCAAGGCCAAGAACAGTAGCAAGGAACGTCTGCTAACCTTTGGCAGTGAGTGTGTGATGGCCAACTACAATTGCCAGCATGCCGATGATCGTAAGTACATCCATCCCAAATTTATTGACAATTACTCTACTCATTTGATTTTAATGTACTTAATTCCAGCTTTCGAACAGAAGAGCAAAGGCGAATGCGGAGGTGGAGTTAGCGTGCGTCTGTCCTAAATCAATTCACAAGCTTACCATTTTGTTAAACAATGATTTTTGTGCAATTTAAAATAAAGTAAATCTCTATACATAGATTTTTAATGCGAACAAATATATAGAAGTTTATTTAATTTCTTTTTTTTGTATTTTATAGTTATGCATAACGTATAATTTCAATATCGTTTAAATATCCCCTTCTCTAACAACACTCACATTAATATTTAAACAGACACACACACGCATTCAATCCACCCTCCAGTCAAGATCCATTCCAAACACACTCACTCATATATAGACTTATCAGCAATCTGTAAGCAAATGTTCAATTATTAGTAAGTTTTTTGTAAAATGGGGGAAAAACTTACTTACCACTCATTCGAAAAGCTTCAAAGCGACTAAATTCTAATGCAAAAATAATTCAATTCAATTGTTTGTTATTGTTGTTGATTAGATTCATCTGGGCTTGCAGAAATTCGCCATTTAATCCTTCTTTTGCTGCTTGACTTTGTAGTCGGCCAATGCAGCTTTGATGGCATCTTCAGCCAGCATGGAGCAATGCAATTTGACGGGTGGCAATCGCAACTCCTTGGCGATGTCTGTGTTCTTCAATTTGCCAGCCTCATCGATAGATTTGCCTTTTACCCATTCGGTTGCCAACGAACTGCTGGCAATGGCTGAGCCACAGCCAAAAGTTTTGAATTTGGCATCAATAATTTTGCCATTTTCATCGACTTTAATCTGCAGTTTCATCACATCACCGCAAGCGGGAGCGCCCACAAGGCCAGTGCCGACAGTAATATCTTTTTTGTCCAGCGAACCGACATTTCGGGGATTCTCGTAGTGTTCAACGACCTGCAAATAAGTTGATATCAAATTATACATATATTATATATGTATGTATGTACGTTATCTTTGTGCGTGCCACGAGGAACGCTTTGTAATCTATCTATCAAGCAATATGAAAACAATGATGACTTATATACTATTGTACATATGTATGTAAGTACATATGTATAGTACATAAAAGATATTACGAAAGACCTTCAAAGTGCCGCCATTTCTATGATATTACTTACATTTTCATGATACAAAGCCACTGGGACACTTTGCACCCGCTTCAGCTGTGACCGCAGCAATCGGGATGAGTTCCGGACCAAAGACATAGTTTTATAATCAGTTAAAAATCAATCACAAATGACTATATGCAATGTTGTGAAATCAAAACACATTCGGCTCGGGCTACTGCGTGGTAAGAAAGTGAACAGCTGACAAGTAGAGTTGCCAAATTTGTGCGCTATTTCTAGTTCTACTGTCAGTGTTGGTTAGTTTAGCGCCACTCTTAAAACTGTTAATATATTTGAATTTTTACTCCTGCAAAATGTGTATTTTGATTGTGCACAAAATATAAACATTATAAACTCGTTGAATAAAGGTAAACTGAGAACAATTTTACAGCCATTATATGATATAATAACTTTATTTCGATAAAGACTATTTCCAACAAGCTAGCAAATGTTTGCTGGGTTAAGTTTATGTTGATATTCAAGGTGGGCGCACATTTCCTGGCAAATGGAGCTTTTAGATGGAGCCGGTGACCAAAAATTAAAGAGCAAGTCCAGATCCATATCGACAGGTGGCAAAATACTAATTGCAGCCACTGGTGGAGTGGCTCTTGGGCTCTCTGTGGTTTGTGCCTCTTTTGTGGCACCGGCGTTTCGAAGGATTTGCCTGCCTTATGTTCCAGCGACAGAGGAACAAATCAAAAATGTATTGAGCTTTCTCCCCAAAAATGTGAAGAGTGGAAAACTGCTGGATATTGGTTCCGGAGACGGGCGGATTGTTGTAGGTGAGCGAGTCCAACTCCCGATTTCCATGTACATCTTATAAACTTACATAATCTCCTTTTCAGCTGCTGCCCAGCACGCCAAAGACCTGAAAACGGATGGAGTTGAGTTGAATCCTTGGCTGGTATACTACTCCCGGCTGGCTGCACTGCGTCATGGTGTAGGCCGACAGGCTAGCTTCTTTCGACGCGATCTTTGGAAATTTAACATAAAGAGCTACAACTACGTGGTCATATTCGGTGTGGAGCAGATGATGCAAGATTTGGAGCACAAGTTGATTGCAGAGTGTCCACACGATGCCAAAGTCATAGCCTGTCGATTCCCTCTTCCTCATCTTCAGCCCGAGCATACTATCGATGATGGGGTGAATACAGTCTGGTTCTACGATTTAAGTAAACGTTCCGTATAAGGAATATAAATTTTAGTTGTTGAATATTAGATACCTTTAATAGAATCAATATACATACATACGTATTATATAAATGCTAGGATAAGGGGTCAATTCAGCCAGGACTCGCTTGGCTATCGTCAAGTTGGTCGTTAATACAAAAAAACTAGAAAAAAATTCATGTTAAGACTAAGACAAAAAAAAAATTGGACACAGAATATAAAGCGAGAACCAGACCTTAAACGACGAGAATACATGAAAAATGGCGTTAGTACACCATAGAGTACACGGAATACAGAATAATAAGGAACCATAAGGCAGCCGATACCAACCACAAAGCCTAGAACAAAGCGCAATGTGACAACGGCTTGAGCATAAAAAATCGTGACAACTGGCTGCAATCTAGCTGCTGATGCTGCTGCTAGAAACGTCGCCCCAAGTAAATGCAATGTCTGCTCTCTTCACGATACACATCGACAAAGCCAATTTTTGTATAGAAATTGACCTGCTCCACATTGTGTTCAGGTACACAAACATGCACCCCAAAGCAGCCATTGGCACGCAATGCGGCCAAAAGGACTGTCAGCATACGCTTGGCAATGCCATTGTCCTGCTGATCTGCTTCTTTTGTGGTGGCCGCACACATTACGGCGGGAAAGGAGCTAGATACCTCAGCAGGTGGACATACTTCCAGCGGTTCTGTGCTATTATGGATTTTATCCACAAAACTATGAATGAGCCGCTGCAATTTGCCATTATCCACTACATTTGCATCATCCTGATCGATAAGAGATTTGGGATATTTTTCACGGAGTTCCGGTAGCCAGCATAACTCCCAGTTTCGATGATATAAATTGACATCCAAGGAAGCACAGGCATAACCCACAATGCTTTCATTCCCATCATACGCCACAATGCAAAATTTCGAATCCAGAGTCAAATGGGCGCCAACAATGGCATCTGCCACAATATTGATTACATTGGTCGGTAGCACAGGTATCTGGTCATTGACATCATCATGCAGATCGGGACTGCACTCCAGATACGATCGAGTACAAACATCATCCACTTCCTGCTCATCCGTATTGCAATAAGGCCTTAGAAGATAATAATTGGACGTAGGTTGTTCGGGTAATTTGTAGATAAACAGATCGTTGGCCGAATCTACAGGCATCAGACGCTGCAAATCGGCAATAAGTCCGCCACGAAAAACCCATGGCTCCTGATCCCCAGACATAAAAGCTTCCTTCCATCCTTTGCTAAACCCTACAACAAAGCAAATTTAAGTAAGCGAATAATGGATTAAGACGCATATAACAAACTCACAGGTGTAGCTGCCTTCAGTATACGACGCCATATTTTGCGGGAACTGTCCCAAAGCTAACCATTTGACATATCCATTTAGGAGTGAGAGGGCTCCCGATATGTCCCACACATAGGAATACAACTCATGGCAGATTTCCTTATTTTCGCAACCGGCAATTTTGATTAACAATTCTTGCACAGAAGCGCAAAGATCATCATAAGCTCCGCATCGTTGCAGCCATTCTTTGTTGGCATCTCCGCTGGCCTGTAGCAGGACATTGGCATTGCTTTTCAGCCAGTTGAACTCACTAAGCAGCTTTAAGCCACGGCTGCCATGTTCAAAGGGCAGATAGAAAAGATCAGACAGCAGGCTTAAGTCCTCCACATTTATCTTGGAGCCAACAGGAGTAGGCCTAGCAATAACAGAAAGGGAAAATTTATAAGTGATCCTTTGAAATACTTTGGTTTTTTTTTTACTTACTCATCATTTTTAATGATTTGTTCATCCTCTCGCATCTCGGCATTTGATAATGAGGACGAAGCCGAGCTTTCTACATGCATGATCTATGGATATATGTGAAAGAATATCTTTGAAATTATCTCACTAGATTTTGACTTACATGTACATCGTTGACTGATTCCATAAGAACATCGTCGGCAATCAATTTAGGGGTTTGCAGCTGCTGCTGCTGCTCTTCCTCCTCTTTTGGAGATACTTGAGAGGCTAGGCTGCTGCTGCATTCCATGGGTTCATTGATGCCGGCACTTAATGGACTTAAGCTGTTGTCATCTAGCATTGTGTCTACACTAAGACTGGAAGTCACGGGTTCTAAATCTCTGGTTTTTTCATCCTCAATGGCAATGTCCTCTTGCTTAGCTTCCTCGCCATCCAGACTATCTTCCAACGAAGGATCAACATTTTTCGCCTCCATTATGGGGACTGGAACAATAGAAATCGGTATCTTCTTGGGCAACTCAATGTTGCTAGCGGCTGTAGTAGGTATAGGATTGATAATTTCCTCATTGGTTATGACTTTGGTCGGCGAGACCAGGGAATTCATCACCGGATTGCATATGGGCGTCATGGCTGAGCTAACAGTGCTACAGACATCGGCCAGAGCTTGCAATTGTGTGGTATTCACCTCGGGCACCGTCCTCGTGCTTGTCGAAGTGGTCGTGGTGGTTGTTGTCAGACTCATGCAAGTGTTAATGGATGGTATAATTGGTATGATTGGCATAACCATTTGTACTTGCGGTTGTGGCTTAGTTATGGGTCCCCAGGCTTCTCGTTCCACAAAGAATTCGGGCAGCCATTCGGTAAGGGCGTTCCTGAGAAGCAAAAACGAAACATGAAACATAAATATCAGGCAAAACTTCACCTAATCCTCTATAGATCTTACTTTAAGGCCAAACGTGGATGATATACATTCTTTGATAGAAATTCCACGGGCACCTCATCCTCATTTTCAGTCTCTAATTTAATATCGGCACTCAGCGAGCTATTCATCTTGGAATCCATATTGCAACGTGACCAAAATGCCAATGAATGAATCGCTATAAAGTTGGCGAAGAATTCACAATTGGGATTCGTCATTACCCCGCGAAGATGTGGTATTAAAGCTGGCGATCGACCAGTATAGGGTCCAAGAAACACTCGCTTCTGATCATAATCATTGGCATGAAGATTATCCCAAATAACAGGCGGTCGACGTAGAACTTCAGTGATTTCCTGTATAGATTCAATGGTAATCGTTTTCGAGATCACCTTATCCCCCGTCCATAGAATATCGATTTCATTGTTTAGCTTGGAGCCCAATGTATTTAAATACTCCGATTCTTGGATGGTAGGCACGGCACGGGTGACGCAATACTGGGTAGGGCAAAATAGAAATTTGGGTCGGCCCAAATGTAGGTAAATTTCATTCGTCACCGACACCTGAGCATTGCCAAAGGTCTGAAAGACCTCTTTGTCAGACTTGCACAGCTCCGATTCAATGTCATCGAAGAGTAGGGCATACGCCTCGCATCCAAATTGTGATACCTGATCTAGCTTTCGTTTTAAGGTCGCTATCTCTTTCTGGCTGCTGTATGTCATATCCAGGCCCGGCGACAGGGCGTAGTAGAACACAATGCCGGCTTCCTTGGCAGCAGCAATTAAACCTGATAAATGATCGGCTTCCTCTACTGTATACAATTCTCGCCAGTATGCCCTGTGCTTGTAATCGTCCTTGGGTGCATACATATAAGAGTCCATGCCCAGCTTCTTGAGTTTGCGAAACAAATCTTTGCGCTGTTCGGTTGTCCATGGTCGGCCGTAGAAGCCCTCAATAACACCGCAAATGAACTGCCGTTGCTCATCCTGCTGCTGCGCTAGCTGTCGATTGTCGGCATCTTCCATATTGAACGGGATCAGAGATCAGGATAAATATTGCAACGGCGAAAGCGCTAGCAGCGGTTAATAATTTTTTTATTTGTTATTTTCAGGATGCAAATTAATGTTGGTAAACGCAGAGCAGAACTGGTTCATGGAATTTTTCCCTAAAAAATGGTTCCAAAAGTCCCATTATTTTTCAAGCACTGGCAGAAAATAATTGACTTAACCAACACTCAATTGCATCAACAACAACAATAACAAACATTGTGCGGGAGTGTTTTTGTTTTGTTCCATTTAATTTTTTACTTATTGTTAGTATTTATATTATTGTTATTTATTGTTTGATTTAAATAAAATGCAACCATTTATTGTTATACGCAATTATCACGAAGACGATGAGCTCAAGTGCCAGGAATTGATCAGAGACTACATTATGTCATTTTCAAAGAAATCTTTCTTCGTTTTTTGTTTTCGAGAGGTAAGTAGAAAGTAGTGTGCATGTTAATTGGTATTTTCTTTTTTTGTGGCACGTGTCTTATCTGCATCAAGGTACCTGCATACATAAATTTCTTACATCTGTCCCCACAGATTACATTACAATTTATTGTCATCACTTGGGCCTTATTCTTCATATTTCTGGGTGTGCCATTGCTTTTCTGTGCCTTCACTGTGCCCGGATGCTTTTTCTTCCTCTTCACAGGAACATACTTTTCGTTCTATGCCAAGGCGGTGGAGCTGATGGCGGTAGGAAATGAAATGATCAATTTGCAATTGTCAGGCTAAAAAATAGTTATCTTCTTTTAGATGAAACCCTCACAATCCCTGGTGGCCGAGTGCTATGAGCCCTTTATATTTCGCTGTGATCCCAATGAAGCCAGCTATCAGATATTTATCGAAAACTGCCCATATGAGGAGTCCTACATCAATAAATTCCGTCGCCGTATAGTTTCAACGATAAGCGTTAAGAATCATCATGCCGTATATAATGCAGCCTGGATATATCGCTTTGCCTTGGCCCCAAACTATCCACATGAAAAGATAATGGGCCCAATGCTCGGACTGGTTGTGAAAAATTGTCTTAATGGCGGCTATGCCACACTGGAGTGCACCATTTCCGAGTGGCAAGAGAACGAACGTGATTTCTATGATAACATGGGCTTTGCCACACGTCAGATCTATCACAAGCAAATCATTGGGAGCACTGTGACTGTGATGAAGACCCAAATGACATACAATCTCCGCTCGAACGAGGCTCTCTCTAAGCAAAACTAGTGCAATCTCAAAAAGCAAGAAAAAGTAAAACTGTGACAACTAGCTCAATATATTTACACATAAAATAGAACATATAAAATATATATTTTAAATACACCAGAAATCAATCTCTACATTCCACACAACAAACACTTTTACTATTATATAGTAGACCATTCTGTACTCGAATTTTTGTAAGTCGATTAATGTCGAATTTTTTTTTATAGAAACTTGTTAGATATTGCTTTAATCCATGTGGATATTTATTCATCTTTATTATTCTTTGACATATTCTATTTAAATAAATAAATAAAATATATTTAGTAATAAATAAAATTTGCGTAATTGTTTAGCGTTTGTTTTAAATGCTGAATATTTTAAACATTTGCCTGTTCCTCATTCTGATGACTTTTGCTAACTTGTTCATTGGATTTTGTTGTAGGTACATGCATTCATTTCTGTTCATTTCAATACCGTAAAGAAAATAAAGGTATATAAAGTAAATATATATTTTATGATCAATCGTGTGTGGGTGTATATAATATATATAAAAAAGCAATCATGCATTGTTTAACTAATTGAAATTTGTATACATTATTTCTGTTGTTTCATTATTATTATTGGGGAACTGCCCTTTTGTTTCTTCTGCATTGTTTGCTTGTAATTTGTTTTTAAATAGTGTTCAGTTACAATTTGTTTGCTTTAGCGCAACTAATTCTTAAAAAAATAAACTGGAGCTGGACCCAGACTCCGCACTGTAAATGTAACTATGTATTTGTATTTAAATTTAGTTTTAGTTGGTTTTCATATTTGTTTCTCTCAACTATTTAAAGCGTGTTTCAAAACTGGCTGTGGCTGTGAAATTAGCTTAGCAGTTCCAACTATCTTTTTGTTTTGACCTTTCAATTCTCCTCTTGTTTTTTTGTTTTTTATTGTTTTCTTCTTTTGTTTTTTTAAGGTAAATTGTATTCATTTGGTTTCGTCGCAATCAGCCTCCACTAACTGTTGGTTAGGGCACACTCAATCAATCATATCGATCTTAGAAGAGTTTCATCCGCCGCTTCAGCTCATTGCGTCTCCATTGAGGCAATCGATAGAATTCCGATCTGCCACATTGCAATATGTGTTCAAACTCAATATCCGATAAATGACGCTGCGGAAAAACAAATATAGTAACACTAATTAAATCTACACTTGACATGATTTCAAAATTGGTTTTACCTCTAGATTACAGCGATCAACATCCGAGGGTAGGCGATAGTTTGTGATAAGCAGTAAGTGATAGGGATAGATTTTGGCTGGCTCATGGACCAGCATTGAATGTGCCATATTGGGCAAACTGCGTCTTATAAGTCCAGCCTGGGGATAATGATAGGACAAGGCTCCTGAGTATGTGCTTGAGGCATGCAAATCTGTGCCATTTCCCATTAGGGCGCGTCTATCGCCGTCGGTAATAGAATCCACTGAGGCTAATAAACGAAAAAACCAAAACGTTACTTAAAATGATTAACCAAAAAGATGACTTGAAGTACTTACCCTCCGATTTGCCGCAACTTAAGTCTGTGCTGTGTGTTTTGTCGCCCAGACCACCTCCATATGAGAAATCCTGTATTTGAAATAGAATACAACAATTAAAATAAATCTCTGCCAGCAGACACCGCTTAATTAACATGCCAAGACCAAACAAAAAACCTATAAATGAGTGCACAGATAGTTGAGCCAAGATAAGTAATTTACTAAGAAATGTGAGTGAACAAACAATAAAATCGAAAATTATATGATCTACAAAATGAAAGAGGGGAGTAAAACAACCAAAAGCAATCTTACAGTGGCACCATGCATCGTGACAGCAGCAGATGTTGTGGAACTGAATGTGTGAGAGCGTGGAGCCAGACCGTATCCAGGTTTGGGTACATGGCGCAGTGCACTCACCACTGATGTTGGTTTTTGTTTAAGTTTTTGTTTGTGTTGTATATGATGATGATGATGAATGATGATTGTTGTTATGTACGTGGTTAGTAGATGGAGTAGATGTAAGTGACGGTGTTGTGTGACAAGGCAACAACAAAGAGCATATAAACAATGATTTACACCCAAAAATTTAATTGTTTAAAGGATATATGTATATATATTGGGGTAGCATAAGAGAAGACACACAAGGAAGCAGCAGACCAACCAGTTGAGATGTTAGCGAATTAATGATTTAGTTATGCAGTTTCCCAGCCACCAGAGTCAGAGTATTACAATTCCAGGCACAATTACAAAAATCAAGAGAAGATACAGAATGAGACAGAGAGAGAGAGTGAGTTAAATTTCGCACGAGACAAATGTTAGCTCTTATCTAATTGTAGGTTAATTAAGTTAAGTTAAATGCAGCCCAATAAACACCATACAGAATATAGTATCTCGATTCATGATCTCGATTCAACAACAGGCAGCACTTACTGAGCTGTAGCCGTTGCGTATATAGGGCAGAGTGGTCGTTTTGAATCCGTATCCGGGCTTGGGCGGCGAGCGATAGGAATGTATGGCTATAAACGTAATTGGGCGACATATATATAATATCGGCTAACTTTAACTATGTCAAAAAATAACCCTTGCAAAGATTAATTGCCGCAGTGAGAACTCTAATTAAATTTTAATATTTTTAAATTATTAGAGAAAACACAGATATTATTTATAAGATGACAAATTCAATTTCGATTTCGAGATAGAACCAAAAAAACAGTCACAATAATTCCAAAAAGAAAGACAATTTTCATTAAAACAATCGTTAATACAATTTTGAGATTGTATTGCTCTTTGCAAGGGTCTGGATTATCATACGCGCTTAAGATACAGTTTCCAGGCCTAAGGGCTCAAATGATTAAAAGATTACCATTATAACTGGGAGCATTGCCCAGCGATTTGCCAAGGGAGCCACGATAGCTTGTAGAGCGATCAAACATTTCATCCTCATAGAAGGGCTTCTGATGGTCCAGATGTCGGGAGGGCGACGCTCCAATAGGCGATTCGTATCTAGAATGGCATAAGTCGATATATTTAAGAAGAACTAATCGAAGAACATTCGATTTTAATTGCCCAACCTTAGTTTGTAAAGGGGTTCCTTGGAGGCGGAAGGCGTACGCGATGCATTACGTGGATCCAAATTGTTTTGCTTCCATTTTCTGTACTTGGCATGCTCTTTAAGATCCTTGGCAATTGCCGAACCGATGCCCGAGTTTAGTTTCTCCAGCTGCTCTGCCTCTCGTTTAAGGCGTCTGATTGAATGAAAGAAATTAGAAACTTTTCAAGATTTTTTTGTTGGCTTGTTGTCACTTACATTTGCTCATCGCCATTCTTGACCTTGCCATTGGCTTGCTCGCCATTGTTCTCATCATCATCATCGGAGACGGGCACACCGTGGTATGACTCGCTATAGCGCCGCCTCCGTTCTGGATCAGTGTATGGATATGGAGGTGCTGGGAAGTCATCCCTTTCGATTTTAGGCTGCTCGCCTGGTGGCGGTTTCTTGGCAGCCGGATAATGCGACAATTCAATGGGTTCTTCGTTGTTCATGCCGGGACTCTTGGGACGTGGCGTCTCCGAGCGAATGGCATCGACTAGTACCTTCATGGCACTACGTGTCCGTGAATGAGGACGCGATGGCGGCCGACTGCCCGCCACAGAGCCGGCATTACTGGCAGTGGTGGCATAGGAGGATGGCCTATGGAAATGGGGCGATAATGCCGTCTTATCATACGGATCGATCGGTTTGCGTAGATAATGGGGAGCATCGGTTAGATAACTGTATGTATAGATCCGTGAGATATCCTCGCCAATTGGTCTGCCATATTCACGTAATATCAGGCCAGGACTAACCGTACGATAATGCTGCAACGCAAATTGAAAGATTAGTCTTTCCAGGTAAACAGTCATCCCCAAGGGGATTGCTTAACATGCAGTGCGATTTGTGGATTTAGTAGCATGATCAAATTCAAACAAATAAATGATGACAATAGAAATTATAAAAAACAAACCTTGCGGCTAGGGGAATAAAG
Organism: Drosophila equinoxialis; assembly: GCA_018150345.1. NCBI lineage: Eukaryota > Metazoa > Arthropoda > Insecta > Diptera > Drosophilidae > Drosophila > Drosophila equinoxialis. The sequence continues at coordinate 9,111,457 of JAECWI010000562.1, read as the reverse complement.
TGAACCATTAAAACTCGGAGTTCTGGAACGGATGTACTGAAAACGAACGAAAGAAAATAAAAAAAAAAAAACGCAAGCTCAAAACAAGGTGAACAACTAAAATGCATAAAAAAAAATAATAATAATAATCAGAAAGAAAATTACAAAAATCATAAATTGCATGTGATGTGTGTGCTAAGGTGAAGGTGAAGGTGGAGGTGGAGGTGGAGGTGAGTGGCCAATTGATCGATGCACTAACTCAATTAATGGTTTCTGAGTCTCAAACGACTGAGAATTTGTTTTTCACCAACTTTTCCTATATCAACTGGAGATACTTTATGGCCTGTGAGATTTGTGGAAGGATTGGGAGAAGTGTGTGTGTTTGAGTGTGTATGATGGGGCATTCAAATTAGTATTAGCTTGTGCGGCAGCGACAACTCCTTGTATGCTCTGGAGTCGTGATCATCTTGCAGAACCTTTTAGATTTGATTTTTTGCGGTGTACATACCATATCACTCATTGCACTGGAGCTCATGCGATCGCATTCGGTGTCTGTGAAATTGCCATTGGAGGCGCCACCAGCTACTGATGTGTTGCCACCGTTCAATATGATGCCTGATTCGGAGGGTCCAGGACCACAGCGCGGATGCCAAATAGCGCTGCCTTGCAGGTACATTTCCTCGCCATCGCCAAAGGGATCACCGCACTTGGTGCAGCGGGCACAGGTTGGATGGAAGTGATGATTATCACCGGCCTGGAGCACTTTGCCGCTAATGAATCGATTGCAATAGGCGCACTTGACACCGAAACTCTTTTGATAGCATTTCTCGCAATATGGGACGCCATCCTTGCCCATGTACTCGCCATTGAGTACGGCCTGGCAGGCTTTGCAACGGAAACAGGAGACATGCCACTGCCTGTCGAGGGCCACCAGTGCCTGGCCCTCTTTTAGCAGTTCCCCACAGCCGGCACAGTCATTGGGATCGTAATGCTCTTTCAGATGAGCCTTATGAGAAATCACACCACTCGTCAGCTGCTGATGGGCTGTGGCTCGTGTGGGACTCTCTGCGGGCGGTGCTGGCGAAGTGACGGCCGCTTGGCGGGATGGCGATGCGGCAGTGGGCGGCACTCCTGAAACGCATTGCTCGCAGAGCACCTCTTTGCCGGTATTAGTCACCTTGCTGCCCGATTTAAAGGGCTGCGAACACTTGGAGCACGTAAAGCACTTCTGATGATAGGTCTTGCCCATTGTGCTGACCACCTCGCCCTCCACATACTGCTGGCAAGTGGCGCACTTTGTGCCGTACAAACGCTGATAGTCCGGTATGCAATAGTAGGCGCTGTCTTTTGTAAAGAATCCGCCAGTGGCCAATGACTTTTTGCATTGGCAGCACTGAAAGCAAGCCTTGTGGAAATGATTGTCAGCCACACGGAGCACCTCGCCGGAGCATTTTTTTGTGCATTTTGCACAGTAGATTTTTTGTTTACCTGCGAAGAGAGAGAGATGGGAAGATTAGCATTTATATCAACTTAATCTGTATTTTCATTCAATCAAAGCTGGGGCCCAGGCCTGGCCAGATTACGTATACGCCACCGCAGCGCTGATGTCATATGCATGTGATGCGATAATGCCCAAACCTTGCCCCGTTTTGTCAGGCACAAGCCCCAGATCGATGTCGATGATGATATGTATATACATTAGTAAGTGTGTATCTCTGTGTGCTTTGGGTTGGGATTAGTCTGATGTGTGTGGCCCCCACCGGATTCTACTAGTAGGTGAGAGAAGCAGCTTTAATTTTGTTTGTTTCTTTTTTTTTTCGGCAGCCAAAGCATACTCTTTTCCAATTTATATTTTGTTTTCAGTTATCATTCTGTAAGTAGCTATGACTCACACACACCGCTGGCAATTAATCTTATCATTGATAAGGCCAAGGGCGGCATAAACTTGCCAGATATAACCAAACCTCCCTCATATATATATATTTTCAACTATATGGAACGATATATCTTTGTGTTAATTATTGTACACAAGTGTTAAGGTACATAAGTCTGGCCCCTGTATATGTATGCACATATTTTTATTTACTAGACTTTCTCAGGCACTTGCCAGATACTCGACTATATATACATATGTATAAGTATGTATGTAGAAAAAGTCAACACCAAAAGGCGAATGATATGAACAATATACTTAAAGAGAGACACACAGAGAAGTTAGAGAGGTAAAAAGACAATACAATGAACTGTAAAATGTAAAAAGATAAGTAAAATTTAAAATTTTAAATGGTTAAACTGGTGGGTTTTGAATTCAGCGAACAATCAATTCCAGGAACTTCTTATCACATATCTTATAATGCATACACCTCAAACAGCTACATATATATCTTTTTTTTAACCAAAAAAATGAACACGAGACTGAAGCATATCAAAATATATTTATCCACATAAATGAAGTATATATATGTATGTATCTACTTATATATAGAGTAAATGCATTCGAATGTTTATATGAAAGATGAAGGGGAGACCTCATAACCATGACGGCATCACAAAATGAAACGAAACAAATTGTCGGCCATGACTGATCTCTTTTTTCGGGTTGGTTTCCCCACCACAAAATTTTGGTGTCAGGTCTGCTTTGAACAACAACAAAGAATATAAAGCATTTTCCATAGGACAACAAAAACAACAAAAAAAAAAACAGCAGCTAGACACTTTGCTTAGTTAGATGTAGTACTAATGGCTGGTTTTTTCTACATAAAAAACATTTGTGTACATTAGAAATAATGATTATATAGACAGACGACTGTTTGTCTGCCTTTTCCACTTTTCTTTTTTGGGACCAAATTTTTTATGTTTATGACAAAAATTTCTATAAGAGAATGAGTTTTAATGAAAGTTTTCATTAATTTTAGTTGATGTTCGTTTAATTGAACCACTTCTAGGCATTGCTCTTGTTATAATTTAAACCTGTTGAGCTTTTAAAAATTCAGTTGCCTTTAAATTAAAAGAATTCATTGATAAGCTACAAAACTCTGTGTTAAAACACACACACAAACACACAAATTTGCTTGGTCTACGTGTCCCATCAATGACGTAGACTAACGATGAGGCAAGACTTGTTGAGCTTTTTATTTGTGATCGATTGGAACTACATACAAGCAAATATATATCTCAACTGGTCTACTTATGACCAGGTAAAACCAAAATAAATTCAACCTTATCGTTATACCAAAATAATAATACACTGTAAGATATGCTCTATGCTATATAAAGAAGCCTCAAAACTAAAATGAACGATAAGAATAGAAACAAAAATCACAATTTTTAATGAAATACTAAATATTTCTGGCTTAGCATTAAAACTTTACTATAATTTCTTAAAAATTTAAATATTAATCAAGTCTGATTTGGGGATTTTTGCGTTTAAATGTATCTAGGGAAATAAACTACGAAACCGAAAGTAACAATATTAACTATGTATATATTAATTCTAATACGATAAACAACAAATTACTATACAAATTTTTTCAATACAATTTACTTGAGTATAAAAGTAGGTAGATTACACTCTATATAGTAGATAAGTGTATACTCTCGATCAATAAACAGTCCTAGAGGGGTCTGGAAGGACTTTCCAAAATTTGAAACGGAACATAGTCATTTGACTGACCAATTTGTAGAGTTTCCTTTTTTCTTGATCATGTATCGATATCAAACTATCCCTAACTGAAAAAGCATTCTCACACTTTAAATTTATTTCAATTGTGTTTTGTGGCTCATTTCTCGATTTTATCCCAAAATGTTATTTCTATCCTTCTTTGTGATAAATCCTTGAAGTGACAAAATGCAATCTGCGAGATTTGCTGAGATTTGCTTCCATTCGTCAGACTCCCTTAAAAATATTTTTTCTTAGAATTCATCCATGCCTTGTATTAAAATTTGTAGCAACTTTTTAATGAAATTTTTACTGAGGTCCTAAAGTTCGGTGTAGATTTTTCTTATTCTATACTATATACACTTTTTTGAACTTTGAAATGTTAAAAGATTAACACTTTAAGGGCTTTAATACTTTCAAAGTCAGTCAAATTTTAGGTATAAGTTTTGAAAATTGTATAATATAATTAATTGTTACGTTAATTAAACATTTTCACTTTATTTACTAGAGCAAATTTACGTCCAGTCCATAGTCAGTGTCTATCTCTCTGCCTCTTGTGTGTGTGTGTGTGTGTGTGTGTATGTGTGTGTGAGTAGTACGTGTTTAAATTCAATTAAATTCGTTTATGCTATCTCTGCTTGTTTATTATGCAATCACAAACATTTTTTCACCATTACTTTTGCATATTGATTTTTTTGTTTTTGGCATTTTGTTTATTGACTTTTCAACAGCAATTTCGATCCTATATGCCTATATGTATGTATGTATGTATATGTAGATCATAATTTTAACATTGGCATGATAATTACAACTGGGCGAAAATTACATTTTCATGCCACAGATAAGCTGGAGTTGCTCATGACGAGATACATTTGTTTCTCTGTTCGGTTGGTGGATATAATAAATATTTTTTGAGCTCACAATTTGTTTGTTGCTTTTAGTTGCTGTTGTTGGTTTTTCTTTTTTTTTTTTTTATTATAATTACGGCAAGCAATTTTAGTGCCGAATGATGTCATCGGCGCCACCGCCGTCGCCGCAGCCGCAGCCAACACAGAGCTTTTGTATTTTTTCTTTTCGTCTGTTTTGTTGTATGTACATATTTTTTTTTTTTTTTTTTTTTTTTTTTTGGAGTTGTGGCAGACGGAGATGGAGACTGAGACTAATCGAAGTCCATGTGCCGCACAAACTGGTTATAGGAAAACACTCGAATTTGAAATACAAACAAAAATTATGTAGTCGAAAAACCCGTCTGTATACAATCAAGGGGCAAGTCCAAGGTTAAGTCACATCATTGATTATTATGCATAGAACTTTAAAATTAAATTTAAAATAAACAGAGAATATTTCATTTCTTTTTTGTCAAAGGTCAAACTGCATGACATTAGAAGTATTTAATTAATTTAAACCGCGCCCCGAAAAGCAAACCTAACCTGAAAAAAGTTGATTGGGGGCCACCACAAACGACCTTCGTCGAGTGCGTCAAATCCTTGACAGAATGTCGAGGACAATGCAGGTCAAGGCGGTACAGAGATACAGGTGAGCACAAAGGAGCACAAATAGACAAGTTTTTCACTCTTTGCCACTGGATTTATATATTTTCTTCTTTCATTCTTTTCTTTTTTTTGAGAAAGACAACTACATCACGCTCTTGCATTCCACTCCCACACACGCACACACGCCCACAATCTCAATGTCTGTGTTTATGTATGTACACATTCTTTTTCTTTTTGGATGTTGAAGAGGTATACACACGGAGGTATTACTCATCCGATTGAAATTGCTCTGCAAGTGCTTTTATGTGGTGCTACCTGACGTATACGTAATTTTTTATGTTTAATGCTTAAAAGTGCTTCCTGTATGCTTATTAGACAAAAAAGTGAAAAGCAAACCAGCCGAAACCGCACACAAACACAAACACACACACACACAAGTTTAGATAATATAGTATATATTTTCCTATATATCAGATGAAGCTGATGACGTTGCCATCGAAATACAAAAATAGCATTCAATTAGGCAAACGAACAAACTAAACGAATAGAGAAGAGACCGAAGAAGGAGAAGCCACTTTCTATGCAAGTGCTCTGACCTATATAACCCCTGCCGCTGCCGTCATCCAGGGAAAATGCATCCGACTGCACGACAACGACAACACAAACATGAACAAATCAACGTACAAATAAAATAAAAAAAGAGCCCAAATGCTTAAGATGGCCCCTACCGGCTGCTCTCTGGAGACGACGACTTGTTTTTTGCCCCTTTCATTTTCATCAGTTGAAACGTAAGCCTCAAAAAGGAAACCCCCCTTTTGGCATGGGAAGTCAATGCGCTGCAGTCTCTATGTGGTTATTGTAAAGCCTTTTGTGATGGGGGCGACGAACGGCAGCGTTCACATGGCCATTCCCATTCCCATTCACATTTCACATTCACATTATGGGGTCTGGGGTTGTCCGTTGCTTTTGCTATGCTTTGTCTAGAAGCTGAAGCTGAAGTCAATTATGCATTTTAGGCACGCACACAACAACACGACAAGTGGTCCCCCCCCTCCCAAAAGAAGAGTCATCATCAGAGACACACACAGACTAGCACTGAAATTGGGGCCACCCTAGCCGGACGAATAGGAAAAGGCCAGTAATTAATCATTGACTAGGCTCAGAGAAATCTATAAAAAAAGGGCTTAAGTTACCCATAAAAGGGGACCAACAGCCAGCGAAGATAGCTTGTGAGCTTTCATGCCAAGCGAACGGTAAATTTACAGTCGGTAACGGTTAACGGTAACGTGTGTAATTGCAGTTGCATGCCCAAGCACCTTTGAGGTTTATACGGTCAGGTTTTTGTAGGTCTTGGTATGTGTGTATGTGTGTGAATCGTCATTCTCATTCTCCAATATCAAGTCAATTTGGGGCGATGGCAAAAGTAAAAAAAAAAAATATGAAAAGAAACTTGTTCTTACAACAACACTGACGTCATCGGCATAGAAGCAGCTGAGAAATAAAATAGGGAGTGGACGACATGTATGTACATACATATGTACATATGTACATGTGTATGAACGGATGAGTTAACTGTAGCGTACCGCCACTCACATGTGTGTATGTATGTATCCGTGAGAATGGGGGCCCAAGACAGGCGGTCAATATTGATTAACAAATGCAAATAGACAGGTTACATTCTGCACATTCTTCATACATACATACTTATATGATAGCTGAGTGTGATAATGCCAATAATCTCACTATCTTTTCGAAACCCATGTCTGAGGACAGTTAGTTAGACAGCAGAGAGAGACTAAAAGAGAGAGGAAATTAAGGTAGAGGCCACCCCCTTTCGTTGGTTTTGCTCAATTTCGCTCACACACACACACATACACGGAAGCCGCGCGCGCCAGAGAGAGAGAGAGACGTTAGTGTCCGTGTTCGGGGCAAAGGCAAAGATAACTTACCCATTGCGAGATACAAATACTGCTATGCTCTTCACACTTGCGCCTGCAAAATGGGGGAGGGAAACACACACACACAGAAAAAACAGACGAAACACGCACGTAGAAAGCACACAACTACACGCGCACAGGTCACCACTACTTCCTCTTCACTTCACACACTAAACAGATTTTTCTTCGGCTTCTCCGCTTAGAATTTTTTCTATTTGTATCTTTTTTACTTTAACCGTCGTACGATGCATTCGCAATTTTCAATTCACATAGGTAAAGTAAAAGGAGCACTATATGTGTATGTAATGCCTGTATCTGTGTGTGAGTTTTGAGTATGATTTTGGGTTTGAATTGCGGATGCGTATTTGACTTTTTCTATCATCTATCCAATGTATTGTACATTCACAAATGCTATTTGCCGACCAAAGATCACAGTGAAAATGGTGGTTTTTTGTATGTAGAAAGAATTCCAATTCGGGACCAGCTGCGACCAGGAGAAAAAAACACCGCACCGAACAAACACGACTCCGACCGATGATGGACAAGCAACGACGGCAACAGCAACACGACTAAAAGTATCTCTCAGATACTATTTTTGAAATCCAACAAGCGCTCTCAGGTACGCGAAATTCTGTTAACATTTAACAGCATCATTTGCGAGTTTCGATACACATTTGGCGCTACATACCGATTTTTCAAATTCATTTTGATGAATTACCTATTGGAGAAGTATATAGATTAATAAAAATCTTGTATAAATTATATTAAATGAGTATTATAAAAGAGTTTTTTGGGATTGTAAGCGACAATTGACTGCCCAAAAAGAAAAGATACAAAAAAAGCATTTTTTGACAGATTCTTCACCTCAAAATCTTTTATTTCAATAAGTGTTTTTTTGTTGTTGTTTGTTTTTTGTTTTTTTTTTTTTTTTTTCAATGCGTTTTGCGTGTACATTTGCACAGTAAGCTTTCTTAAGTGATAATATATAATAATTTGTAATAACATTACTAACAAAAAGGTATAATGAGATAAAATTCCATTTATAATACAATTAGAATAAAATTCATAATATTAGTGGCCCTTTGTTCAACTTTTGGAACCATAGGATTTCTATATAAGTCACATACATATGCATACCAATATACTAACTAATTAGTATATAATGTACATACAATTGTATAAATATACGTGTGTATGTGTATGGGTGTGTATGTATGCATAGTGTGTAATGATTCTCATAATAATTCCAAAAAAGTGTTTTAAAAACTATCAATAAACATTTCAATGACGCTTATATGTAGATATATGTATAACTTTTAACTTCACCCACACATTTGTATTGTGTTGTTTTTGTTTCCACTTGTTTAAAATTTAATAGTACATCGAGATTTAGAATAATTTAAACGTACATAGTTACACATAAGGATTGGTATTTCTTTTTTATATATATCAACATAGTACAAAACTACACATTTATTACGATGTGTAGTCTCTGTGTGTGTGTGGTGTGTGTGGGTTTTTACTCGATTCTCAATTTCGCATAGCGGTCGACTGGCGGCCCTTGATCATTGACTCAATGGATTGTTCTGTTTGTTTTGTATTTTTTCTTTCTTACTTTGTGTATGCATCTTGTAATTATATCTAACAGTATATGCTGATTTCACTTTGTTCTTCTCTAAATGGTTTACAATGCCATAATAATTTTGACTAAAATCAACGAATGTTGAATGTTGGAAACGGATATGATTTACGGTATCTATTAATGTGTTTTCTTACCTTCTTTCTTGGCATCGAACAGTTCCTTTCAATTTATTTAGAGTTTAAGATTGCCTCTATACTTTCTATATACATATATAAGTGAATATACGTATTCTCTATATAGGTTTCATTAGCTAACTGCAAGTGTATCGGTTTTTGTTTTCTTTTTACTAAGCGAAATTCAACTATGAGCTCTGTGGGTGTGTGTGTGTGTGTGTGTGTGTGATGTGGTGTGGTGTTGGTGGATGTGTGATGCTAATTTTACTCCTCATCCGAGTCACCGTCACTGGAATAATGGGTTATCTGCGGTCGGCGCACAAACGGAGCAGTTATGACTTGCCTATAGGGGAATAAGGAAAATATGTTTGGACGGATCAATACAATATTATGAAAAGGGACATTCAACAAACAAGTTAAACTCACGCAATACGCCTATAATGATTTAGCCACTCCTCCAGCATTTGTGCTACCAGGAGTGGACGTTTGCCAAGTTTTTGTTGCGCCACCAACAGACCGCCATCTGTTACACAAACGTCTAGCCATTGACGCATTATCGACTCCTCGTTGCCCACCTAAAATGCAGCCATGAATGGAAATAAGTAAGTAAATTGAATAACTGATAGCACTGGACTTAATTGAATTTTAATGGACTGACAATGACTTGTTTTTTTTTTTTAATTATAAATAATTGCAAATCTACTCATATATACATATGTGAGGTCTACATATTAATTATGAATTGTAGCTATGAATTTTTCGATACTTTTATAATAATAAAACTAATCACTTATAACTGAAAGGTAAGCTCACCTCGGATTGCGTAAGAAAATGAATAGGTAAGAGTTTTAACTCGCAGTCCATTAGTGGCAGATAGGTCATATCCTCGACATCATCACGTCGGCCATCTATGCGGGAAAATGGCTCCATTGGCACAAGAGCGCTAAAATGTCCCCGTGTATACCCTAAAGCGATTGGGGATTTGGTGCAAAAGTTTTGATCCCAGAATAAAGGTAGATAGACGCCTGGAAATATATTATACATATGATGATTAATTATATCTTTGAAAACGAGATAACAAGACCTACCCTCAAACCGGGCATAGCCAATATCTTCACCACGAAAGCTTTTTACATATTTTACTCCGTAAACTATAATAGGACGTCGAAGGATGTGTGCCAGCGCAAAGATGTGTAATTGCTCCAGTGATGAGCCTGGTTGACTGGCTAACGATAAAAGAGTGCTCCAGTCTTCCTCCCACTGCGAATCCTCGAGCGTGAAATGAAGCATTGATGCTTGTAGCATTTCATACTCTTTCCAACGGGTAAAAAACCTAGAATAATGGAATGAAGTAAATTATTATATACTCCGAGGATGTATAGCAGGACTATTCACTTACACATGACCACACTGATGCAAAGTGTCGGCCAGAGCACGCCTTAAAATATTGTCACGATCGAAAACACCCCAAGTGGCCTGCATGGCCGAATCGAGAAGGCAATCTCCAGCACTACGATTCCACAGCACCAATAAACGAGAGCTCAGACGAGCTGTTATCTCCAGTGACCAATTAAGCGCTGGCGGCGGTGACTCTAACTGCTTCTGGGCATCACGATCCAGTAGCTCATCATAGAGTTGGTCTTGAATTTGTATAGGCAGCTCCTCGATTTCGGCGGGCAGGGCGAATGTGGCATGCTTTTGGACATAGTGGCATGCCAAGCCAGTCTTGCGCAGGCGAAGTGTATTGGCAAAATGACGACGTATATCGGCAGCTAAATCTGGTGCCACATATGACGGTACACGTTTAATGCCCGGACCAGAGCCAGAAATCTGAGCCAACAGCATGGGCAACATCTCTTCACGATGAAAACGTATGGCCAGATGGATTAGCGTGTGCCCCACATCAAAGGCCGAATTTCGATTCAGGGCGCCAATTTCAGTGCTTGTCAACGAACGGGCCGGATTGCCACCGCACGAGAGATAAGCCTCCACGGCGCCATAATTGTTATCCACAACGCCCAGACAAGCATTTAACCACTGCCAATCGACCTTTTGTCTAATCTGACGTTGGCGGCGCTCTTGTCGCTCCTGCAACGTATCACAGTTGTTGATGGTTTCCGAAGAACCTTGAAGTAAAGAAGGAAATTATTATTAAATTGTCTTGCCTCCCTAAAAATCGATATAATGAAACCACTACGCTCTAACAATTAGACGTTTTCTACTACCTTCAAGTAATCGATACAAACGTATCTTACCTAGTTGGTAAATGTGCTTCTTATTAAACGAATTGTTGACGCTAACTGTGTCATTTGTATTTTGTTGCTGCTCATCTTCGATTAGGCTAGCACCACCGGCATGTAAATCGATTTGCGAACCAGATCCACTGCTATCTCGTTCCTTCGTTTTACCACACATGGAACACTTGAGGCTTTTGGGCCAATTTTCATAGGTGCAGGACTATAAAGAAATGTTGATGTATTACGAAAAGACTTGGGATTACATCTGGACACTTACATTACAGGCCCATTTGGCCACAAAGCAATGTTTTTGCTGCAGCGAGACGGACGTAGAGGATTCCCGCTGCTGCTGTTGTTGCTGTTGTTGTTGTGATTGTTGATGCTGATTGAGAGAGTTGGTATTGGCCAGATTGTTGAGATGCGTTGAATCGTCAACGCTTGGACTTGGACTTAGGCGATTGGAGGCTGTGGCACCACCTCCTCCGCTAATCAGTTGAAGATGCTGCTGTCGGCCATCGGTTGCGTCAATTGATCGGCGGCAACCAAGATCCGTATCCGATCCACTAATGCGCAGCGCTTGCAATGCTTGCCCAGCTCCACTAACGCCGCCATCCTCCTTATCCGCTTCATTATCATTATCCAATTCAATGGCTGCTCCGCCACGTTTGGTATAACATTGCACACACCGCAAACTGCGAGGCCAATTCAGATAAGTGCATACCCTGCAGGCCCATTTCTCCCCATCGATAGTAAGATTGGTCTGACGCGTCTGGGTTTGAGCATAGCATGTGGATGTGGGTTCAACGGCGGCCAGACCAGCTGCCGCCTCTTCTGAGTTGTAGTTGTTGCTGCTGCTGATATCCTGTTGCGATGATGGACTGAGCCTACGAAAGGGAGGGTCACAAATTACATTTTGCCCTCGTTAAATTTCAATGTCAAGGACAGTGGCCTTACCGAAATATATCCTCGTTAAGCAATGGCTTTGAGGCCTGGCACATGGTGCATTTCAGTGAGGATGGATAATTCTCATAGGTGCATATTTCACATTTCCATTTCAGAGCTTCGTCTTTGGTATCGCTCATCTTTTGCCCAGAACTAGCCACAGCCAGAGCGATACTCGGTTACCTTACCCTTCCTTCCTTCAGGCTTACTTTCCTCTTCCTCCCTGTTCTAGCCAGTCAATACAATCTAATAGGAGATACATATAAAAAGGGGATCAGAAAATTGCTCACTTAATTTTGTGTAGTACATCAACTAAATAGATAAAAAACAGGCCTTGACCCTGTCTACACACACAGATGCACTATATATGTATATACTGTTGGACTTCTATCTTACTGTGTCGTCACAGATAGCCTTCGGGATTTTAGGTTGTTTATAGTGCTCTACATACTCTCAGGATATGTATGTGTATTTCAGTCTAAAGATTTTCTTATTGGAACTCATTTTTTATTATTTCGATTGGGTAGTACGACCCAAGTACCTGTCGCAAGACACACATACACATACACACACCAAAAAATGCAAGGCCTTCTTTTTCCAATTTACAATTCGATACGAATTTGATTTGTTATGTATGTACATGAAAGTATATATATATATGCATGTATATGTATATATGTAACACTGTCACAATCACATTGAGGCCAACAGAGAGAAGAAAAAAAAAGACCCAACCTGGTGACATCCACGAACAGCCGTGTAATTGCAATTGTGTGAATATTGGCAGGGCAAAGATAACTTAGTATTAGTGCATGACAAACAAAATAACAACAATTACAATTACAAAACAAAAACTAAAGCAAAGCAGTAAAAAACTTTCACTTGCTTTACTCAAAACTATTTCAGTTTAAAATCTTTGCAATCCCGTATTTAACATTCACACACACATACACTGACGTACTTTTGTACCTATACACTGAACCCAGTTGCAAAATATTTAGTTTGCCAGGATGTAAAGAACAAACAAAATAACAACAATTACAATTACAAAACAAAGGCGAGCAAAAAGAAAAGACGTCCGAAACGCTAGTGTTGCCAAAGTCACTGAGTCAACACCAGTGTTGTTCAGCGCTGAAAGGTCTGAAAATGTAATTTTGTGACGTCATTAATCTAATGTGCTAATAGCCCACCATGTAAAAATCAAACATTAATCATTATTTGTGATTGTACAAAATACTAATACTATACTAGAGCCAATAATTTTTCGATAGCTACAAAATTAGGTTATCTTCTGTCGGCCAGACATGATTTTTGCTTGACTGACACTATGCCCCTATTTTAAAGATTTCCGTTAATTCTGATTAGTAGCGAATCCAAAGAGCGACTTCTTCGGCGGAATTAATTAAGTTGAATAAATCTATTCTTTGTAAAAAAACAGAAATGAATTTATTCGGATTTGTTGGGTTAAATAGAGAAAGAACATAAAGCGAAACCAATGTCAGGAGTAAACCAAAAACTGAATTGAACTGGTTCCAAAAAAAATAAAATCAGAACTAACTAAGTTTAGTGTTGGGAAGAAGTTTCAGTTTCTGTTATTTTCTAAGTGTCTGGCAGCACGACAAAAGTAGCAGAATTTAAATTTGAAAAGCAGCCAAAAAAAATTATTTATTTCTGTAATTTAGCTCCTGTAAAAAATTTGACATTTCAATAAAAAAGGTATAATAAATTAATTGCATCGTAATGCCTTTTGATTTATGTAAGTTTACAAATATCTTCAAGTTTTTTTTTACGCTTTTTGTCATTTTACTTAATTACTTGATTCAGGAAATACTTCCGAAACAAATTTAGTGCGTATCTTGTAGGTGCCTAAATGGAATGTTTAGATTTTTAAAGTTATAATTTCCGATACACGCCAACAAAGGCGTGATGATAACTGAGCTTGCTTTTAGATTTCGCACCAAAAAATCTTACTTCTCAAATTCTCTTCCCCCTTTTTTTTTTGAAAACTCATTTCGTATGCCAGGTAGTGCGTTAATAAAAAGCAACAACAAACAGAATCATCAACAAACTTAAAGTTTTCTATACATATACACAAGTGTTTTGTTTGCTTTTCGTATGTGTCAGTGTGTGTCGATCAGTTTCACGTTGACCGCTCGCATTTACTATAGCACTCCCACACACTAATCGGGTCGTCGGCTCAGCAAACAACAAAAAGCCGGAAATTTTGAATTCTGTTTGTAATGCAATACAACAGCAACAAGTAAATAATATTGTGTAAAGTTGTAAAAGCGAGACAAATCCATGAAACCGGCTGATCCACTGCCACAACTGGTTGTTTGAACAACAGATATCAATCGACAAATGTTTTCAAGTTTTCAGTTGCATTTTTAACGTTGCATTCAGCAGGCAGATCAATTCCAGTGATACATATAAGAAAAGTTTGTTTTTTCAGTCACTTTACCTTTCATTTGGATTAGCATTGTTATTCATTACGATGCTTTTGTTCTCTTGGCCAACTTTCTAAAAATGTTAATGTAGAGTGATAAAGTAGGAAAGGGGCTTGAGGCCTGCATCAATTTAAAAATTGCCTGCGTCATCGTTTAGGTCGTCTTCCTGGTCAACGACTCAATTGAAAGCGAGTTTTAAATAGTTCAAACTGATCAATTAAAGCTTAAGACTGTGGGCTGCATACGAAAGCTAAGGTTTTTTAGCTAATGCAATTTATAATGCTCAAATCTAAGTTCTTTAATTTTTCTTTTATTTTGTTTTGATCTTTTTCCCGTCAATACATTAACTTTTGTGTTCTTGTATAGATAAAAGTGAACTTGTTTATATCCTATACATATTAACAAATCTTTGTTAATCTCAGAAATTAAAAAGCATAAAAAACATATCATCATTAAACATTTTGGGAGGAATTGTCAGTGAAAACAATATATATTCAAAAATTTGCGTTATGTGAAGTGTGAAGAAAAGGTTGAAAGTCTAAAAGGTATCATAACATTTTATAAAGTTCTATATGATGGTCTATTCGGCCGTATAGTAAATACATATATATATATATATATATATATTGCTTTTATAAATGCTAAACTTAATCTAAAATCTACAACTTAACTTAAAGTAACTCAAGTTAGTCTTCATCCAAGGAGTAAAATTGCTTAAATCAAATCGAAAAATCAAAGAAAAATGTGAATCATAAAATAATATGTAGTTCTATTTTTTCCAAGTGTAAGAAACATAAAATATTGTGTATGTATAAACAATCGCTTATTTGTTCGATTATATTTGCAATTTGAGTGCAATTTGCATTTCAAGCATGCTAACAAACGAGACAAATAACGATAATGATAATAAGTAAGCAATCAACAAAGTTTTGTATCTATAAAACAATCACATATTGCTTACTCGAACCATTTGTCTTTGTCTAACTAAAAAAATCAAACCTAATTTCTAGATACTCGGAATGCCAGCCATAAGATATGTCTAACTAAGGCACGCTTTGAAAAATGAAATTGAATTAAATCTTTTAAGCTTTGAAAAGGAAAACTTTACTCTAAACAAAAATGGACAGCGGCAATTAAGTGTCTGTACTATGAGTGATGCCAGGCATGTCAAGTAGTCGAAGAAAAACAGCCTCAGAACGACGCTGGCGATCAATTGGAATCGCGAGTCAGGCCGAGAGTGATCGCTCTCTACGATCTTTATACTATAAACCTACTATATATGCCGTGCGCCATACGAAGTTGGCTTAGTTGTTGTTCATAAGCCGCGCCTGAAGCAACACGTGAATACGCGCTCTGTAAAGTTTATAATAAATTTAATTATTTCCTTATCAATATAACAAATACGGAAATTTTACATTAATTGTGCCTGAAAATTGGTAAATAATTCAATTAGTGTCAGGCAACGTTTTCACTGCAAGATAAAGCCTTTTTGTGGAACTAAGTTTACTTTCAAACTGATGTTCCTAATGAAATATCACAGCTTGATTCATCAAAAGTTTTATCATTGCCTAAACTGTAAAATAGAATTTGGAAAGGTTTCGAGTTTGCAATTTTAAGCAGTACAATATGGAAACAGAAATTATTTACAACATTTTAAATAGTATTCAAAAAAGAGGAAAAAAATCAAGTCTATAAAATTAAATAGGTTTAGTTGTTTTAGTAGGCAAAAACGAATTGAAAAAGTAAGAAAAAAAAGTAACTCAAAGAAATTAAAAATAACTAGTTGAATTTGTTTTGCAGATTTGCATCTCTTATTGTGTATATAATTATTTAGTCTCAGTTTCGCTGATTTTTAAGTCAAGGTCGATCTTTCATCCACACAAAAACATCTTGCTAGACCGGTTTGCATTTAAGTTATTTCGTAGCGATGGCAAGCTTTTTAGGCTGGCCCAATGTAGTTAGCCAGCAATTAGCAACCTGTTGTTAAATCTATTTGATTTATCTCACTCACTCCCTCCCTCCCTCCTATTCCTCCCTTTTTTAATAGCCAACTTTGTGGCTGCCAAAATGAAGCTCAATTCAGTGCTATTGTTGATCTGTGCCACATCTGTGCTGGGATATGCAAATGCCACTGATGTCAGGCAATGTCCAAAGTGTAAGTGTCTGATAGTTAAAATAAAGGTACAATATAAGCTAATAGATTGTATCCTACTGTGTACTTTTTTAAAGCAAAAGCCAAGGCATTGCAAGCAGGTGATGTGACCATCTCCAATTGTCCAAAAGGCAAATGCATTCTCAAACGGAATACAGAGGCCAGCATCATGATGAAACTGAAGCCGGATCGTGATTTTCAAGAACTGAATTCCGATATACAGGGCATCATTTTGGATGTACCATTGCCATTCCCTGGATATTATGGTACCAGCGCTTGTCCACATATCTACGATGAATCCGGCGAGAATAAAGTGGGCTGCCCATTGAAAGCTGGACAAACATATCTCTATAAGAATAGTTTCAAAATTTTACCCGTTTATCCCACTGTCAGTCTAGAGATACATTGGGGTCTGGGTGATAAGGAGGGAGATGTAGCCTGTTTCCAAATTCCAGCAAAAATCAAGGCCTAAAATTCTAAAGGATTTCATAAGATTCTATTTTTATTTAAGCTTTAAAAATCGTATATGTATTGTATATATTGTATGTACTATATATGTATATATATATATGCATATAGGGTTTAATTAAGAGCATACTAAGTTAGGAATTGGGCAAACAATCGTGACAATATTGCGACATCCAGCCAGTGACGCAATATTGAAGGATTCAAAGTTCAAAGATGAGAGATAAAAATTGTGTTTAATTGTAAGTGTAAATGTATATAATAAATAAACAACCAACATTTAAAACTTTAATTTTACATTTAATTTGATAAGCTTATACAATTAATAGGTATATATGCATATCTGGGACACAGACTTTGACTCGGACAACTGGCGTGCTTTGAAGTTTTTTTTTACATATTTTTAATTTAGTTTTAATCTTTGCTGTTTTTTTTTTTGTATTTTTTGTTGCCTTTGTTTTTTTTAGCTGCTCAATTGATGCCTCTCAGCATGCAACGAATGGGGCGAGTTCAAATCGTTCTATTTGTGGAATAAATATCTTTTAATTGTTGTAGTTGTTGTTGTTATTTTGCATTATGTTATCAATTTGGCATATCATTGTGTCTGTGTGTGTGTGTGTGTGTGTGTGTGTGTGTGTGTGTGTGTGTGTGTGTGTGTGTGTGTGTGTGTGTGTGTGTGTGTGTGTGTGTGTGTGTGTGTGTGTGTGTGTGCATTTACTTTGTGCTCAGTTCATAGAGCGGTTGCTGTTGTTCTGCCTGTTCGGCAAGTAACAAAGCTTGCTGCAATTTACGCCAACTTTCAGCAGCCATATTGGAGGCATCGTATTGTCCCCGTCCATCGACACCTTGGCCACGTTGTTGTTGTTGTTCTTGCTGTTGTTGTTGCTGATGCTTGAAACGATGCAGACGCATTAGTTGTGTCCATTTGCGATTCCGATTACGTTCCCTTTCTTGAATATCTGCTGCTGTCTCGCTATGTGGAGTACCTAGGGCTGTTTCGGATAGGGGCAAATTGTTGTTACTGTTGTTATTGCTGTTGTCGTCGTCATCGTCTTCCATATTGTTGTTGTTGTTGTTGCTGTTGGCATTGTTGTAAAGTTGCTGGGCCATAGAGTCAATGGCATAGGATATAGGTGACTGCAAAGTTAAGAATTTATAAAAAAATAAAAAAAATATTTAATGACAACTCATATAATCTTTGAAAACCTTTCTTTTGACCTCTTTTGAATGATGCAAATTTGGAATTATAAACTCACCTGTTTGACTGTAAGAACTGTTTTGCCACCTGAGCGTTTGCCATGAGCTATAAATCACATAAAAGGAGACCAAATTTAGCAAATAGACAATTGGCTTGTGCAACAGAAAAAAATGTGAGATAAACGAAATCAAGTTACTTACCTCCCCAACATGAATGGCCGTATTCCAAGCAGGAGCCTGAAAGTATGCAAAATTTTTCTCAATTTAATATAAATCATCATCAGTGAGGCCCAACAGGATCCAAGTAGAAGAAAAGAAATGAAAGTGTTAAGCTATTGTGGGAAAAGTTATGCACAAATGGTCCCCCACTAAACACACATCATGCTGAGCCTTGGCAGAAAAAAAGTTACTTTGCGTAGGCTGTTTTGGTTCCTTGCCTGCGTATTCCAAGTGTTACTCGGCAAGGAAGACGAAACAAAGTTGCTGCATCTACTTAGGTTTATTATTCGCGTTGCGTCATGAGTCACGACCCATGATAAATGCGTCCATTACAAACCACGTATGATAGGATAATAACAGGGCGGATGAGTAATGCACTGCAAAAAAGAAGCACTCGGAGGGCATCTGCCATAAGGTTTGAGTGCGTGGTTAATGTTGCTCTTGTGCAACGTCCTTGATGCATTGTGTGCTGCCCGAAAAGCTAATCACACAAATGGACGGGCAGCACATCTTCATCAGTTGTTGCATCACTTGCCTGCCAGCCAACAAAAGAAGTGTCAAAAAGCAGCTGGGACTGGATTTGAATACGAAAATAACATGCTTATATACATGTGTACCTGATGGCGCAACTAGAAGAGAAAACGGCGCCAGGCAACAATATACAATAGCAACAAGTTCCCTGACACAGGTGGTGTGGGTTGTGTCTGGTTCTTGGTATGGCTTTGGCTATGGCTGTTTGCATAAGCCCAGATAAATTCATATACCCAAATATATTATATTTAAATGCCAGGCCAGACTAACCGCTAAACTCTATCACGCCTTATTTTGCTGTTACTACCCTGTTGTTGCTGCTGCTGTCCATATATCAAACATGTAATCATTTGTCAATTACTTAAGCCATGGATTAATTGTTGCCGTGCACCCACAACCCACAAGCCGTCACCCACAGGCCAAACACTCACACACTTGTTGACAGGCCAGTCGGCATCACTTTGAGGCCATCAAAGATAGCGTCACAACAATTGGACGGATCGCATCGAAGGGCTGTCATTAAGTAAAGTCCATTCTTAAGCGCCTAATTATCGTGACCAGCCACTTTAATGCCTTTCGCCCGACCTCGGCAGGCGTCCTACGACTTGGCCAACATTTGCCGTTTGGGGTCAATTTCAATGTTTATGGCTGGGCAAAAGATGCTCGACAAACTTAAAAGTGTTGCGCCATTTGTTCAGGTAAAGTATATAGTACACACATACATTAAATTGACTTTTAATGGCATTTTTTTTTACCTCTTTGCTTTAGCCTCTTTTTTATTGTGGCAAACCTGAAGTGTAAGTAAGCTATTAAGGTTGAAGATTCTAAAGTCGTTTCACTTTATTGCAGGGGATTCACCAAAAGTTAGTTATTTTATTAGCAATATCTAGAATACTTCTCATAATCTTATATTCCTGGAAAGTTTTCACGAGACAACATAACATTTTCATATAAAGAGAAGTATTCTAAATTAAGTTTAATTCAACTGTTAGTATATATTTGGCTTTCGGATTGGCCACTGTTGATTATATAAAGTTTAAATAAATTGTTGCAACGGCTTAAAATAGTTTTTTTTTGTCACTTTAGGTAGTCAAAACAATTGTAGAATGGTTAGCTGATTAAAGAATTTATTAAATCAATTTGTTTAACTGAAATATTTGACTTAGTTGCATTTTTTTTAGTAATACGAAGGAATTCCTACATTTCAATTATATGACATATCGTTTAGATATATGATATATATTATATATATATGCATATGCATTTCTGTTTAGTTTATTTTACTCTTCAATTATTGATTTATGAGTAAATATCCACAGCGGAGTATTTTGTATGGCAATAGTGATATTCCTAAAACAGAATACAGAAACAAAAGACGGCTTTAGAATGCAAATTGGTCGAAATTCGGAGATTGTTAGCAGACACACAAGTTTGGCATTTGGGAAATTCTGAAAATTCTGAAATTACTCTCATTTCACAGCTCTGCAATCCTATGCGAAACCATTTCTTTGAAATCACAGAAATAGTTTTAGAAAACGCATTTCAATACAAATTTATATCAGGTAATACCCATAGCAAAGCAATTGCTCATTCTGATGTTGATTAATTTGAATATGCCTCAATGACTTTTAATATTCAATATTAAATATCAACCTGAACCTAACCCAATCAATCTTTGCCTCAAATTGTTGATAAGCCAAGTTCGTATGTAGTTTTCAAAGCGTTAGCCGCTCTAATAATGATTGCCGTCACAATTTGAATTTGTTGTCTGGCCGTAACTGGAACACTCGCTGACAATGAATCGTTGTGGTATGCCTATCTCCGACCCAGCCACCCACAAGTGCAATGGTCGCCTGCAGAGGTCCGTGGAGCGCACAGCTTGACAAAATTCACACGTTTTTGTTTCGCCGTGTCACGAATGCTAGCGAACTATGTATTGGCCCTGTGTTTTGTTATTTGGTACGCAATTTGGATTAATTTACGACAGCAATTAAAAACGCCGAGGCATTTCATTTAGACCCTTGTCTGCTAGGCAGCCAGCCTGTCCCAGTATGAATGCAATGACTATCAGTGGTTCCTAACAGCCTAACGAAATTAAGTAACAACAAAGATGAAAATGGGCAACAGGAAAATGTGCATAAAACTGGTGAAACTGATAATGCGGATTAGCCGGTTTTTTCACTCAATATATGTTAATCATTTAGATTTGGATAGTTGGTATTTATGATACTATTGATGGATATATTGAAGCGGGAAATTCTCAGAAGCTCATTGAATGATTAAACGTTTTTTTGATGACGAACCATACAGGAAGTTGGAAGTCTAGGCAACGATTAGCCAAAAAGTATGCTATATTTTTGGACCCAGTTCAACGGTTAAGAAAATTTAACTATTTAAATTGAAGTCTGTAGAATTTTACCTGCCGCTGCTGCAATTATGGCCACAAGCACCAAAATAGTCCAACTGAACTTAATGTACCACATTTTGCCACTAACAATGTTGTTTGTTCTTTATTGTAATTGGAAATTTGATGATAATGTCAAATAAACTTTTTATAGATGTAGAATTTTTTTGAAATTTTTTAGCCCGCACTTTGTAATTTTATTTTTGCTCTTTATTTCAAACTTTTGCTGTTAACACTCTTTTCGAAATTGCCAGCAAAATGTGGGAGACCAACGGCTTTTATAGCCGGAAAAGGCCCGTAGAATGAATAGAACTTAACAAAAGATAACGGACAACCAATACGAATGCCAAACACGAAGAATGTTACGATGTTTTAGCCACGAAGCGAATGCCACCAATGAACGTAGAGCGAGAAGGTCCAACCGAGCAACAGGCAAGGTGGGGGAGAGTTGTGCATGTGGATGGGTGGGTGTGGCAAGTGGGCAAAGGCCAAAGAAACTGAAAGGGAAAAGCCCACGCACCACACAATTTCCTTGTCTTGAAGGATTAACTTTTAATTGCAGGTAAAAACTAAGAAATAAAAAATGCTTTAGATTTTTGCCAGTAATAGAAAAAGCGCATCTTAACAATTGTTTATTATCCTCACAAAAAATGTAAATGTTCGCCCATTGAGTGTTTAAAACGTGTAAATTAGTGTATTACAATTTGCGGATGTAAATGTGGTTTGTCAGCTACCAAATTATGTGTATTGTGTGTAAATCATATTTTCGAACGCATTTACATAGTAGATAGATATACTGAACTAGAGAATATTGGTGTATTTAGTATGTTTTAAGTGTGGACTAAATGAAACTGCAATGCTCGAATGTACGTTTTAAGTGTGGAAACTGCAATGCTCGAATGTATGGTCTTGTGTCAAAGTGTTTATTATTCTAGCTTTGCTAGAATATCGCTCTCGCGAAAGAGCACATATTCACGATTGTCATCCATGTCGACCTTGGTTCCGCCGTATTTGGGCAAGAGAACTCGATCTCCTTCCTTGACGCCGACGACCAAGTGTCCAGCTCCACCTGGATTGCGAGCACCGGGACCGACAGCAACGACAATGCCCTGCATCTCCTTGGGCACCGACTCCTCGGGAAGCAATATGCCACCAGCCGTTGTAGTCTTCACCTCTGCACGTTGAATCAATATCCGATCCAACATCGGTATAACCCGTTTAATAGCGCTAGCCATGGTCGCGCTTGACAAACCGACCTCCGTCCTTCAAATGCAAAGGGTTAAAATGTCCTTGTACTACAAATCAAAAGGAAATGATTTTCTATTCTTTAACTTACCTTGAAACTTTTTTAAATCACTTATAGATGTTTTTTATTTTATTTGTTCCGTACTGTTTGGAATCTAGGTGAAGACTGAATTTTGTAGGAATCGGAGGTTGGTATATTGACTTTTTCAGCCGGATTCCAATGACATCCCGGCTACTATGATTAAAATTTTTGTGCAAATACCCTGTATAAATGTTTAGTTGGGCATCACAAGCAGATAGATATTTTAATGAATATATCCAGCGAAATTCGTTTTGTTAGGGAAACATAAATCTATGTTTTATTTGTTAATGTAACGTAAATACAATTTTAAAAATAGTTAATACGGGTACATATATGTAAATAAAGCCAGTAAAAGCCAAAGGCCTTCATAGCTAGGGTATAAAACAGTCATGACATCTTAAACCAAATCAAACAACACATAATTGTCAAAGCCAACTAAGTTAAATTCGCTTTTTTTGATAGAAAAGCCTACTAAGTTAAAATCTATTAGCAATGCCTGCTATGTTTAAAACTCTCTTTCCTTATTTGCGACTTTGGTTCACCCTAGAAATATTGTGTTTATCTGCGTCAAAAGTTAGTCGTGCATTAAAAGTGTGAACTACTGTTAATATGCGCATGTGTGTGTGTGTGTCTATGCGTGTGACGGTGCGTATACGTAACGCTTCCTATTATGGTCAGTCCGCAAATAGCCCACGCTCAAGTCATAGCCACCTGTTGGCAGTTTTTCTAACTAAATAAGCTGATGTGGTTTGTTGTTGCGGTTGCCATTCAGTCTGTGAGGTTTTTCCTTCATCTGTACGTGTTTGTGGGGGCGTGTGAGTGTGTGTATGTGTGACTAAACTTCTAGCATTTAATACTGTCAGGAATTTTGTTTTGGTTTTACTCTCTTTCGTCTATTCTCTACGTGTTGTTTTAGCTTGTTTCTGTTTTTCTCTTTTTCCCACAATTCGCTCATAAATCAAAAACTTCATAATTTCTACGTCATTTTACGGGTGTGTAGGTCATTTCCTCTTGCTCCTATGTCGGATTTTTCTTTCCCTTTCATATTTTTTTTTATATTTTGCAATATTAGTCTATTGGCTTTACGTGACGTTCATGGACTTTTTCACTTTTGCTTTTTGCCTGTTTGGTTGTTGTTTTTTTTTGTTGTTCTTTTTGTTTCTTTATTGCCCGCTGCGCTTTGGACTTTCACATATCAAATTGACGCATTTGTTAGTCGCAGATGTGCCATAAAATGTGAGACTTGGTCCTAGTTAGTTGGTTAGTTAGTTGCAAACTCTAGTAAACTCTCTTTAATACTGTCCCTGCATACACTTAGATATGCATTGCATTTGCACAATAGCTAATAAACCATTTTGCAGTTCTTCTCCATTTGCCTGATTGCATTTTCATAACAAATTTCGCTGATGATTACTAATACGCAATGTTGGCTGCACTGCATTTACATAGATATGACCTTGAGCATTTCTCACATCGTTTTCCCTGCATGGGCGTAGGTCAGCTCGTCCTTTTCCTAGGGGACATACATACATATCAGTTTTCGTTTGTAGTTGTCCGTTGGTTTATTGAAGACCTTAGAATGCAAATGCTTACTTTGTGTGCAACACTTTTCTTATCCCAAATAAATATTTACTTACTTTCAATATTAGAAAAAGTATTAATAATAGCTCTAAACAGAATAATAAAGGTATTTACTATAGAAGGCCTTCGACTTGCCGAATAAATATATTAAAATACTTGTATGAATACAGTAAACTAATACAAATTTAAATAGCTTGGCTAAGATATAAAAGATCTGACAATGAGAAACGAACTTTCCACTTTTCTAGGCAAAAGAATTATTTTTAAAATGAATAATGACACTGCTAAAAAGAACTTTATCAGGCTTAGGTAAAATCGGCAAAAGTTAATTGATTAATTTAAAAAACTTATACTTCTAGAATTTAAACACAATATTCACAAAGATATTCTATTAATCGATGTATAATTGCGACAAATACTTGCGATGTCTTTGGTCTTTGTGCTAAATTATAAATAAACTAAAAAACTTAGTCAGATTTTGGTCAACCAAAGATGATCATTAAGAATATCTTTTTGTCCTCTACGTCTACGTCCATGTGTAAGTGGGTAGTCATTATAATTCAATCGTCTAGATGACAAACCCCCTAAAATCGATAATAGACAAACATTGTTTTGTTTTTGTTGAAAGAATCCTCAGAAATGTTCATTGAGTAAGTGGCTTTGGTTCACATATAAGCGAACATCAAAGGGCAAAACTTGTTTAGTAAATATTAATTTCTCGCTTCAAATAATCGTTTGAAGTATCTATAGATACATACGTATATAGAGACATATCTATGCCCTTGATATTGTGCAGTATTAAATTGGGCCTTGACTTTAAAGTTGTTTTGGTAAGAGGCACATAAAATGTTTCTCATACGTGACACAAACAATCCAATTAAAGCGAAATTAAGCGAAATCTGATCAAATCAAACTAAGTAATTTAAGAAATACTTTAAATATATTGTAGATGCTTCTATGAGAAAAGACTATTTACAAATACTTATTCTAAAGTAAGAAGTTACAAGTTTTTCTTTGGAATAGTTTTAAAGTTTAGATGCAAGTCCACCCAAAATGTATTTAACAAATTTAAAACATTTAGTTTTCTTTATTATAACAATATACTATGAGCTATGTATATACAAATGTTTGTTTCATTTGCTATGACAAGTATTTGGAATAGGAAAGTTTTGTTTTTAGTTTATTTAAGACTAGAAGAAATGCAGCAGAATCATGTTTTGTTGTTTCCAAAATATAATTAATTAACTAAGCTTGTAGACTAGCTTTAGTTTACTCTTAATGTAATTTTCATATTATAACTTAGAGACAGTGTTTGTATGTAGATAAAATATGAAAAATGTATAATTATAATTAACTCTTTATTGCAAACAAAACTTGCACAGCAAAAATCAATATTAACACATATAAAAAGTGTTAACTAAAACTTGTACTAAATGCCTTTGGTAGAAAGAACAGCGATAATAACAACAACACATCGAATACATACATAGACTAAACGACATTATAATAAATTAGCATTAGGAATCATGTGGAGCTCTCGAATTGAATACAAACATATATGTATATAGGTATATTAACCATTGGGTCCATTGTGAAGCAAGGAAAATCCCAACAACTATAATTATTATTTCTATTAATATTAGTATTCGTTTTAGTCACTTTGTGCATTGATGATTGCAAACTGTGAAACAAGTTGTGCCTTTCCTTGTGGCAAGCGATCATTGTTCAGGGAAGTTGTCTGTGTTTGAGGGGAGGGGAGGAGGAAATAACATTTAATGCATTTTAAGACAAATCTATGATCGAAACGTTTGAATTGACCAACCTGTATCAGAGGAGGTTTCGCCTGATCGGCTGAGTCACTTGTTGAGATGCGTTGCGTTTGTGTGGAAGAGTTTGGAGTTGTAGTGCGTTGCAATCGTCGCGATTCGAACTGGCGTCGTGTATTTAACGATCCTTTCGACGGTTTTTTGCCCAACAGAACAGACTGTGAAATGGACATAGAAAATGATAATTAGCTTTAAATGACCAAGTCTCTGTCTTGTCTTACCTTAAAGGCCTCACGAAACTTATTGCTCATTAGATTGTAAAGCAATGGATTTATGCATGTGGATAGATAGTAGAGAACTCCCGAAATATAAGTCATAACTGTATAAAGGAACTTATGTTCCTCTTGACTTTCGGCTCCCCGTTCTGGTGCATAAATGGCAATCAACCTTTGGGCATGAAATGGAGCCCAGCACAAAAAGAAACACACAACAACGGCAACTGTTTTGGGGGGGAGAGCAAGAGATAAATAGTTTCATTTCATTTCGCTTTCGCTTTTGGCCATCATAAATGTCATACACAATAATTTTTGGCTAGCTGATTAAATATATGTACTTTATGATGATTGCTGGCATATGGCCAGAAGATTTACCGCGCTTAGCAGCTGTCACAATTTTGCATAATGATTAGAGCACTTACCCAGCATCCTTAGAACCCGACGTGTCCCATAGTGATTGAGTCGACCACGCACTGAGCTCAGTTGGTGGCCTGATCCAGCTCCTCCTCCAGTTCCCGCGAAGCGATATAAAATTGTATCACTATGCATACTCTTCAACGGCTGATGACTACGACGATCGAAAGATCTTACTGATCCCTCCGCATCGTTACCAATTGAACTGGCTCGATATAAATGCAGACCAATAAGGATATATAACACCATAATTATGGACATGGGTGCAAAAAAAGAAGATAAACGTTGACAGTTGAAAGGAATGTTGGACTATGACACGAACCACCACACATTTGTCGACTCCCGCATAGCTGATGATGCCAAATTGAGCTGCCTGTGGAATGGCTGTGACTATGGCCAGCACCCAGATCAATATTATGATTCTTATGGCTCGGCTTAATTTGCTCATGGCCTGACCCAAGAACGGATGGCAAATGGCCACATAGCGTTCCACAGTAAATGCAGTAATTGTTAATACTGTGGCATTTGCCGATGTCTCCGCTAGCAATCCACGTCCAATGCAAAAGTATTCTCCAAAAATATACGGATATTGGGACCAAATGAACCACACCTCTTGAGGAACTCCTGATAGAAGTAGCATAAAATCCGATATGGCCAACGAGAAGAGATAATAATTGGTGGCCGTGTGCATTGAGCGATTCTTTTTGATCACAATGCAAGTGCTAATGTTGCCCACAACGCCAGTGAAAAATATTAGTCCATAGATCACAGTGACTGGTATGACTATGTTCAGGGAATCGCGTTGTGGTCCCAGAAGAGCAGTGACATTGGCAGGGAACAAGTCCTCGTCCTCGTACATGGACACGGACATAATCACAGTCAGTCCCTCTATCTCTCTTTGAAACTTTTCCTTTATATTAATGGCTTTGCGTTATGCAAAATTTCCATTAGCTTTGATAATATTCCGTTTGTTTTGCCTGCCTCTCGATGCTAATTATAATAATTTAATGTCGCGACCAGCTACAACAAAAAACAACATCAGATGGTAGTGAATTCCAGACTCGAATCGTCTCTGGACTGGCACGCAATCAATCCGAAAGTTACCGGCAAGGTTAAGCCCGGATACGGACGCGATTTGCGGTTACATTTGCCAAGCAGGGGCATTCACTCGATATTAACCGGCTCGAGGCATAAATTCAGAGAGCTTTTCATGGTCAGGAATTCGTTAATTCAATTTTCTAACAATTCTCACAGTAATGACAAATCTCCGTCTTCGTCTCTAGGGCTACAACTAAAGCCAACCGCACTCCAGCGCGTTCAAAACTTATCTGATAAGCAGCAACGACATTTCATTCAGATTTGTATCTAGAAACAAGCAACGACGCTTCGCAGTTTTTCCACTTCTGCCTCTGCCAGTCACACACTTGCACAATAAGGTGCGCGTAATAAACGTAAATTGAATTACATTTACATCAAATTGGCTGTCAAGTGTGATGTAATTTGGCATTGAATCTTTGATAGCCAAGTTTAAAATAAGAAAATGTTTTGAATTAAAAGAGAACTTCTCTAATTATCCTTTCAATCAAAGATGGAATGGGGGTCTCGTTTGTAGGTGTCCTTTGTGAATGAATTCATCTCATACTTCAAGTCAGAGGCAAACAAATTAATATTTTAGCACAACTCCATCCAACTAACTCTACTTCTAACTATTTTAACCAGATGTATGTTAAGTCTTGACTTGATTATCAACCTGGATCAGCTATCAACCGGTAGATAGCTATCATTATATTGAATGCAATTAAGATTAGTCTTGAGTATTTTCTACATTTCGTGCAGGTTACATACTAGGTGCGTTTTTTTCTTGTGTCGCCTGTGTGCCTTTGCGGTTGGGTTTTGGGCACTATATTTCATACACAGAATATGTGTTGCCAACAAAAACAAAACCCCATGGCAAAAAGTGACAAAAAAGTTTTGCCCCATGCGTTCTGTCAGTTTCATGGCTCCTCAGTTCCATGCTGACGACGAGTGACATTTGCTATACAGCCCCCGTAATATTTTCATTCATTTATTTTATTCGTTTAGCAACATACTAAGTGAAGCAAAACATGGCCCGCTCTGCTCGCTGTGCCCCCTCTCATCTTACAGCCATCCAACCTCTTCCATCGATGGGTGTCAAAGTTCGTGCGTTGCCTTTGGAATTGGCATTGCTAGATAGATGAGCAAATGGTGTGGGGCTCTACCGGAGACTATGATATGTGGTTTAATTGGGTTTCCCCCGAAGCTTTTCCCAAAGCAACATAACAGTTCATATTCAAAAGTAAGCTTTAAAAAAGCTCTTACTAAACCAAGTCAACAAAAAGATAGTTGGGCAAAAAACTAAGAAATATGAAAACTACTAAAGGGGTTTAATGGGTTTATTCCCACAGTTTTTATATAAACCAAAAATTTTTGAATAAATCATATATTACATCCGATTATTCTATCTAAACTAAATTGAAAAATATTAAAATTCCTTTTACTTTATAATAAAACGGAACAAAGAAATTTATTGTATATGTTTAAAGTAATTCTTCCAAGCCATCAAAAGCAGTCAAATACATTTTTTTCACCTTCGAGACGTGAGATCTAAGCATTTAGTATTAGGAAAATATATACATATAGTTTTATAATTTACAAAGAAAGGGGAATGTGAGATATTCTTTATATCTACTTTAAAAGTACAATGAGATTTCACTTCCTGGTTTTTATGAAAACTTCAACCAATTTGAATCAAATAATTTATTACACATATTATTTTTTAAATATTCAGACTTTGATCTTTTAAAAACCACCAAAATCTATAAGAAAACCCACAAAATAGTTTTTAAAAATTTGACATTAATAGTTATAATACATAGATAGTTTGAAAATTTTATTTAGCCATTTTGCATACATTTTTTTTAAAGGAATTTCTGAAAATGCTGGGCAATCAGGAAAGTCCTATATCATACTTAATTAAAACAATCATCACTCGATATTTTCAACATGAATTGATCATATTCCTTAAACTACTCATACATTAAATAGTTAACATGAAACCATTTGCCTTCGAAATAGCAAACGATTGCTGTGAATATTTGTCAAGAATCCTTTTGCTTTGACACGAAATGGAATACTCTGTAAACTCATGTAATCCATGAACACTTATTTAGAGGACATTGGCTTACAAAGTTACATTGAGCTCTTGGAGTTATAAGGTAAAGTCTTAATTATTATTCGTTATCAGAACTTGCCACCGCAAGTCTAAGCCAAAGGGAAGTTTTACATACATATTGGATATTTAAACAATTACTTATACACTAAAGCTTAGTAATTGGTTAAATAATGCTTTTTATTTCCGTGTGATTGGAAATGTTATTTTGCATTTATTGAAGAGGTATGGTTGTACTTCGTTTGCTATTTGGCCTTTGCTAATTGTAAGAAGACTGTTGTCCTTAACATAATAAATTATTAGTACTATATACATATAAATCTATAATTTCACCCTTCAAAGTCATGTCACATGTTTGAATTTTACAGCGATAGTAATGCAATTGCCATATTTACATTTAAAGTCAAGTATTTTCAGGAATTGCAACTAATTCCGAATTTCACATGAGTATTTATTATGAATAATGAACGCTTGGCTTCATTATATTGCACTGGGTCCTACTTTTGATTCCCTCTCTTCCTACATTTTTTACACCACAATTTCAATTATTTCTGACTCTTCATCGTCACTCTGTCAGTGGATGTACCTTTCCTGCTATAGCAGAACCTGCTTTAATTGTGGACGATGATGCTCAAGAATTCGTTGGGCCACCTCATGATCCATACCATCAATGGAACATGCAATAAGTTCAGTCAAATTGTGTCCATGTCGGACAATATGATGTATAGATTGAAGAGTCAGTTTCATACAATTGCTTATGTTCAGACAACGTAAACGTTTTAAATTTCGCATAAAATGACGCACTGTATCATCATCAATCAGAACGCAACTCGAAAGACAGAGGGACTCTAGTGAAGGGCAATTGTGGCTAATGGCTTGAATACCCTCAGGCTGAAAACGACAGTATCCCACCGATAGACTACGTAGTTCGGGTAAATGTAGAGCTTCTATCAGAGCTCGATCTGTTAAATTGCGGCATCCCCGTAAGTTCAGTTCACGCAATCCTCGTAACCTTTTGATTCCAAAAGGCTTGTCGCCATATCCAAGTAAGGCCAAGTCAGTGATTTTCACACAATAATCGATATTAAGATCCTTTAGCCCTGTCTGATACTGGCATATTGCAGCCATAGTCCTATCTGTGACGGTTTGACGGCAATTCTCCAGGCTAAGACGTCGCAGATGGGGTAGTCGTTCCAGAATCGTACACATGGATGATTCATCAATAAAACACACCTCTTCCAGGCGCAGTTCTTGCAGTGTGCTGTTCATTTTGTAAGCCAAACCCTCAACTAGGCACAATCCGGTCAGTTCTCGACAGTATCCCATGGTCAGGGCTTGCAGTTGGCCGCTTAGTTGCCGCAGAGCAGGAATACAACTGGCATTCAGCTGAACGCAGAACATAAGATCCAATTTCCGCATAGTATTTGTCCATTTGCCGGCAACGTACAGTAGCAACTCATTGGTAAGTGACAGCATCCCAGTCAAATCTAGCTGACGAAGCGGAGCTTCAGCCGGAATGGATCTAACAATAGCATCGAGCAGAACGAAATGACAATTCCCGGAGAGTTTCAAGGTTTGTAGTTTGCTCATTCTCTCAAAGGCATTTGTCCATTTATATGTATCGATGCCTGGCGAGCAACTAAAGAAGATATCCACATATTCCAGCGAATCACCATGATCGTACAGCACTTGAGTCAGGGCCATTTCATTGTTTCGCCTGTACTCGAATTGTAAATGACGCAATTGTATTTTATTCTCCGAACGAGTTAGTTGCTGTAGCATTTGCAATTTCATCGACGAGTCCATGCTAACGCCGTCACATTCGAACCCCATTAAATGGACAAACTGCTTTAAATCTATCCCATCCACTGGCTGTAGATGATTGTCATCCAACAGGCTGGTGGTGGCAATTGTCAGCATCTTAAGATTGGGCATCTTTCCATCCAGATCACGAAACACGGGTGCATGGCACACTTGCAAATGTGTCACCTGAGATCCCACAAGCTTCAGAAAATACGCCAATTGATCACACTGGCGCAAATTGCGTAGCTCAATTGTCTCAAAACTTAGATATGAACATCCCTGCTCCACATACTCCTTGATGTCCAACAAATTGTGACTGCTGACAATCACCTTCGACTTGGATCGGAAACATCGTCGATTCACCAGATCACGACATCGTCCATTAACCATACGCAACTGTTGCAGATCATTGTACGACAAATAGGACATAATCTCTAGCCACATATCATTGGGCAACTGTTCGATATGTGTGCCCTTTTCTTGCTTATTCCATTCGTTATGCTCCATTAGACTCAAGGGTGAAGATGGCGTTGATGATGGCGGAGACGGAGTTAAAGTTAAGGGTGATGAAGTTTTCGATACTGGCATGGAAAGTATCTTTGTTACCTTAACCTTCATGTTTGTGTTGGTCTGAAAGAGGGGAAAGTCAAATGTTAATAATATCCAGTTGAAAGTTTATAATTAAGGACGCAAAGATTGAACAAATAACACAAAATACCAAATTTTTCAACCTCTTGTTTCAAAAATGCATTATTAGATGGTTAAAACTTTTATTTGTCCAACCACATGAATAAATTTAAAGGAAAAAGAACTTAAGAAACTATTCTACCGTGACTGCCAACTGTCAGAGGCAATGGTTAGATATGGTAATTAACTTGGCTACTTCTGTGGCTCTACAGTGGCGTAGAGAGAAAGAGATAGAGCCCCTCTATCCCCTATTCACCGGACTTGAGCTTTCAAACAGACATGTATAACGTCCTCAGATCCAAATACATACATACATATGTATGTACGGCCTTGCTCCTGATAACAATCATTCCTTGCACTTGTCAACCCTATCCAAATGGACTACAGTGTGATTGGGACTGTTGCCAGGCACCACTTCGTTGTCAAGGACCCACGCAGATGCAGTTTTGTTTGTGTTCATGTTGTTGTATGGGGTTTTTTCTTTTTAATCCTGCAACCAGCTTTTTTCCCCACCCCCCATTGATGACGCGAAACTGCCCACTGAATTGGTAATTTTTTAAAATCCTTTTTTACACATACCTGAGTGCAACTGCAACTCAGCCTATTAAAGAAGGTCCTTTCTCGTCTTTGGCTTGGTTTTCCACTTGTTGTTAAATTATTACCCATGCAAGTGTCTAAGTGTTTGGCATTGAGCAAATGAAGAAATGTGTTCTATTTTTATTTTCCCACAATAAAACGCAATAACAGAGATTTTTTCTTTCCACACTTTGTTTTGATGTAGTTAGTCTTTCGCAAGACTCGTTGGATTCAATTGCTTTTGTTTAACACTTTTTCTGGATTGGCAGTTGCTTTGTTTGTAGTTTGTGATTGGCTTTTTTAACAAAACTATATTAAATTTAAATCTTCTATCTTATTTGACAGCAGCAACTTGCTGTGTTGTTGTTTCTAGAGAAGTTGAAAATGTAATAGATGTTTCAGAGTCAGTTTCAATGAAAACAAACCACTCTCTGTGAGCTCACAGCTGTGTATCTAATAATGAAATCCATTTGGTCAGCGGCAGATATGTACATTTGTCGGTATTAATGTTGTTAGATAATTTTCAACACGCATGCTCTCACCAGCAGAAGGGCTCGGCTCTCTCTTTTCCTCTAGCAAAAGGGCACTCTGTCCTCTCTCGGTCTCAGCATACTTCACTCGCTCTCCCTCTCTCAGTTCAGTTTGTTTATGTTTTGTGCTGTTTGACCCACTTACGAAAATGAAGAACTAATGCGATAGTGTTGTAGGTGGCCTTGGAGAAGTTACTCTTGCCCTACAAACAAAAACAGAACCTCTTATTTCGTGCAGTGTAATAGATAATAAGAGAGATAGATAGAGAGAGAGAGAGACTGTTTGTAATAAATGAAATTTTAGTTGTAATCGTGAGTACCCCTCATGGAAAATGTAATCGTTTCCACACAATTGCACTCACTTAACGCAGGTACAATAGATAGAGGATGACCCTTTACGAAGGGAAGGGGAATGACCTACCACCATCAACTAAAGAGTTCCGCAAATGTTCCGCTCGACCACTGGCAGAGACGTAGTTTGATGTAGGGGTCGTTTATGAAAAAATACTAAAAAAAGCATAAAAAAACAATGGAAAGAATAAGTAAGAATAATTTCATTAAGATATTTAGAATTTGTAGGTTCTTTTATCCGATTTAAAACTGAAAAAACAATAAGAATAAACTGGCTCTATCATAATATTGTTCATAATTTTTGTAAAAAGGATTGAAGAAGAAAAAAAGACAATTGCCAACAGACTAACGAATCTCTTAACAACTTAATGTGTGCTTTAATGATCCATTACTTACATATATCAAATTTATTTAGTTTGTTGTAAAAGATATAAATAAAGTTGTATAATGAAGGACTCGTCGGCAAGTTATGGTAACTAAAAAACCATTAAGAACAAAAAGCAACATTTGAAATGAAAAATTGAGAATTCATAAATACTTCATTCTTAATTTCAATTTACACTTTTAAAAAGGCCCATAAAAGTTGAAGCTTTATAAAGTTATTTATTAATCAAATAATAATTTTGTAAGCGAATTATATTAAAGTAAAAACATATTTAATTTCTAGCCTTTAGTTAGAACAACAATTCCTGAGCGATTCGCGTCAAACAACCTTCAATGCCTTCCCTAAGGATGCGTATGCTTTGCTGCCCGCAACGAAGGACGACGTGCTCCACTGTTACCACCTGCCGGTACAATGGTCGCTGTGGATAACCGTGGCAGACGTTGATTAACAGGTGGACCCATCACACGATCAACTTGCTCCACTTGAATGTCAATGGGTGGCAATGGTGAGACAGGAGACCATTCCGAACTGGAACTCGATCCTGGCGAATCAGAACTGCAATGAAAATAAATAACGTGAAAAGAAATGGTGAACTTTAAGGTAGATCGTTCTCCTACCCAGCTGTGTAGATGGGTGGCAGCTTCTTTTCATAGCTACTGGTACTGGGTGTAACCACTCCAGCATGTATTTCCTGCTGATAGAGACCGTACAGTTCGCGCAACTCATCCGGCAGATCAACGTTTCCCTCTTCAATGAGTCTACGCTGGGAGCTGATGATATCCTCACACAAACGTCGTTGCCGTTCGGCGCGCAATAGCTGAAGATCCCTTCGACGCAATTCTGCCTGTCGGGCTAAACGTTCCGCTTGCAGGGATACCTTGTCGGCCTCCAATTCATGGACACGGCAAAGTAGGGCCAGTAGTTCACGCTCCTCATCGCTCGTTATGCGTTCGGGTAATTCCTATGAAATATGTGACAAATTACTAAAAATATGAAGGGAAAGTGGACTCTTACATCCTCCAGCTTGACACCCTTTTGGCGGCATTGCTCTAATTCGTTTTCGGTTCTTTCCCGTATCTCTTTATAGCGTCGTGTCTCTTTCTCAATGGCCGCCAGTTCACCCCATGCATTCTTTAAGGCCACAGAGCCCTCCGACTCGGAGTCTAAAAGCAGGTAAAAAAAATCACATGACCACACAAATAGGTCACATTGCTTACCTTCTTCTCCGTTAGCATCGTACAATTTGCCAATACGTCCCTGCCAATGTGAGATGATCATATGCTGACGCTCGGCATCCAATTCCAGACCCAGTAAATGGCTTTCCGCCTCCAGCAGCTTGCGTCGTAATTTCATCTGCTGCTTGAATGTTAGAACGATCTGTTCCCGTAGATAGCGAAGCTCCGTTTTCCTTTGTGAATCCTCCTCTTCATTGGGTGGCTGCTGTTGTTGTTGCTGAGATGCCGCCGCTGCAGCAGCAGCACCACTTCGCGGGCGATCGGTAAGCATTTTGGTACGCAGACGGGAAACTTCATCTCTTAGCTCAGAGACGAGACTCTGATAGTGTTTGGTGGGGAAATCCTTAAATTCATCCAAATAGACGGAATTCTGAAGTTTTGTGGTGATACTATTAGCTCGATCTGCATAGACCAAAGTGTTTTTGGTCTCGTCACGATGCTTGCCCTCCGGAGCCACATGGGCAATCATCACAGTCTTGCAGCGGCCACTCAAAGCTTCTTTCAGCAGACGCGTCAGCTTGGAATCACGATAATTAACATAGCGGGCTCCGCCCGACAAGGCATTGATGCAGTTGCCCAGTGCAAGAAGACTACGGTTAATGTGGGCTCCTTCTTGTAGACGCTTACCCCGGTTCTTGGTCTTCTTGGCTCTCTCTGAGCCAGCCAAATCGGTAAGAAAGAGCCGACCCTGCTTGGTACCCAGAGAAGTTCGCGTCTGGACTGTAATACTTAGCAGGGCGTGGCTACGCGAGGAGGTTTGATTGGCGGCCGTGGGCTCCATGGTCCTTGACTTGTTGCCCTTCATTAGGAGACCGACTACCTCTTTGCGACTAGAGGTTGTGATTTCCGACAGACCCGCCACCGTGATACGTTGCCCACGGTGATCTTCGCGCAACTCCAGCGGTCCGCCAGGATTCAATAAATCTCGTATAAGTTCATTGTAGATCTCCAAATACGATATGGACACTTTACACGAATTGTCCGCGGAAGCTGACTCGATGTGCTCGAATATATCCTCAATGGCACGAACCATTAGGCCAGTATCTTGACTGCTGACATCTCCATCATAGGAAGAGGCTGCTGTAGGTGGAGGTCGATCTGCTGTGGCTGGTTTCTTGCGAGGAACTGGACCTAGCATGGTGTGTGTTTTGCCCGAACCTGTGGCTCCATAGGCAAAAACTGCTGCATTATAACCGTTCAAGACATCTCTGACCAGAGGAGCTGTTGTGGTCTTGTAGACATATTCCTGAGTGTCATTCTCTCGGAATACATGATCGTAGGAGTATTGTCGGGGTCGACTCTTGCCACCGTCGTCGTAGAGTAGAGAGCCACTGGAAATCACCTCAATGCAGCGATCAGTAGCCTCTTGGCTAGGGCGAACGCGAACAGCCACCTGAAATTGGCATAGATGAAGATGAGTATTCCATTTTAAGTCGTTTCCACATTTGGCATACCACAAGACGCTCCTCCTGTGCTGTGTGTTGGGCAGTTGATAGTTGGCGGAGTCCTTGTGAGGATATACTACCTCCACTACTACCCGACCAGCTACTGGCACCACCAACACTAGTCGCCATTTTTGATCAGTCGGACCTTGTCGTTGTACCTTGACACGTGCCGTCTTATGCCACCTGATGACCCGAAGAGGAGTAAAACAAATGAATACAAATGGTGTCAATTTGTTGTCAACAATCGTAAAAATGTCATTAGCCTAACAAAACCGCCCCCTCTCCCTAATGGATTGTAAATTTACGCGCCAAGGTCTTCCCTTCGAGCGACTGGTCGACCTGGACATGGTTAATGTTAATCGAAAGTCCCGTAAGTTTTCTTGTTTACCTCTGAGTGCTAAAGGAGCATTATGAGATGGCGTGTGCCATAAATCAATTCGTGAACTTGAACACTGATGTGTCCTGCGTGTTGCCACATGCAAATCATAGAATGTTCTGTGGCTATCGATGAATTTATCAGGTCACAGGCAAAATTTGACCTAGAGTTGTTGGTTCATTAGAATGTAACCTGCCTCACTTATGTCAAAGGAAGAACTCGTGTAACCATAAGATCAAGATCTGTGCCGTTATCTAAAGCAATTTGTCTGAAGCTTCCAAGTGGAACATCTACTATTTTTGGAAACAACGACTAACGACTTATCTTGTTAATATATTTTAATAGAGAGACTGATGATAAGTCGATTCCAAAAAATAGTAGGTACCATTTTATTAATTATATTAATTAACGATCTAATTTGGTTTCCAATTAATTTCCAAATTTATTGACTCATCCCAACTCTTAATGGAATATCTTTATCATTTGCTTAAAAGCATTTTTAATTACAACGTGTGAGCACCGAAACTTGATGGGCGCCACAAAGTATGCATTATTAAATTTAATTCAATGTTTTGACCAACAGGACACCGAATAATAGATGAGTTTGAATATGTCACAGGTGAGACAGTTGGCGCTTCAAATATTTATGAAAATTATATGCCTTGAGTGCTCCACCTAGGTAAATAAGTATAAGTTGAACGCGTTGAAATTGGGATTCCACTTCAGCTAAATCGATTTCAATTGACTTTAATGAGACTTTATATTCTTTGAATTCCCATACAAACTGCCACTAGAACTGGGGATCTTAACACTTTTTTTCATCACATTTCAATCCATCTATCTCCCTTGCACCAACCACCAAGCACAAGTTTCACAATTGGTTGTTTATTGAATTTGTGTAAATTGCCACCAGACACGAAAGAAGGAAAGCAAAAAAAAAAAAATGGACAAAAGTCGACGGCACTTGGTCAGTATTTTTTTTTTTTTTTGTGGGTGTCCGCGACAGGCCATTCGCTTTGGCCACATTTTGTTGTTGTTGTTGTTGTTGTTGGAGGTTCGGTTGTTAATGTTTTGATTTGATGTATTGCACCTCCACAATCTACTCCACCCTGTTTGCTCTTCTCCTCCAACCCAAATCAGCCTAGATTTGCTTTGGGGACCCCAGTTTGGGGAAAAAAGGGCTTGCGCGTGGTGTTATGTATGTAGTTACTTGATTCATAGTTGTGCTTTAGCTCATTAGTATATAACTTAGATTTTATGAGCCACACAAATTCCCCTAGGTTGACAAATGGTTGACCGTTAAATTTGGCTAGTCAGGAAAATCAGTGAATAACCAAACATGTCGTGTGGCAACCTCATGTCCTACCATTGTAGAATTTATGAATATAGATAGATAATATTTGTGTAAAAGGTTGGGAGGGGGCGGGAGAGAGTCCCCGAGGCGCCTCTAATGAGCCTGCCATTAATTGCAAGAAACAAAAAGCCAAACAATTTCTGTCTAGCACGTAGGCAAATAAAAGCTCTTTGATTAATATTTGATTAATCAGAAAAGTATTAAAAACAAAAATGAATGTCATATTAATTAATCAATATTCGTAACTAAAAGCACTTTGTGAAAAATAAATTGTAGTCTCTAATAGAAGAGCACAAAATCTAAGTCTAATAATAGTCTGACTGAAATCTGTAGCCATCAGGAGGTAATTATTGGGTTTCTTGATTGACGGTTTCAACTCCAAGTTAAGTTAATTATATAAAAACAAAACCATTGCGATTTATGGTCTATTTATAGAAGGCATCACATGAAATATTAAACTATTTGTAGGTGACATCATTTCCCATACAAGTAAAAGGAAGTTGCAACCTTCAAAAGTGGCTAAAAATTAGCAATGGCCGCCGCAATTAAAAATCTCAAACTCCTTGGAGCCCTGTGCGTGCATGCAAGTGGCCCAAAGCCTTTAAGACTCAAACTGACCCTAAATGGGCCAACATTGTCCGCATTGTTTACACAGTCGTCAGTCGAGAGAAAAGTTTTCGCATATTTCACACATTCGAAAACAAAATGGCTGCGGTGGCATTTGGCCCCAATCTTGACATGAAATAATGTAATATTTTACAGCTAACAATAAGTAAATCCAATGCGGCCAGACCGCCAACGATTCGGACGATAAGTAGTAGAAGTAAGTGGAGCCCCAAGTAGGTCAATTAAATGCGAAGCCTGCAGAGTCAAAATCCGTTTAACGATTATATAAAAAAACACAACAAACTATTCGAAACTTTCTCCATTTTGATAAAGAACTTTAAACTGGTGCATTGCACTTACAAAAGTAGTTATTTCAATTTCAATTTATCTAAAAATAAATAAACAAAACAAGACTATTCACTTTTAAGGGATATGAAAGGCATTCAAAACAACCGAACCGATGTAGTACAGATCGAACCGCTCACATTGACGGACAAAACTCAACTGAAATGCCAATTTCGGGCTCTAGTTCTAGCTGTTCTGGGGTCTGTCCTGGTCAAAAGGAAAGAACTATATAGGCCCAAAGCGGCTAAGTGGGTGTCGCTGGTGACGGCTGGTGGAAAGAGAGAGAGTGGCCAATGGAATGTTGATGGTAGTATTGTTCTATGTAGTGTTCTGTATCCTGGCACGGCACAATCAATTTTTTGTTCGTTCATTTCTCTTGTTCTTGTCGTTTGAATAGTTGAAATGCTAATGCGCCATTTTGCATACATTTCTATGGCTTTGGCCAGTTGGGGGTCTGTTCGTATCCATCAAATAGCTATGTAGTATGCAAGGAATGACACATAGCACTTAGTTCAACAAATTCGCGTGGATCGAGTTATGTTTAAATATATATGTATATACACTTGGAAGAGTTTCATGCCGCATATCAATTTGGGTCAAATTGAGATTCATATATCTAGACAAAAGTTCTGGTTTAGTTTTTGCGCTTTCGAAATAGTCTAAATTCAAATTGTATTCAATATGTTAAGATACAAATTCAAAAAGCACTTGTATTTAGAGTGAATGTTAACGAATACATCCAAATACCGAAAGTATTTGTTTGATTAAACGAAAAGTTCTACTTGATTCGTGTAATTTCAACATTTTATTGAAGAAAATATATAAATCCTTATTAAATAGATAAAAAGAAAAGTTAAACTTCTTTAGTAAGTTTCCTTTCTGGCTCTCTGCCTTTAGACGTAATTAAGTATAAGTACGTCTACATAATTTATAAAGTAAGGCAGAGAGCCTTGATCAGAGAGCCAGAAAGGCTCTTAATTTATTCAATTTTGATCAGCTTTGAGTTTTGAGTATCAAGTCAGAAATGATTGAAAAATTAATGTTAATCATTTATTGTTTTTTTTTTTCTCCTGCATCTTTCTATTGTTAACAACGTCAGATAGGTGACAATTTTCTTTATATGGAAACATAAATTTCCAAATTTTATTTTGAATATTGGCCTTAAAGTTTATCCATTTTTGATTCCCATTGCGTTTCTTAATGTTTGATAATATTAACTTACTGAAAATTATATATTCATAGACTTTGAATACTCGTTTCACTTTCAAAATGTATTAAACAAACTTCACCAATTTGGGTTAGCTTGTTTTTAATTGGGGAAAGTCCTTTAGTTGGGTCCACTCTAACCAACTTTTTAAAATTATTATTTTTCCATTTTTTCCGTGTGCACCTCGTCCACAGTAGTTAGGTACTTATTATGCAAATCATTTGTTATATATTTTTGGTTTAGGAGTTTAGTAGGTAAAACCCATTGTAACCCACTCGTCACTAGTCGTGTTCCTTTTTTTTTAGTATTTCTTCCAACCATTGTGAAAGCATTTCCGGCACGTCAACTCAACTCAAGTGTGGGCCAAATGGTTTGATAAAAAAACAACAACAACAAAAATGCTGCAAATAAAAACTGCCACATATCACCAGGAAAGCGTTCATTTCCTTGCGTTCATGGCGAATACCCAACCACCAACACCACCAGAACCACCACCACCGTTTTAGCCGTTTAACTCGTCCAATTGCCGGACAAGACATTGAAATGCAGGTGCAAAGAGCCTTTGGATTAGCATACAAGTCGAATTCTGATTGATAGATTTAGGCAAGCCTTCAATGAGTGTTGGCATTTGTAAATATTTCATTGCAAAACGCCATCACGACTCGTGTGGGTGTGTATGTGTGTGAGTGCCCATCGAGGACTTTATATAACACGTTAAATTTGCATTTTAGCTACACCATAGCTCATTCAAGATTCAAATTAAAGATTCTTTTCGGCACGAGAAGGTCAAGACAAATTACACGGTCAAATAGCAAGGTCTAACTACAATATGTAGTTGTAGTATGTAATTCAAATTGTTTATTAGCTATTCATACCATATATAAAATGCATGTTTGTATATTTTAAAGATTTTTGATTTGCATATGATTGATTTTAACTAAATTATATATAGGCAAATAATAGATATAAGTGTATTAATGTCATTCACAATTAAACGACAAAAACAAGAGTAAGATAAAAGAGTAGGTGAAAGTAACTGCGACAAAAGCCAGAAGGCCCAATTGGTCAATACTTATAAACTAAATGCTAAAACTGAAATTGGTATAACCTACGGCATTATTGCTGATGGTGCCGCCACTTTGAAGTGGGCGGAGCCGGGCGTAAGGACTATGTGCAAACAACGAAATTCCGAGCAAATATTTGAAATTTGTCTAGGTCAGTGGAGTTTTATTAAATGGATTGTATTTTGAATTTTTCATTAAGTGATTTGTGTGTGTCTGGTAAATTTAGCTATGTTTAGAATGTAAATATAGTATGTGTAAGTCAAGTTAACTGAATGTGGCCTAATTTAGTTAGTTTTCCACATCAATGCAAAAGGAAAGTTTAGAAAGAAAAATCTATTTTGGAAAAAACGTAAAGCATAATGCAATTGTTAATACATTTCTCAATAGGAGGGAACTGTTTGGCCTGTGTTTGGCTAATGTTTATATATCTACTAATAATTTTGTTTTTAATGAAACGAAAATACATTTTCCCATTGCAAGGCATTGTTAGAACTCTTGTGGAATGCTTTAGGAATGATTATGCGATGCGAAGCCATCAGCCATATTCATCATATAGTTCTCCGATGTCAATTCATTGCTTGATCTAGACGAATGCTGCATTTCTACAAGAGCTATAACTCAATGCTATAACAAAAACAATTGAAAAATGCTACAATTAGTATATATTAGTCTATGTTTTTTGAGTTTATGCTATTGAAATACTTATGTGGCTTTATTGTGCCATTGTTAATTGTATAAATGTTCCATATCAAAAATGCTCAAATCCTTATTGTGGTTGTGGCTTTTTTTTTGTGTTTTTCTCTTGTTTACCTAGTCTATACAATAATGCTTTTTAATCGGGGTATATATACTCAATATTAAAACTGTATCTGCGGAAAAGGATAGTCCAGATTACACCGTGCAACAAAACTATTGAATCAAAGTCTTAAGAGTCTATTAAATTTCAAAGAAAACGAAATGGATAAAGAGATGTTCGGTAATACCATTCATCCTCTCTCTATATGTTTTTTTTTTTCAAGCGAATAGGTATTTCTCAACATAAACAATCACTTGTCGCACTGTGTAATTTATGTAGGCGTGTTTGTATTATTGTAATGGGTTGGCATGTCTCATTGTCAGAGAGAGAGAAGGATAATTATATGTTTGTAGCATAGTAGAACACCTAAACGGCAGTGCTTTAGACACAAGGCTCAACATAATTGCCCGGAAATAGTCCAGTCACACCATCCATGACACCCTCCCACCAGCCATCGTCATTCTTCTTCAGCACGTACAGCACTGAGCTCTCCTGGAAGCTTAGCTCATCATCCTTGTCGGCATAGTAATCATAGATGGCCACCACTATAACAAAAAACTGAATGTAGAATGGTTCTATTTTCACATTTTGATTGGCTTACCCTTTTCAATGTAGTTCTTGGGCACCCAGCCCGGCAAATTCTGATCCTCTGGCACAATCGGTGCCAATTGTGGTCCAGATGAATTGCGTGGACGTCCAAAGTCCTGATGCTCATCCTCTGGGGGCGGTGGTGGTGGTAATGGTGGCGACTGTGATCCAGGACGAGCAAAGTTCAAACTAAAGTGATTCCTATGGAACAAGTGAAATAGAATGAGAGTTATTTATTGTGTTCTTGTAAGAAGTCAACGTGTATGGCTAGGTTTTACCTATTGGGATTCCTGAGTAGGCACAAACATTAAAATACAATGTACATATGAGTGTAACAGATTCGAAAACTGAAAGATGTGACTCACCTATTAATATTCCTGCCCAGTGTATGCATTCCAATGTGACTCTGTTCCGTCATCTCATGCTGGGACACTGTCAGAGGAGAGGGAGGAGCTGCTAAGGAGGATTACAAAGTTGTTAGCTATTGACAAGAGAGGTCTTTGAAATGTTAAAACTCACGTGGCATGCTGCTCCTTTCGTCATATTGCATCATGCCAGTTGACGGTAAATTCACATGAGTGGCAATTTGTTGGCTTGGAGGCATGGGCAGGGCACTGTACCCAGCGGCCCTTTCGTTTCCAGCTGCTCCACCTCCCGTTGTGGTGGTGGTTGACGAAGCCGTCGACATGGGACGTTTTGGATGTCCCATTGGATAATTTGGAGCATAATGCGAAGGCACCTGTGGCGGATTGACCACCGGTGGCGTGCGATATTCGCGCGAACTTTTGCCCAATGTTCCTGTATTGCTTACAGATTTACCCAATGTCCCTGTATTTCCAGCCCGCGACATTTGCGGTGGTGTCGGTGGCTTTGTGGTCGGCGGCGGTCCCACCACCGAATTGGGCACAAGTGATTGCACAGAGCCATGACTGGATGACACGCGATGCTTTTGACGTACTTGATGAGAAGCAGCATTGATGCCATGGCCAATCTCATCCAGAATGGAGTAGTCA
The DNA here is from genome assembly GCA_018150345.1 of Drosophila equinoxialis. NCBI lineage: Eukaryota > Metazoa > Arthropoda > Insecta > Diptera > Drosophilidae > Drosophila > Drosophila equinoxialis. The sequence continues at coordinate 9,067,127 of JAECWI010000562.1, read as the reverse complement.
ATGGGCTTCCGTAGATATTTGATTGGCTTCTCCGGATTGATGGGAGCCACAATCTTAAATTGCCTGGAGCTCACCTTGTTTGCTGTCAGCACTCCAATCTCCCTAAATAAAAAGTGGATCAAAATATTGCAGCCATTTGTTTTTAAACCAAACTCTTACCGTCGGGCCACCTTCTCCTTGTGAATATGCACCGTTTGAGCTATATGATTCATCTGCGATTCCATTTCACTCAATTGCTGAGCCTGCAGCTCCAACAGCTGCATATAGCTATAGGCCAGAGTGTTTATCTGATATGCCACACTGGCCAGAGATTGAGTGGTATAATTCTTGGTGGCTTCCAGAGCAGCCTTCTTATTGTCCGCCCTGTAGTAGGTGTCTTCGCAATAGTCGGCCACCCGTTCCAGATTTGTATAGCTATCGCGTAGGCTCTGGCGGCCATCGGGTATTTCGGTGCGAATCAAAGATGCTAATTCATCCATTATGCTGTCACTGGCCATGGGGGCTTCGGATAACATGGGGGAGTAGTTTGCTGTTCCAAAAAAAAAGTATTCACCAATGTCAAATATGAGACTTTTGGGGCGGTGGCAGTGAGTCGCTTATCCACTGCTCTGCTGACGTCGCCAGCAGCAGCGACAGAGCCGCAAGTCTGCTGCTTCCATGTAACGAAAGATGAAAATAACACCGATACTCACTTGATTACTATCCAATTGCACTTGAATTGCTTCTTTTTTTTAAATTATTTTGTTTTAAATGCGCGTGTAGGATTTTTTTTGTTTATTACCTCCTCCCCCGCCATTCCAAATTCACCCGACCAAAATGAATATTCGCCCAGCGAAAATGAATATTCGCCCCAGTCTAAATGAATATTCGCCCCTTTGGAATTCGCCGAACCAATCGATAGTTTAAATCGATTGTTTTGCGTTAGTGTTGTAAAGCGTTATCGCTTTGATTGCCAACACTGTTTTCCCCCGCCATTCCAAATTCGCCCGGCCAAAATGAATATTCGCCCCAGTCTAAATGAATATTCGCCCCTTTAAAATTCGCCGAACCAATCGATATCCAAAAACAATCGATAGTTTAAGTCGATTGATTTGCGATAGTGTTGTAAAGCGCTATCGCTTCGATTGCCAACACTGTTTTCCAGCATTTTTGTTGTGAGTAATATTTAGTTCCACGATTAGCACCAAAATTTGTATTAAATATTTTAAATAATGTCGCATCAAACGGGCATTAGAGGTGAGTTAAAAAATTCTATAAATAGATGAATTCTATGTCTAATATGCTTCATCTACTTAGCTAACGAGCAGCTGGCGAAAGTTTTTGGCAAGGCGAAGAACGGTAAATTGCGTGTGGTTAAAGTTTCCATTGAGAACGGTGAGTAGTACATGGACCAGATACATACATATAATGTATACTAAGTAATGTTGTGATAACGGTACTTCCGTTGGCGCCCCTCCCCAAAATAGAACAGTTGAGCTGCAGCGGCACAGCTGAGGTGAAGAAGGATTGGGAACGCGATTATGACAAGTTGATAAGCCCAATGCTGGAGGAGACTGTTCCCTGCTATATACTATATCGGTTGGATGTAAAGATTCCTTTGGGCTACAGTTGGCTCCTAATCAGCTGGACTCCCGATACCGCCAGCATACGACAGAAAATGGTTTATGCATCCACTAAGGCCACGCTGAAGACCGAGTTCGGTTCAGCATACATCACGGAGGAGGTACATGCCACCACGTTGGACGAGACAACGCTCGATGGATATAGGAAGCATAAACGGGAATTTTCTGCCCCCGCGCCTCTTACCACACGCGAAGAGGAGCTTCAAGAGCTGCGCAAAACGGAGGTCCACACAGAGATAAGCACAAACACTCGCCATCAAACACTAGGTGGGATCTCTTGTCCATTGAGTGACGCCACAATATCAGCTATAAAGGATCTGGTGCGTGGCAACTACGATTATTTGCAGTTTCGTATTGATCTTGCAGAAGAACGAATCCATGTATCAAATGCATCCAAAGTGGAGCTCAATGATTTGCCAAAACAGGTGCCCGAGGATCATGCCCGCTACCATTTGTACTTGTTTAGGCACACCCACGAAGGTGATTATTTGGAATCCTATGTGTTCATCTACTCAATGCCAGGTTACAATTGTTCGGTCCGAGAGCGCATGATGTACTCCAGTTGCAAGGCGCCGTTTCTGGAGGAATTGGCAGCCTTGGGTGTGGAGGTCATTAAGAAGGTGAGTATGGGTGAATGTCTCACAGAACTGCTAACACATTATATAAAATTCAAAGCTATTTTTGGCTTTTAAGTATTAGAACCATTATCACTGATCTTTACAATCTTTCAGTTGGAAATTGATAGCGGAAGCGAACTAACCGAAGCCTACTTGCTGGACGAATTGCATCCAAAGAAGATATTATATCGTCCGGCCTTTGCCAAACCCAAGGGTCCACCAAATCGCGGCGCAAAGCGCCTTACAAGACCCACCAACGAAGATGAAGTCTGAAACAAACCAAACGGTTACCCATCGAGTCAATTTTTCGTATTCTAGAGCATTTAATTTATTTATACTCAAATTTGTGTCTATTTACGTTCATCTTCATGTATTCTTTTTGTTCTGTTCCTAATCAATATCCAAATCATTAGTTGGTCTAGGAATCAACTAAAAAAACAACGCATAGCAGCTGATATGGGCTTCCTCTGGACATATTTGCAATTTATTTAATTAAATAAAATCAAATGAATTATTCTAATTAAGCTCTATTTTACCGATTCCAAGTTAATCTGTTCACCCACTCGACTGTCATGGGACTTAACTAGATCGGAGGTATCTTTATCGCCTTGCTTCTTGATGGCCTGCTGGATTGTATCATCTCGCTCGAGACGCCATTTATATTGCCAGTAGCGGACTTCTTCCATGGAAGTGCCTGAAGCTTTCATTATAAGCAATGAAGTCACTCCTGCCACGCCGCCAAGAAAGCCACCAATAATACCACCAGCGGCCATGCCGCGCAGACCCAAGTTCATCTTGTATAGGGAGCCGGTAATGGAGCCAGCGGCCAGATACTCATAAATACTTGACTTGTCACGATACACTGAAATGCAGGTGATGATGCCACTACAATGAAAGTATTAATTCAAAAAATCCCTTCGAGGATGATGCATCTAGTAGTACTCACAAATAGGAAGTGGTAAATAGACCCACCCGCCAACCCCATTTAAATCCGCCCTTGGCGAAGTTCACTGTGAATTGATCCTGCATTTTTTTCTGCAACAAACACATGGAAAATAAGTTGGGGAATTCAAAAATGATTTAAACGCTCTTCCCACCTTGGCATCAAAATGTGATTTAAATGCAGTGGCCTGATTATTCTCCATAAAGTCTATGTAACCAGCTCTGGATTGGGTGACACCGCCATAGATTGCACCAATCAGAAATCCAAGGAAGCCGGCCTGATAAATGGAGTTAAGCTCAGAGGATATGCTACCAAATTCACTGTAAACAAATTATTTATTCGTTAATTCATGGATTTAAAGGCTTTAGCCTACACTTACTCCACGGTGAACATATGCCGGAGCCGCTCTCGACCGGTTTCGGTGGGCCGTTTGCTGTCTAAATATGATTTGTATGTCTTGTTATCCTTATTAACTATATCATCCGAGCCGCTGTCCAAGCCAGGCAATATGCCCGCTATCAGAAACGGACGGCCTTTTGTAAAGAAATTCATGAGAAGTGTACGAGATTAAATAACAAGTAGAAGCAAAAAGATAGCTGCAAAGAGGGGAAAATCAGCTGTTTACTGCAGATGGTAAGGTCAGTGTTGTAAAGTGAAGGAAATCATATTGGCTATTTACAGCTACATATGTTGGACATTTTAATTCACAATATTATTACAAATTATGTACAAAAGTATTTATTCATATGGCCATAAATTTCATTGAACTTAAATAAGATCAAATTATTGAATTTTAAATATATTTGACATAATAAAAATAAAATTAACGAAATCTTGCTGCAAGCCAATGTGTCAGCACAGATGATATAAAGAAATTTTCCAACACTGCATTATCAAAACGCCGCTAAAAACTAATTGCGGCGTGTCGGAAATATTTTGTTGTGAAATTTGGATTTTTAATTAATTATTTGATTTGATTAAAAACAAATTGTTGACTATTTAAACACAGCAAGTGCCAGGGCACTCAAGCCACCTCACCAAGATGATGTACGACAATGAAGAAGGTAAGAAAAATGCATGGCCAAAATTGCAAAGAAAAAAACATGGCGTCTAATTTGGCCAAAGGAGCCCTAGTAGCACAATTTTTACCGGGATTTCGTTGCGTTTTACAGAGCTGTACGAGGAGGAGAACGCTGAGGAAATTTCGCACGAGCTGTGGCAGGAGGCTTGCTGGATTGTTATTAACGCGTATTTCGATGAGAAAGGTCTTGTGCGTCAGCAATTGGACAGTTTCGATGAGTTCATTCAGATGTCTGTACAACGTATTGTTGAAGATTCGCCAGCCATTGAACTGCAAGCTGAGGCACAGCATACCTCAGGTGAGGTGGAGACCCCACCAAGGTTCTCGCTGAAATTCGAACAGATTTACCTGTCTAAGCCGACACATTGGGAAAAGGATGGTTCGCCAAGTCCTATGATGCCGAATGAGGCTCGCTTGCGAAATCTAACATACTCGGCGCCTTTGTATGTGGACATCACAAAGACAAAGAATGTTGAAGGCTTAGACCCAGTGGAAACGCAACATCAGAAAACTTTTATTGGCAAGATTCCTATTATGTTGAGATCTACTTATTGTTTACTCTCCCAGCTTACCGATCGTGATTTGACGGAGCTTAACGAGTGTCCCCTCGATCCCGGCGGCTATTTTATTATCAACGGTTCGGAAAAAGTACTCATTGCTCAGGAAAAGATGGCTACCAATACTGTCTATGTGTTTAGCATGAAGGATGGTAAATATGCTTTCAAGACAGAAATCCGGTCTTGCTTGGAACACAGTTCGCGTCCCACTTCAACACTGTGGGTCAATATGATGGCGCGTGGATCACAGAATATTAAAAAATCGGCCATTGGACAAAGAATTATTGCTATTTTGCCGTACATCAAGCAAGAAATTCCAATTATGATTGTATTTCGTGCACTGGGTTTTGTGGCCGATCGCGATATATTGGAGCATATCATATACGATTTCGATGATCCCGAAATGATGGAAATGGTTAAGCCTTCTCTAGATGAGGCTTTCGTGGTGCAAGAACAGAATGTGGCCCTGAATTTTATTGGTGCCCGAGGAGCACGTCCCGGTGTAACCAAAGACAAGCGTATTAAATATGCCAAGGAAATTTTGCAAAAGGAAATGTTGCCCCATGTAGGCGTCTCCGATTTCTGTGAGACCAAGAAAGCATATTTCCTTGGATATATGGTGCATCGTCTATTGCTGGCCTCTCTCGGTCGTCGAGAGCTGGACGATCGTGATCACTACGGTAATAAGCGCCTGGATCTCGCTGGACCCCTATTGGCCTTTTTGTTCAGAGGTCTCTTTAAGAATTTAATGAAAGAGGTTCGCATGTATACCCAGAAGTTTATTGACCGTGGCAAGGACTTTAATTTGGAATTGGCCATTAAGACAAACATTATCACTGATGGTCTGAGATACTCATTGGCCACTGGCAATTGGGGAGATCAGAAGAAGGCCCATCAGGCCAGAGCTGGTGTGTCTCAGGTGTTGAATCGTTTGACCTTCGCCTCGACATTGTCGCATTTGCGACGCGTTAATTCGCCTATTGGACGTGATGGTAAACTGGCCAAACCTCGCCAGCTGCATAACACTCTTTGGGGCATGTTATGTCCGGCCGAGACACCTGAAGGTGCTGCTGTGGGGCTGGTAAAGAACTTGGCCCTGATGGCTTATATTTCTGTGGGCTCACAGCCATCACCCATTCTTGAGTTCTTGGAGGAGTGGTCCATGGAAAACTTGGAGGAAATCGCCCCCTCGGCCATAGCAGATGCCACAAAAATCTTTGTAAATGGCTGCTGGGTGGGTATACACAGGGATCCCGAACAGTTGATGGCCACTTTGCGTAAATTGCGTCGCCAAATGGACATTATAGTCTCGGAAGTATCCATGATTCGTGATATTCGAGATCGTGAGATTCGTATATACACAGATGCTGGTCGTATTTGTCGCCCCTTGCTCATTGTAGAGAACGGTTCGTTGCTGCTAAAGAAGACCCATGTGGAAATGTTGAAAGAACGCGACTACAACAACTACAGCTGGCAGGTGTTGGTGGCATCTGGTGTGGTGGAGTATATTGACACTTTGGAAGAGGAAACCGTAATGATAGCCATGTCGCCGTATGATTTGAAACAGGATAAGGATTATGCGTATTGTACAACTTATACGCATTGTGAAATCCATCCAGCCATGATTTTGGGTGTCTGTGCTTCGATTATACCATTTCCCGATCACAATCAGAGTCCTCGTAATACCTATCAAAGTGCTATGGGTAAGTGGGATAGTTTAGTTCTCGTCAACAGTTTTTAACTTATTATCTTCTCCCGTTGCAGGTAAGCAAGCTATGGGCGTTTATATAACTAATTTCCATGTGCGGATGGACACATTGGCCCATGTCTTGTATTATCCCATGAAACCCTTGGTCACAACGCGATCTATGGAATATCTTCGTTTCCGTGAGTTACCCGCTGGCATTAACTCAATTGTGGCTATTCTTTGCTACACTGGTTACAATCAGGAGGATTCTGTCATTTTGAATGCTTCGGCAGTAGAGCGTGGATTCTTCCGTTCGGTGTTCTATCGATCTTACAAGGATGCAGAGAACAAGCGTGTGGGCGATCAGGAGGAGAACTTTGAGAAACCACATCGTGGCACTTGTCAGGGCATGAGAAATGCCCATTACGACAAATTGGATGATGATGGCATCATTGCTCCCGGTATTCGTGTATCTGGTGACGATGTGGTTATTGGCAAGACAATTACCTTGCCCGAGAACGATGATGAGTTGGATAGCAATACAAAACGATTTGCCAAGCGTGATGCCTCCACATTCTTGCGTAACTCGGAAACGGGTATTGTGGATCAGGTTATGTTGACCCTAAATAGCGAGGGTTATAAATTCTGTAAGATTCGCGTGCGCTCTGTGCGTATACCCCAGATTGGTGACAAATTCGCCTCACGTCATGGACAGAAGGGAACCTGCGGCATACAGTATCGTCAGGAGGATATGCCATTCACATGTGAAGGATTGGCCCCTGATATTATTATCAATCCTCATGCCATTCCCTCTCGTATGACAATTGGCCATTTAATTGAGTGCTTGCAAGGGAAACTTGGCTCCAACAAGGGCGAAATCGGTGATGCTACGCCATTCAACGATGCCGTTAACGTGCAAAAGATTTCCACCTTCCTGCAGGAGTACGGCTATCATTTGCGTGGCAATGAGGTCATGTATAATGGTCACACAGGACGCAAAATTAACGCTCAGGTAAATGAATATCCCATACCAAATAATTTGTGATGTTCTTATACTGTAACTTTTATATCTCTTTTAGGTGTTTTTGGGTCCCACATACTATCAGCGTCTCAAGCATATGGTGGATGATAAGATTCATTCACGTGCTCGCGGTCCTGTACAGATTCTTGTGCGCCAGCCTATGGAGGGCAGAGCACGTGATGGTGGTTTACGTTTCGGCGAGATGGAGCGCGATTGTCAAATCTCTCACGGTGCAGCACAATTTCTGCGCGAGCGTCTCTTCGAGGTCTCCGATCCATATCGGGTGCACATCTGCAATTTCTGTGGGCTAATTGCCATTGCCAATCTGAGGAACAACACTTTTGAGTGCAAGGGCTGCAAGAACAAGACACAAATCTCTCAAGTTCGTCTGCCCTATGCAGCCAAGTTGCTCTTCCAGGAGCTCATGTCCATGAATATTGCTCCACGGCTGATGGTCAGCTAAGTGACTGACATTTAATTTTATAATCTAAGCACAAACATTAGCTTAACTTAATTATTCAAAACAAACTTGTAATTATTGTGACAACTGTCGTCAACTATGGCTTATTCTCTATTGTTTTCTAATCTTATACTGTACCCTTTGGAAGTAGAGCAAGTGCCTGAGCTGCATTTTCAAAACCCGACAATGGTGACGGAACGTGCTCTGAGATCCGAAAATAAAAATGTTAAGGCGAAAGTCTGTAGATGGCATGTTCCAAAATGAAATTTGATTTATGTATTTACTCGGTTTTTTGCATAACACGAAAGAGATTTGAGGGGGGGGATTTGTTTTTGCAAATTTGGGCTATGATTTGACCCCGGATTACCATCTAGCTTCATGTATACACAAACATATATTGTGTTAAAACGTTGCATCACCGATTGTAACCATTTCCTTTCACTTCCACTCGATTTACTAGAAAATGCATAAACAAACTTTATAAAAAACTGCTGTTGATTGGTTTTAAATAAATAAACACAGCAGCGTCAATATTAAAGTCCACGATTTCAATAAACATTCTTTAAAAATTTAATTTGCAGATTCGTTAATAGGCATACGGAAATATTTTGACTTTATCAAACAGCCATTGTATCCACGTGATAAGCTGCTTAAGTTATGATTTTGATTGTCCGATTGTTTATTGTGATTTAGCAATAAACAATTAATTCCTTCAATGATTTTGTGACATTAAATTTTATATACAGTGTGTTTAAATGTTGTTAGAGCCCAAAAAAACAATGCCTTATTGTTCTTCCTGTTTAATGAATAACAGATTAGAAAACAATATTTTGTTTGTTTATTATTTTTATATATTTTTTGTACAGATTCGTTAAATTTGGAACATTGTCTATTAGAATTTAGGGGCACTTCAGGTTGAAAACTGTGTGTGTTTTGAAGAACTTTTTGAACTTAATTCGTAAATCAGGAAAATCTTTAAAAATCTCATTGAATTGATTTAAATGAAGTTATAGATAGAGATAGAATGTATGAATATTAGTGTCATTTCTATTAGTTTCTTTAGTTTCAGGGTATTTGAATATCGGTTGTAAATTCTCAAATATGTTTATATATATTAATTTCCAGTGATTTCTTTTTGTTTTCTTTTGATTTGAACCCAAATGTTGTGGCTCCATCGCTGGATACGCCCAATGACAAAAGGGATTAGGTCTTTGTTGTCGGCTTGTGAGCGCATGGTGTCTTTGGTTAGAAGCGATGCCAGGCCAATTGATTGACAGTTATTAATTGCCGCTTGACGTGGCTTGACGTCGTGGAGCATGAAGCTGACGCCCCTCATTCAGCAAATATTGTCGGCTTTTAGCATTGTTATGAATAAATAATTGAAATGGCGTGTAAATCTTAACGCAAAGCGGCTCACTGATAAGAGTCAATCAAGAAGAACATCAACATCAACAAGGAATATCATCAACGAGCTGCACTTAAAACACTTGACTTGAGCGTATATATGTATTTATTTTTAGCGGCTTAAAAATAACTTAACTGCATTTTATTTTTCGCCATTGCGAAATACACTGATGGCATAAAACTCTGGAACCCGATAAACCTTTAGGCGTTCATGACTGAATCGTCCATTTGTATGGGCCTTTACATAGAAAATATCCTTGAGGCCCAGCTCCTTGCGAGGAACCAACGATTGCTCCTCCATGATGCGTTGCTGCTTGGGACGATAGCCTTTGGACTTGTCCTGCAACAGTTTTACAAATATAATATCCCCCTCGCCACTGCCACCTAAAGTGCGTGCCTGATAGTATTCTTGAGTTTTGGGATAGATGAGCAGCGGTTGAATGGGCAACACTTCATTGGGTGATGTGGGATAGGTCACTTCCTCTGTGATGATATCGTCATTGTAATGCGGCACAGGAGCAGCCAGTGATAAATTTTCAAGGCACAAGAGCAAGATCACGGCTGGGCATAGAATCTGACAAGTAAACAAAGTACAATTTGAAAACTATTCAATGAGTTCAAGTCTAGTAAGTCTAGAAGCCAATTATTTAAAGATTCTCTTCATTTTTTGTTGTAACACAATACTTAAGATCGATTTCAGATATTAACTTTAATAAATGACTAATAATAATTTAATGCTGCTTGAAAATATGGAGCACTATGAGAGTAAAAAACAAAGCTATAAATCTTTTTAAAAATTGTTTTGCATATCTAATTGATCTCAAGATCTTATGGAACCTAATTGAGATATGATGAACAAAACAGACTGGAAATAAGATCTTTTATTTTATTTTCTATAATTAATTTTGCACTCTTTTGCTTTACCGTTTTGTATTTGCACGGTGACATTTTGTTATTGAATAAATCTTTTCACGCTTTTGTTTGAAAATTGGATTTTATATTAAATTAAGCCGCTTCGATACGCATTTGATCACAAAATTGGGGAACAAAAAATAGATATACTATATATACATATATGGTGTATTGTATCACAGAGTATGAACGACAAGAAGTTGGATCGGATCGAGAGCGGAGAGCGAGTGTATAGCGCAAATGTCAAAAGCAGACTGGCGCGCGACAAGGCCGAGCCAACTTCATTTACCAATTTCCACAAAAATATCAAAGCCAACTTCATGCTGAGGGAAGAGATAACTAAAGTTACGTAGTCTCAGAGCTCAAAGTCGGCTTTGTCAGCGGCTTTTGGGCCCGGTACGAAGTGTAGAAGCTGTCAATAAAATGGCAAACAACGAAACGGTAGATAGACAAACCTAAAGGTTTTTGCTTGATGGGTAAGTGATGCTTGTTTGATAATGATAATGATGATGATGCCGATGATGCTCAGCCAGGGTAACTGAGGCTGGCCAAAAATGATTCAACATATTTATTGTTATTGCCATTAATTGATTACTAGGTCGTCATATTCTATAGTGTCAAAAGGGTCAATGTTATGAAGAATTTATTAAGCTTAAACAAGCTGATGATTTTAGTTGTTGTTGTTGTTGTTGGTAATACTACTTACAATTTATAAATAACATCAACATTTATTTTGCCTGTTTGCCTTTGTTGTTGCCGTTGTTTCTGCTACCGCTGTCATTGTTGTTGTTAATTTTATGCTTTTACGCGCAGTGATGTCAAATTTATTATTATGGCCTTTTGTATGAACACCAACAAAATGAAAAAATCAAAGAAAAAACACTCGTAGAAATGCTTAATTAGCAAATATTTACTTTGAGTTGGTAAAGAGTTTTGCACAATTTATTCAAATGACTGCGACAGGCACTATACTTCGCCTATAGTTTGTATTGGTTCATGTAGTGTCATTAACTAATCAATTTCCAACAATTAACACTACCTAACCGAGTGCCATGTCGAGATTCTCTTCTAACTAAATATTTGTTTTACTGGGAATTCAAAAAGTATTTGATAGCTACTTACCTCTTCTTCGTTGTCTTTTTGGAAAGTTAAATAATCTGTTGGACAAACTGAGGATTGAATTTTTGTTGTTTTTGCTTTCATTTCTATTATTATACTTGATATAACATAATTAACACTTTGTTATATACAAAGATGGGTTTTGTTTTTGTCACAATAAATTACATAATAAATAAATTCTCTAAAAACTAAGAGATCGGTGTTAATCATAATCATCTTCATTGATCTTTACGAATTTATCTTCAAGACCAAACAAAATCATACTAATAGGTTACACGTCGGCTACGTAATTTACAATTAGACTATTCTATGACCTATTTTAAATATCAATTTTAGGAATCACACCTGGTAAAGTAGGTTTAAGAAATCGTATAATGAATACTCTACTTTAAAATGTATTTCTTCATTTCATAAGTAAAAAACTTCTCACAATAAAACTAACAGATCACTTGATCTTCCAATTGCTTGATGTCAAATGCCTTAATTCATTACTTAGTAGAAACTGATATAATCATTTACTAGTTAGCTTGGATCACAAAGTTTAGTTAAGTTCCGGCAAAGAAAACCTCATAATGACTGGGCTAAGACTACTTGTAAGTAAAATGAAATTGTTCATGTGTATTTCTCACACACACTAAAAATCAATTACACTTTCTGAAAACATACAAAGTAATTGAAGTGGTAACAAGTCAACAAGCTTAAACCATTTTGAGGGCCATTAACAAACAAACAAACAAACCAGACGAAACCAAGCGCATCAGGCAAGGGCACTAGCGAAATTTAATCGCTTTATATGTGAAATTATTTCATAAAGTCAACAACATAATAAATAACTCACAAATTGAAGCACAACATCATATAAAATCAAAACATATAATTTGTCTCTAAATTTCATGTCTCTAGCAAAACTCGTGATTAATTGCAATGCGCCTCTTGACATCTTTTATCATTACTATCATTATCAAGTGAAGCTCTGGATGCCAAAGCTAAAGCCTTTATATTTAGCTCCTACACACGCACACACACACAAAGAAGACACTCACACACCCTCAGAGAAATAACAGCCCCTCTAGTTGCCCCTTTACGACCCCACTGTCCCCTTTTTATAATGAGCTCATTCGTATGCTTTTTGTGGAATCGTGTGAAAGGTGAATACTTAACGAATATTGGTTTTGCTCTGCTACCGTTTGTCTAAAGAGTAAAAAAAGGGAAAGCTTTTTATTTTTTGGGGGGGTTTTGTTGTTATGTTTTTTTTGCTTTTTTGTTAGTTGTCTGTTGTGGGGCGCCGGGTATTGGCCACAAATTGTGGTTTATGTGTCTGAGGTGTAGGTGCAGAAAATAAAAGAAATAAAAACTCGAAATTCTTGTGGCACAGGTGGTGGATAAATTACAAATCTCTGTGCATGGAATAAATAGTTTCTACCGATACACTCTTAGAATATCATTTTCAAAAGCCAAATCATTGAACTGTTTTAATAAAATCAAACGGCTCTTCTAGAATTACATATACGCATGTCTGTCGCTTGTGTATCAATGCTCTCTAAATAGTCAATAATCCATTTCTAATGCCTTCTTGATAACCTTAACTTACACTCTTGTCGTAAGGTGTTAATCCTTATTCGTTATGACCACTTGACAATTGATTCAATTAGCCACTCAAGCATCAGTAAAGTCAGCCTCATCAGTCAGAAACTAAATTGGTTTCACATTTTGGTTACATCAAGTTTGGATATAAAATTTGGTGCTTGTTAAGATGCACCTTTGGATTCTCTGTTAGTTGGAAAATAAATCACCATCCAGTGACTTTAAAATGAGTGAAATGAAAGTTACAATTAAAAATGACCTTTTACCTGCTCCTTCCTAAGATTGAATAATAAATGTCAATTGCATTTAAAAATATGTTCATTATTGATTGATAAGGACAGGTTGATGTAGACGTTTAAACCTTAAGTTTTCGAAAATAGTAATTGGATTTGATTACCATAATTTGTTCATAAATGTGTTTCCTTTGCATTTTTAATGACGTATGTATGGACTATTCTTTTGCCTTTTGCAATTCGCGTGAGATACGAAACAGCCGGCAACTATAGAGTGCACTGTGTGTACTTGTATGTGTGAGAATCCTGAGTGTGTGCCTCCTTTCAGTCTGCTTGTTTTTTGTTTATTTTGTTCAAATACGCAAAGCCAAAAAGGTGCTTAACTATGAAATACGATGACAAGGCGCATGGCAAAGGCAGTCAACGTCGACGCTGGCAGCGTGTTCTTAATTACCATAATTACATAACTGCACACACACACACACAAAGACACACGCACACCCGGAGTGTGTGGGAGATACGCAGCACGCAGAGAGCATTCATGAGAATATTGTACGCGCCTGTAAGTATGCAGCAACATTCAATTAGACAAAGCTTTGAGTGTCTCTGCGGTCGTATATATTCAAACATACACATACATATTTATATATAAAGCGGGTGTAAAAGAGAGAGAGAGACAAAGATAGCACAAGAATGGGCTCATTCTCTCTCACTCCCACTCACTGCGTTTTGTTGAGCTTTTATTGTTCTTATCGCCTTAAATAGTTTTTGCCAGCCACTTTGTGGCTTTTAAGTTATTTTGCGTGCACCACTTAAGTAAAGAGTTGGGGTTGGGGTGAATGGGTGGTGGCGGTTGGTTTCTTGTTGTTCTCCCAGTCAATGGGGTTAAATCCCAGTCACTTTTTATGGCTCTGAAATGTTGACTTTATTTCTGGCCAGGTTAATTAAACTGCAGGTTGCCTGTTTCGTATTTGTGTGAAAGTTTTTCCATCTGTTTTATTTCTGGCTTTTTGTTTTGTTTCAAAAACCAGTTTGCTGATTCTGCTGCCTGGTGGTATATGGTGTATGTATCTGGCTGCATAATTTGCATGCCAAGTTCTTTCTCCCTGTTTATGCTTCCTTTTCGCGTGGCTTTGGCTAAATGGTTTACTATTAATTTTCGCTTCATGCCGGTTATTAACCTGCCACGGCAAGCCAACTTTCTCAGGGATTGCGGTCGAAATTCATATTCTCAAAAGAAGGCGTGTGTGTGGGAGGTGGGCGTGACTGACACAATTAAGTAAATCACCAAAAAAAAAAAAGGAGGAAAAATGAAGCAGAAATAAAAAAAAAATTGCCACACTTTGAGTCCATTAAACTTTTCGCCTAATAAAGTTCAACACGATTAAAAGAAGCGCAGCAAAAAGTGGAAAATTATATTTCTGTTTTAATTTCTTTTTTTTTCTACTTTATCGATATTCAATTATGATAAAAATAATTAAATTTCCTCGCCTACATCTCATTTTAAATCATTTTAACCGAGCAATGATTTTTGCTACGGCTTCAAAATTAAATCGATTTGTAATTCTTTATGTATGCACTCTCATACATAAAATTGGCTTAACTGGCATCCTATCCACATACATATATAGCATTATCAACTGGCAATTTCAATTTCATTTTAGTCACATATTCCCAATGCATTTTCGAGCTTTTCATAAATAAATAAGTTTGTTAAATTGTTCCAGCCCCACTCTATATTCCAAATGCTGCACGACCAACTGTCAGTACCCATTTCCATTTTCATTTCTATGGATTTGTCCATGTCCTTGTCCATGTCCATGTCTATTGTGAAGTCATTGCGTCTTGATAATTTGCCTAGATGTTTGACCGACCTTTTACTTGGGCTTCAATTCTGCTTGTTTGTCACTTTTTGGCATTGGATTTGAATATGTTTCAAAATGCTCATCACGTTCTGCAATGCCCCGGGCACGGAACCGTACCCAGTCAGGAGTCCGGAGTGAGGCGAAATTGCCTTAGTTTGAGCTTCGAATGCTTTCGTTTATTTGTTGTTGTGTAGTCATTGTTGTTGTCTCCGCGGATCAAAAGCAAATTTAAGCAGCTTACCGCAAATGAAAACCGATTGAAATTTTCGTACACAAAGACACATACAAATATACACACACACAAACAGATATAAATACATCACTGTAGAATATAATTTGGGTGTTTCATTTACCAAATTTCATTTGCCTTGTTTTTTTTATTCTTATTTCATGAAGTCGTATCAACAATTAGTCAAAGTTTCCGAGTTTCCGAGCTTCCGAGTTGTGTTTTCAGCGTGACCATTAATTGATTTTCGCAGCCATTTAGATTTTCAATTTTCTACCTCTCGCTTTTTGGGAAAAAAATACTCTTTGGTTTGGGGAGTGAAAAACAAAGAAAAAAAAAAACAGAGAAAATGTGGCCGTGTGGGAAAAAGACTGGCAAAAGGAAAAAATAGCTCAACTTTGATTGCGAAAATTTCTTTGCACCAAAACAATTTTTTACTCTTCACATCAACTTGTGTTTTCCAACAGTATTTTTCGGAATCCTTGTTTGCAAGTTGCTCCTTTTACTATTTCGCATTTACAGGGACGGATTTTGAAAGCATTTTTATGAAAAATTTTAACAACATTTTCTAAAGTTAATCTTTATTATTTGAGGTGATTCTCACAATTGACAGTCTGATACTTTGATACTTTGTAATGATCCTATTAACTATTCTTAGTTTAGTTGAGCTTTTAGAAGTTATGAAAATCAAATATTTTAGATTTTGAAAAATTCTCAAAGTAAAGAGATACCGTTTTAAATTGTTTTCTGTATTCATGCTGATGACGATGAAAACAAACTTAGAAGAGAGCTGTAAATAGTTTTCTTTTATTTTCACGTCACAAAAATCAATTTGTTTTGTTATAATCGAAATTTTAATTAGTTAGTCAGTAACAGAAATAAAGAAAAATGGACGATTGTATAACCTGGATTTTGGCCCTGACGTTTAGTTCTACACATCATTTTCATCTTGAATTCTTTTATTTTTCTGTTGGTTTGTTTTCTCTGTTTTCCCTTTTCTGCCCAGATTTAGTGCGTTTATGTCGTTGCCGTTTTTGTCGGCTTGTTTGCTGTTGCTGTTGTTTTTTGCATTGGCAAAAAGAAAACTCGGAAAACTCTGGCAAATGTTTACAGTTTAGTTGTGCGGATGCGATAAAAACAATTTGATTGCAAAATAAACGGCATGCAGTGCTGCAAATTGAAAAAAAATGGACAAAACGCTTCTCCTACTCTGCCTCTCTCTTACTGCCAGAGCAAATAGAAAATGGGCCAAGCAACTTGCGTTGAAATTTAGAAAAAGTTGGTTTCGGATGGGGGATTAGGGGGGAGAACTAAAAATATTTTGAGTGAGTTACTATTTGGATTGATTTTGCCAGTAGTGCTTGTAGTTAAGGGTGTCCAATTGAATGATATGGCACAAGGAAATTCCACTTTCATTTTGAAGCAATCTCACATGAGTGAAATTTCACATTTTGAATTCCTCTTCCCCTTGTCATGATGTTTCACATTTCCGTTTTTCCTCATTTTCACAACACTTACACAAACACACGCATACACAAGACATTCGCTGTCAAAAGTCAAAGTTGATACTCGACTTTCTCGACTCAACTGAATGAATGTCTTTTCAACCTAGAGAAATTTTCCAAACGAATAGCAAGTTATTTGTATACCCTTTCCAACTAGGATGGACCTTTTATATTACTAAGTTATTTCTACGTGATCATAAGAGTGTACGTAACTATAGTTTTGATACAACTCGGCTGATTTTTCAGACTGTGTAGAACTTTTTTAACTTATTCAAAAGCAGTTTTAGAATGAATTCAAACATAAATGGGATGGAATTAATGTAATAAATTTCCAGTATTAGCGATATCAACCATTTCTGGCACTAGAACTAAAGCACATTAAATCAATGATAATACACTTTACAACTTAACCCAGGTTTTATTCATTCCAAGGATTTTCATTGAAACAAAATAAAAAGAACATTAAAAATTCGTCGAATTGAAAGTAAACCCTAACCCAGAGTTTTTTTTGGCTGATAATTTTCCACTCCTACATTGTCAGTTCTTTTGGCAGATCCTGATTAATGAGAACGAGTACTGTTAGCTTCGTTTCTTTTATTTTTGTCCTCATTCCCTGATATGAGCTTCTAATTACATTTTGCACAGGAAAACTCATTAACACATTTGTGACATGCCTCCAAGTTTGGGACATGGTAACACATATAATTTTCGTAATAGTTTTTCACTTTTTCTTTTGCTCCGTTTTGGTTCACCTTTTGGCAAACATATGTCGCCAGAAATAACAACTAAAAAAAAAAAAGTAAATAAAATACAATTTGGTTACGAGCCAAAAGAAAAAAATAGTCATAAGCGTAAACTTTTTGTGAGTGCTGTTTTATGCAAGTTCTCTATGTGTGTGTGTCCGTGTGTCTGTGTGTGTGCGCGTGGTAGAAATGCGGGAGCATTTGTGTTCATGTTCTACATGAATCATAGTAGCTTTTACGACTATGTTTGCCACTTTTGCCCGGAAAGAGCAATTTTCATGAGACAAAAAAAAAATGAACATTCAAGCTAAACAAAACCGCAACGTGACAACAGAAATGCGGGCAACTGTTCGAGTGGGTGACTGGGTGAACCGTTGACTCTGTTTGTCCACGTGTTAAAAGTGACAAAAGCATTGACAGGAAACAAAACTGTCCGACATATACATACATATATGTACATATACGTTTCGTGTATGTATAGACACAGGATGCCAAGCGCACAAACCGATTGTGGGCCAACCAGCAGTAGCACCGCCATTAGGAGCAGACCAAGGATCATGGTCACGGTCGCGTGAGTGTGGACAGATAAGATACACCGCTTTGAGAATGACTTTGCCAAGTTTTATTGATGGTTGGCAGCAAAACTTGCGACCACAAAGAATAAATCTCATAATAGAGTTGGTTACTCGAAGAGCTAGTTCACTAGTCATTGCTCTAACATAGATAAAAAGGAACATTGATGCAATATTTCAGTCAGGCAATTTCCAGCAATAGCTTTGTATTTTCCATGAAGAGTTGTTATTTTCGCTGTCAGATCTGTTTTTTTTCTTTGGTGTCTCATTGTGGAAGAAAATTAACTTGGATTTATAATCCTTTTCTATATAAAATGGTTTCGAAACCTGTAGCCACCAAGAGAAAGATTCTCGATTGAATTTAGAAGAAAGAAAGATAGATTATATGGAAATGCAATTTCTAGGCATGTTTATAGATAATTGTTTTTTGTTTCCCCCACTTGGTCTATTTTTATAAAATAATTTCTCAGTAAAAATATATGTTTAGTTCTTTGATATTAGTTCCGATGAACTGAAAAGCCCAGCTCTTACGCTTGAATCTATGGTAGCAAATGTATCTGTATCTGCAACTGTAACTGGGTGTGGATGAGAGTGGGTGACTTTGTGTGTGTTTGTGTGCTTAGACGACTGTCAGGCAACTGTCAATTGTTAATTAAATGCGTCCCCCCTGGGCAGCTGCTACCACTAAGTTCACTTGATTTGTTTGACCGAGTCTGCGAATTGTTCTGGGATATTTGCTTCTACTTTTCTCCCAATCCCCCCAGCCAAACGAATTTGTATACAAATACATTCATGCATTCAGAGAGCCATAGAAACATTTATGGTAAAAGTTTATTGTTGCTGCTCGGCATCTAATTTATGTAGGCTTTATGTTAATATTGTTATTGCTTTGACATTTTTATGGCCCTCAACTAATAACTTAATTGACATGTTGGATTAGGCCATGTGGGTTGGAATACACCTGCTGCAATTTCATAGATGCCAAAGTTACACATTATGGCAATTACATGATTCATAAAACCATAGATAATTTTCATGAACAAATGTTGCAAAATTTGATTTATTTAGTAAAATATAAATTATGCAACAGTTGTCTAGGATGTTAAGATGTTTAACTAAACTTAAACAGAACTTAAAGCAGCAGGTCATAGATCAAATATGCATATACTGAGAAAAGCAAGCCACTAAATGAGGCATCAATCAGTGTGACCAATTTGGTAAGCACAATGATGGCCTTAATTCCAAAGATTACCTGCAGTGAAATGATATTTGGCGAACAGTATCAATGCTATTTAACCCTTGCGGGTATTCCTATAGCCAGCAGAACCTAAATGGAATGATTGAGACATTGCAAATATGATCAGATAGCTGGTGCCCTCGAACGCATTGACTCCAAATAGAAGGCCAGGATTTTCTCTCTAAAAGTATCATTGACAGAGCAATTATATACAAAACTTATTTTGGTATGTCGTATGTTTATTCTAAACGTATTGCTTACTATGACTTTGGATGACTTTGATAACAGAGAAAAACGTGTAAAGTTCCTTAAAGATATTACTAATTACTAATTTAACTACAATTTTTTTAATCTGGATAAGTATAAGTATGATTGTCATATCAGATTCTTACCTGAACCAAAAGGTACCGACATTCAAAAAGTCAAAATTTCCGGTTTTTTTCTATCGTTCGCCCTTATGGTAGCTGATGATAAAGAGAACCAAAGAGCTGGAAACTTCAGATTTAAATTTGTATTTTATTTCAATGACATATGTTGGTCCAATATAAAAAAAAACAAATTGTTATGAATAGTTCTTTGTTCAGGTAAATGAATTGTTTTCCCACTCTATTCTTTTCTATGTAAATATTCAACTTTTCCTTTCAATCAGATTTGTCGAATATAAATTGGTCAGACTCTTACAATAGAATTTCTGTGGCATTAAAATTGAAATTGTATTTATTTGTTCTATGGATTAAATAAAATATTGAAATGAAATATTTTGCATATGGCCAAAATAAACAAAAGTAGCTCAGATACATTCGTTGTAAACCAATTATAATCCGATATTAAAATAAAACTGCATAAAACTATTCAATTTTTAAGCTAAAAAGGCAAAAAGGATTTTTCAGGTTTTAACTAGTTTAACAATAAATTATTTGAATTTCATTTATATATTTATATATATTTATATTATATTTACATGACGAGTTAAATAATATAATATAAATGAAATATATATAGATAATTGCATGGCAAACTAAATTAACTCAATTAACTTGTATAGCTTCCATCTCAGTACAACCAAAGCTTAGTTTAGGGAAAACAGTTTTAAATATATTTATGACAGATTATGGCAACTCATTTGTTTTATTTTAACATTGAGAAACCGAAAAATGAACGTGTGAACCTTATCGACCATCAAAAATCTAGCGGGCTAATAAATTCTAACTTGATCCTTTTGCTAGTCGCTGTGTATTAAAGCTAGCAAGTACCAACAACAGGTGTGTGGCCCAATGCACTCTTTCGGCTCAGTGAACAAGTTGACACTTTGGCCATTTTCTCTCCGTTGTCAGCGATGCCCTCGGCTTATTGGTTTCTGCTTCTGCGCCTTGATGTTTATTCAGCAAACAGCAGAGTTAGCATTTCCCCCAAATGTCGATGTGTGCAGGTGTGGAGGTACCAAAGTCGAAGGGTCTTCAGTAGTTTTTTTGGTTACTTTGTGAACTGAAGTGGCCAAAAAATGAAAAAAGGACTTGAGCCAGAACTGCGCTTGACATTTTCTGATTGCCTGGCCATAGAAATTGGCGTAGTTTTCATGCGTTTAAATTTAGCTAGTTTATTTCACAGGCCCTTTTCAAATTCTCAGCAATGGGACAAGCAACATAAAAAGCCTTTTATGTTGCCTTTTGCACTTTAACAAATTTTCCTCGATTTCACGGAATGAAAATTATTTTTAACCAAATTTAAGTTGACATTTTTCATTATAAAAACCTAGCAACGGCTAGAAAAAAGTAGATAAAGAGGGACAACATTTTGATAGGTTGACTATTTCTCATACATGTACTTATATACATATGTATATATTTATCCCCCTATATCTGTCAATTGTCTGACTTTTTTTGTGAAGACACTTTTGTGACATATATACATCAATCAAATTGCCATTTAGTATTCGAGCATGCAATGCCTCCCACCATTTCCCCTTCCTTTTGTTTTCCTGCCACTTATTTGCGCGACGGAATTAGCCTAACCCAGAAAACACGACACGTGTTGCGTTTTAAATTTGTCCTTTTTGCCTTTGGCACAAAGTTGCGCCTCACTTTATATTAGAGAACTATCAACAAGTTTTTCCTTTTGCTTGTTTCATTTCTTTTCTTCTTATTAGAAAGTCTCCGACAATGAAAGGGAATAAAGAACAAGTCGAAGGGAAAGTAAACCAAAAAACTGCGTCACGTGTTGGCCTAATCCCTACAGGACACACACACAACAAAAGATAACAAAAAACGTGGCAGCTAATGAAACTAGTGACAACAAAAAAACTTTTAAGACTAAGCACGCCTTCTTTTTGCCACCACCTATTCGCCCTACTGCAGTGGGGGCGTGGCAGCTAAGCAGTCAGCCATCCATCAACAAAAAGGCTACACTTTAAAACTTTAAATGAGTTTCTCTTCGTTGTGTGCTTGGGGTTTTGTTTTTTTTTTATTTCTCTTCGATGTCGGCTTATAGGCAAAGTTCTGGTGGCCAAAAATGGCACCGGATAAGATCGAAGACAGAGCGAAGGTTGTGTTTTTGGGGCTAGGACTGACAGCCACAACAAATTGTTGACATTTTAACGACAAAATCAACGACAAAGGCGTTGACAGAACGCCCCCAAAAAAACCAAAACCGAAAAACGAAAGCAAGGAGAAAAAAAAGAAACAAATAAAAAGTAAGAAACTTCTAGCCAAGTCTCTTGAACCGAGACGCATCACATCAAATGGTTGAAAGTTTTGAGAGCATCCAAGAGAAAAAAAAACACAAAAAGAAAACCAAAGAAATGAGACACGAGTTGGCGATTTTCCTGCTATTGCTCCTGCTTGACTTTTTGTACATTTTGGCTTAGCAGCTAAGAAAAATAACAATGTCCGCTTCATCATGGAGTGAAGAGCAGACCGAGTCGTTGGTTGGTTGGCTGACTAGATGGTTGGCCAAATAATAAATAAAAGGCCATTGCAGTTTAATCTATGCAAATCCACAAGAAAAACTCATTTTGCGGCTTTAAAGCTTGATAAAAAAAGTGCTTCAAAATGGGGAGCCATAGAGGATAATGGCCAACAGAACTTGATGGCCACAAGAAGTAGTTGTACACACCAAGATAAGTAAACGAATATGTGTGTGTGTGTGTATGTGTATGTATGTATATATAACATGCCATACACGATATCACAAAAGTGTTAATTTGCTGACAGCTGGACTAGCGTGCTCCTGGCATTTATTTTATATGGTTTTATTTTTCAAACATTTTCAAGTCGAAATCTTATTGTGGCAAAGTTGATTTTCAGTTATTTTAGTGAAGAATATGCAACAACTGTGGTTTTTCTCATGTGTCCGAAACAAAGATATGATTTATACTCTTGGCTAAATTCGTTAACAAACATATGTACATATAGATATACACATATGTATAACCACTCCTTTTAATTTGCAAAAGAGGGAATAAATTATGACTTTAATACCTTGTCGAAGTAAAGATTACCGTCTAATATTTATTTGATAACAAATAACAAATCAAAATAATCTTAGGCCGCCTACTTAATCCATCAATCGATTTAGATATTGATCGATTTTAATAAAGTGAATATTCCATTTTGAGTGCTTTGATTTTACCCTTGGGTTTATCATTTTGCACAATTTTATTCGCATGCAATTTGTCTAATGCAAAATTGACAAGTTAATGTCCTTCCATGGTTCAATGACTTGGGAATAATCTTTTATAGCCAATCGTTTTTAAAATTTGATGCACATTTTGCTAAACCTTCGGGGGGTTTGTGTTTGCATATTCCAAATTCCCAGCTAGACTGTTTTCTATAGAGCAAATATTTTTTAAGCAAGCAAAAATATTTGCCAATGGCATAAACACACACACACACACATACAAAGCAGAATCCACAAGAACCGCAAAGTGTCCATAAAACACATGGTCATTGGTTCATCATTTGCACACAGACAAAAAAACAACACAAACACACACACACACATCATCATCATCAATACTTCTTTAGCAACATGAGGTGCTTGTCTTCCAATGCTCGAGGTAGTTGTCCTTTTTGAAGCTTTATTATTCTTAGGACACTGAGCTGCACTTTGCGTCATATTAAGTATTTACTGTGGACTGCTCTTTTATTCTTCTACTAGCCACTTGATGGACAATTGCATAATGTGCAATTGCAAAAAAATTTAAGTGTAATTGAATTTGTGCATTTGTTTTATTTTGTCAATGAGTAACGATTATTCCCCAGGGGATTTTCATCATTGAAACTCTATACAATTTGAGTTTTTATTCAAAACGATTATTACATGTGCAATGTGAAAATGAATTTCTATTTGTGGTTTTTTTCACTTTACAAATTGTTTGTCCGATAAAAATTCGCTTTAAATTCTCAACCATCTTTAAACTGAGAGTGTTCATTGCCTCTCTATGACCATAAAACCACAAATACATATGCTGCAGCAACGTTGAGTGCACTCCAAAGAGCCATTGGCTTGTTATATCACAAAATATTCACCAAGAAAGTCAAATGAACGATACCAAGATACCCAGCAGGAGATGCATTAGAAACTGTGGTATGTGAAATTTGCTTAAAATCTATTAAAGAACATTTACATTTTTGTGAGAAAATCTCAGATCTTGATGCCAAGTCGCAAGGTATTTCAACAAAGCCAATCATAAGAAATACAATGGTAAGAGATTTATGGTCACATTGGTAACGTTTCCGTTGGCTTCTTATGTTTTGTTTCAAATGTATGACTCCTAGTTGAGTTCATTTGATTAAATGTGACACACATCTGCTATCCAAATGGAATGGGAACGTTTTTAACTCTTTACAATTTTTATTCTACTCTGCAATTATTTTTGTTTATTTTCAATGCAGTTTTGTTTATTTGCCATTATTTGATTGCTAATAAAAAGAAAAATATTGCAAAACAGTACAAATTAGTACAAGCTTACTTTATATAAGTCACAACTTTTTAAACTTTATATAAACTTTTACAATTTCTTATATGCCCATCATGTTGTTTAAAGTTGATCGAAAACGTTAAATTTAACTTTGGTTAACTCTAATTTAATTGAAAATTGTATTAATAAATCAATGAATTAATAAGGATATTTTTAAGAATATCCAGATGGCAGTTTAGAAAATATCGTATATATATTTAATGATGCCTTATATATGAACATATGTACATATATCCAACAAATAAAAGCTACCGCTTAGTTTTGGTTTGTATGAATATTTTAGCGCATTATTTTAAGAGGAAATTCTTATACTGCTCTGCCTTGACTTCAGAGCGCATAAATTAATGACTTTATTTATTTTTATTTTGACAGCACTATTTGCATAGCATCTCCTAGTGGATCTGGGACTTTTTTAAATTTAATGAATTTTCTAATGAAATTTTAACGCCAAGAGTTTTGTCGAGCAAAAGCAAAGTGGAACTGCAATCATGTTTCGGAAGCATTCCCTTTTGGCTCTGAAAAAAATAGTCGAAATAGTCGTTCTTGTCGTTCTTGTCGACGACCTCAATGGAAGGTTTTTATGCGTTTTAATGCCCTCCAGCCATTATAAGTTTATGTTTGTGGAATGTGGCTTCTACTTGGCATCCAATTCCTTTGGCTTTAATGAAATCGTAAAAGCTTTAGGTAACAAAAATGTTTGGCTGGCTGTGACCGCATAATAATAATTGCATTCAGGTAAAATTCTTGCATTACACATACGCAGCGTTGGAGCCTCTGTTGAATTTCAGCATTAATTAGGCCAATAGCTAGAAGGTTGCGTGCCATCATGCAAGTTTGTTGGCTTGGCCACAATCGCCAACTCTCCTACTGGCAATTAGATTCTTGCAATCGAATTTTCAATTAAAATCAAATTTCGAACCGCAAAAAGGACATTTGGCATTTCGTGCTGGCCAAAAGTTTTGCGCTTTGCCAAGGATTTTTGCAGGTGCGGCCAAAGTTTTTTGTTTCTTTTGTTCCTTTTTGTTTTAGATATCATATTGCATTATGACTGCAAAACTTCCTCAAATTGCAAAAAAAACTGCCAGAAGCACTAGACAAAAAGTTCCATCCAATATGGAATGGAATCTTACCGGTGAGCGGCATGAAGGGGACCAGGTCATGAGAAATCTAAGCACTTTAATTATTTTGGGGGGAAAAAAACTTTAACCATAATGGTCTCTCTGGGGCTAATGCAACTAATTGACAAATGATGATAAAGTATCCCGGACAGTTGCCCAAACAGAAGAAAGATTTTACTTTTTAACGCGCCTTGACGTGACGTCGAGTACACGAAATTCTTCGGCTGTTGCCCGCACTTGTTACACGAAAATCTGATAAAAGCTTTGTTTGTACTAACGGAAACGGATGTTAACTGCCAGACCCAGAATGGCCACTGACATGACTGGCATGAAATTCTCTCAAAAGTGCCTTCATGTACGCGATCCCCTTTCCTTGCATTGGCCATGTTTACTATGCAGAACACCTGGTCATGGTGCCAGTTAAGAATAAGTGAAAGGGAAGTTTCAGTTTATAAGGTGAATATTATATGTACCAGCAAATAAATTCTAGTAATTTTGAATTTTATTTAGTTTAGTTGTTCAAGAGCATTCAGCCGTCGACCAATCACCGATGCTTACTGTGTACTTTTTTATGTTGATTTATGAAGTGCCAAAATGCGTTACCTGACTCCGTCTCTGTATTTCTCCTTCCTCCATTTGTGTTGTTTACTTTAAAGCAGCAAATTAAAAAGCCCATTACATAAAATATTTAAGCAAGTTTGCACAGGTTTGACCCAAAAAGCATAAAAAAAAAAGAAAGTTATAACCTTTGACATGGGTTAACTCTGCCAGCAACAGCTTTAGCGGTAGCGACTTCGCCTTCGATATAACATTAATTATGCAAGAAAAAAAATGCGCACTTTCCTTCAATCATAATTGTGAAAGTTTTGCATATATAGATACATACACCCATACCCGTGCACATGTAGATGTCGATTTGTATATGTATAATAGTTAGAGTTCCATTATAATTTATACATAGTTAAAATGCAAAAAATTTGTTGCAAATTTTTAGTTTTATGCTAAATTGTTAGCAAAAATGTCAGAGATAATATTTTATTCAATAACCACAAAATTGCTGGCTAAAAAATGCAACAGATTTTATTCAAAATTCTGTTTTTTTTTTGGATATAAATCAAATTCCTTTAAAATAAATACCTCTATGGGTCATAGAGTGACGATTTTGAAACTGGGTAACAATTTATGAAACTTTTAACCACTCGATGATGGCCGGCTTTAACTAAAACTATGTACACCAATATACACCTAATCAATTTTCCTCTTATTCTCAATTGATTTTAATATACTATTATTGTTGAACTACGATAGATTATATCTTTAATGAGGAATGAAATGCTAATGCTGTACGATGCTAACGGAGAGGAAGGTAAGCAATGTGACCTATGTATTTGTGTGGTCATGTGAATTATTTTACCTACTTTAAGACTCCGAGTCGGAGGGCTCTGTGGCCTTAAAGAATGCATGGGGTGAACTGGCGGCCATTGAGAAAGAGAATCGACGCTATAAAAAGATACGGGAAAGAACCGAAAACGAATTAGAGCAATGCCGCCAAAATGGTGTCAAACTGGACGATGTAAGTGTAGATATTACACTTTCCCTTCATATCGGTAGTAATTTGTCATACCCGAACGCATAACCAGCGATGAGGAACGTGAATTACTAGAGGTCGACAAGGTATCCTTTAGACCGACAAGCAGAATTGCGTCGAAGGATCTTCAGCTATTGCGTAGCTCATCATGATCAGTATGATTATACTGGGGACAGTTTAAAGAAATAAAGTAGCAGAAAAAAAACGAAAAACTTTATTATCTTTAACACTCACTTAATA
The DNA here is from genome assembly GCA_018150345.1 of Drosophila equinoxialis. NCBI lineage: Eukaryota > Metazoa > Arthropoda > Insecta > Diptera > Drosophilidae > Drosophila > Drosophila equinoxialis. Next base: position 9,039,815 of record JAECWI010000562.1, on the reverse strand, counting down.
TTACTTTACAAAATGATTCATACTAGATACAAAATTTATGGTAAATCCCAAATCAAATCAACCTCTAACTGTCTTAAACATTACATTTTTTGAAGCATTTTACCTAAATATGGAATGGAAAAAAACAAAAACGAATGAACATCTTTTTACTCGACTCAAACAAATATTGATATAATTCATGTTGTTTTGCTTGTGCTGCATTTCATTTGATTACTGGTACTTTTACGTTTCGCTACCTTTTGACAACCTTTTCCATTGGCCATTTCATTTTCGTGTTTTTTTGTTTTTGCATTTACACAGCCTTTGTGTAATTTACATGAACCATTTTGAGAATGAACAAATTCTTGTACACAGACAAATAAGATAAAGAAAAAGGGGTAAAATTTTTCTTTTTTCTTTTTGCCGTTTTCCGCATAATTTGCGTAATTTGTTTAATTAAAAAGTTTGTTCTTATTTTTTTGCCTGCCATTACTCTTAAATTTAAGAAAAACACAAAAGGTTCTAATGCATAAATTAGCTCAATTTGCAATGATTGTGGGTGAGGTACTTATATACTTATGAACTACTTTGAATTCAATATGTGTGAGAGTATGTAGCTGTGGGACAGGCTTAAGTTCTGGCCCTTGGCATCTTTAGACCTCAACATAATAATGTACATGGCAACAGTTAAGATTTCAAGCTACTTGCCAAATGAATGGTTATGCATTGGATGACTGCGTTAGATATGTATGTATGGATTTGTGATAAGTAGCTTAGCTATTTTGCATAGATTTCTAATTGACTTGTGAGTGTATGTGTATGTGTGTGTGTGTGTGTGTGGGTTATAATGAAGTACCGTTCATTGGCCTGGTCTAGAGCATATAGTTTTGTTGCTGCCGCCGCTATCTGTGCGTGCCTCACATTTAATTAACTGACACACACATATCCTTCCACCCACATCCTTACACACAAACACACACAGACACACCATTAGGAATAACAATTTCAATTTCGATGTCGACATAGTCGTTGTTAGCTGTTGGTACAAATACGAGAATTCCAAAATGCTGTTATAATTACACAAACAAGCTGGCTGAGGGTTTACAGTTTAATCCCATGATATTTGCCAACATCGTTCAGGCAGAGTCACTAAAAACTAATTGAAATTGCCATATTTCATGCATAAAATATTATACAAGTAAGCATACATATACATACATACATAGTATGTACGTATGTATATGCCCAGAGCTTTAAAATTTGATAATGCTATTGGATTTTCGAGCATTAGCATACACACTCCACAACTCCGATTTGTCTGACGCACAGTGGCCCCAAAGTCAATTTTGAAATAAATTTAAGATAACAATGAGCCTTCCCACATTTTAGAGCGTATGTACATAGAAACCAAACTTTATGTAAGTATATAATTCGGTGCCCAAAGTTCTACTTAGTTATGAAAGCTAAATAATTGTTTTTGTAAAACTTTAACAAACTTTATATGAATTATATGAAAAATATTTTTTAATTATTTTGTATCTTTCTAAATGGCACTTTATGGAAGGATAAGTATATACAATCTAATTTTTAATCAATTATAAATTTTAAGTAAAAAGTGGGAAATCTGTTTTTAACCAGTGTAACTTTTTCGTATTTAAATCAGACAAGGGAGCAGGAAGTCGGTTAATATGGGACCTACGTGTCCCGTCGACGATTGAAAGTGAAACGTGGATGCGGATTAACAGACAGACTTGTATCTTTTTTTGTGGCACTTCTGCTGTTGTTTTCGTTACTCATTTTTTTCAAACTGTCAAGTCGCTGGGAAATTGAAAAGAAAACCCACACACAACAAATGCGACAAACAGTCGCTGAATTTTTCATTAATGGCATGCCGAGGTGAAAGGCATTGGCAGCAATTTGTTGGTGGCATCAAATTAAATTTGCCACAATGAAGGGCACTTGAGCACTGTGGCGGCAACCTTGAAGAGAGATGTTAGGTTTTTTGGGCAGCGGCCAGGCACTTGTCGAATTTGAAGTATTCAATTGAGTTAGCAACTGTTTAAACATGAAATTGAATGTGGTTGTACGTACATATATATTTGGTTCTGATTTAGTTTGCTCAACAATAATAGCTACAACAGTTAAAGTTCTGTGGAGAGCAGCAGTCGTAGTTTTGGGCGCAGCAAGGACCACAAGGACTACATGCAAATGCGCAAGGATCATATGCCTTGCCACGACGTGGTATCATGTATATTGAAGGAGCTGGCACCTGTCGTAGAGCTCGGAATTTTCGTTGAGCATCGGTTAGGCCATCGGGGCCGACTGGTGGTCCTTTTTTGACCTGACCGCGATTGTCCTTGCCGTCAGCAGGATTCCAGGGCTTGGATAGTTCTCCACGTTTTTGAAGATATTTCATCATGTCAACGCCTTTTTTCTTCTCTTCTATTTCTTTCTTCTTGGCAATTTCTGCTTGCTTGGCTGCCTCCTCGGCAGGTTTGGCAAATCGTTTGGGCATTCGAACAGGTATGGATCCACCGCCACCACCACCAGCACCACCGCCAGTAGCGCCAGGACCCGAATGAGGTCCACCAGCGCGATTGCCACCAGCGTTGGCGCCGCCAGGACCACCAGGACCAAATGCACCTGGTTTGACCTTAACTGGAAAACCTTTCCATGGAGACCCTCCTCCTCCTCTCGCACCACCACCGCCACCACCACCGCCGCCTCCGAAACCACCACCCTGACCAGGACCACCACCCGAGCGTCCGCCCCCGCGAATCGGACCACCTGCATTGTCACCCCAGATTTGCTTTGATTTAGGCTTGCCACCTGGAGCTGCAGATTCACCATGAGCTCCACCGCCGCGATGACCAAAGACGCCATCCTCGTACACCTCCTCGCCTGGTGCTCCAAAAGCCGTGCCCGTATAACGGTCCCCAACAGCACAGTCATAGGCTCGATAATAAGGATTCATGGCTTTAGGATACTTGGGTGGACCAGGCTGCCTATCTTTTTTGCTTGTCTGGGTACTAGTATTGGTTGTGCGTGGTTTCGGCCGCATTGGCGGTCGATGGGTGCCCGCCGGAGGTGTCACATCAAAGTCATATTCCATTTCACTTTCACTGGTATCGGAGAGAACCAAATGCTCGGCACAAGAAGGCATCCTACGACGTCGGCATTCTTTATTTATGGCACATTCCAATTCTTTTTTCTCTCTAACACACCGACACGTGCACATCATTACCGATCTGTGACAGGTACACTTTGGATAGCCCTTGTCCTTAAGCTTGCGTTTGATCTCCCTAACTGCGACTGCCAAATCACTCTTGACTAGGCGGAATATGATGGGTTTCTGTTTCATGCCCAACGGTGACAGCGGCCGTAGAGTTATATAGATATCTCCATTCTTCTTGCACACATTCAGCACTGGCTGCTCCTCTTCGTTCTTTCTACGGGCCTCTTCCTCAGCATCCTGACATGCTCGAAAAGCGTTGTTGCGCGATTTTTCCAGAAAGAATTTCATCAGATTCATGATAGGTTTTCGCACGGCACCAGGACGCCAGCCATTCTTACGGGCCTCAAAACTTTTGGCCCAAGCCCAGCCATGATTGCGAGACACTGCACCATGCTGGTTGACACAATATTTATGTCGTCCCGTTTTTGCGTGGCCACTGCCATGTGTTGCCACTTTATTGAGGGGTCGTTTGATGTCGGATTTCAAAGAAGCCGATTTATCTGCGTTTTTTTCAGCAGACGCTCTCTTTTCTTTGGCTTGGCCAGCTTCGGCCTTGGGCTTTTTTTTAGTATCCTCACCTTTCACAATGGTCTTGCGTGCCTGCTCACATGCCTCGTCGAACTCAGAGCCTTTTTTGGTATTGTCCTTAATGTCGTACAAATCGCGTAGTTCAGAGAAAACGCGAGCCAAATATGGACGGCAGTCCTCCGCACTATTGCTTACCACACAATAATCTTCGGACTCGGGCTCCACTTTTGGGCACTTTTGCTGCTTCTTTTGATCGGGTTGGAAGATATCAGCGCATAGTTTACGTATGCGACAATGGGCACAGACTTTATTCAATTTGCATGTACATCGGCAGGGAGGACACTCTTCTTGACATTCCAGCTTATCCTTCATGGCCTTTTCACAGGCATTTACACAATACTCATCAATGCCTGAAGGTGGCTTACCCAAATACTCGGCAAGTACCTGTTCAGCCGTAATCTTCTTTTCCTTATGTCTTTCTTCCACAACAGGCATGGGCTTGACTCCACATTTGGGACAAGCGGCAAACTTCGGCAGCCAGGACATATTGGTCAGACAGACGGGACAAAAGCGTGTGGGCTTTATTTCTGGTGCATTGCCGCCACAATCTTTGATTGACAGTGGAATGGCATGACGATCGTGGACATCTGTTGTCTGTGGTGGTGGAAGGTACGCAAAATTGGGTAAATTAGGCTCATACGGCACTTCCATCTGCATGGGAGGACCGACTTGACCACGACAAGGAGGTTGTGGTGGCGCCGGCTGTCCTGTTCCCTTGGTTATTGAGTCAATCAGCTCTCCATATTCTATAGCCATTTTCTGTACCAGAAAATATAAAAGATTAGCCAAATTTCTGCAAAGAAATACACAGAAATCGCAGAATGTTTACTTTTAGCTCCAAGCAAGCCGTGGTATCGGAAGCATTGTGTAACATCATTGGGCCACTGGGTGCACTTCGATAACGTTGCAGGTCTAGATGAAGGCGTGAGTCACCCTCCTCGGCCTCCAAAGCATCCAAGCACGGATCACAGGGATTGGAACAGTGCTGCGTTTCACCCATAACAAAGAGAATATCCATGGGATTTATGCTTTTGTCCATGTGTTGGCAACTTTTCTCGTCGGTTCTGTGGATTTTTGGAAATTGAATAGGCTCAAGAATGTATTCCCTGTGAAGAAAACCTACCTATCCATTTCCTCACATTTAATTACTAAACGGCAAAGGACCTCCAGAGTGCCAACTGGTTCACCATTTCTCTCAAAGTTACACGTATCCACATGCATTAGATCGGACATTCCTGTGTCTATACGATCGGTGACCATTTGGGGAAATGTCATTTGACCAGAGCCCAAAACTTTACCCTTATACGACACGGACACTGTCATGCCGCACTCTTCTAGGGTTTTACGAAGTTTTGCAGGTTCCGTTTCAAATTCAATGGCCGTTCCGTTTTTAAATTCGGTTACATTAATGCGGCTGGATGTGACACTAATGGGCGTGCGATTAAAATTCACATCCACCTTTAATTCCTTTGGCTCCTGTATATTCAGATTGGGAGTCTCCAAATGTGAGACGACCAAATCGAAGACAAATTTCGCCGGTTCCATAATAGTACGCCGTGGCATATTCGCACTCTGGCGATCTGCATAATTCGCTGTTGTCATATTGCTATCTAATTTCGCACAGCCAATTGCATATGTGAATTTTTTCTTTTTTTGTTAACTTTACTTCAATTTTTTAAAACACAATTTTTTTTTATTTTTTTTAGTCTAAGAGAACGAAATACTGGCGAAAATTCTAGAGAAAATGTGAGATTCGTAAAATTAAATGAAAATGGTTGAGTATAAATAAAATCTCAAAAGAAAACAAACTCTGACAGAAAACATCAAGGCCAATTGATGACAAAAACTCAAATCGAAATTTGAAATAGAATTAAGAATTTATTTATGTTTGGTATATTCTTTTTTTTTTTTACATTTATCTAATGATTTGTTGGAAAAAAACAAAAAAAACGATTTCGGATCTCATGAAACATTATCGAAAGACGCTCGTTGAAATCCAAAAAATCAATTGTTCTCAATTGATATGTAAGACAATAGCATGAAGATTATCATTTATTGCGGATCCGTATCGAAATAGAATTCGTTGCCAGCGCCAGATTCTGTCATTAGGAGTGCTTCCATTTTATATATCGATTTGGGAGTTGAGATGCTTTCGATGCAATGTGATTGATGCGAAACAAAACTCAAACTATATTAAGCATATCAAAATTGATGAAAGGCGCCTAATGAAAAGCCCTTAATGGCCTATTTAATTTAACCAGATCCGAAATATGTTTCGATACGTATCCCAATATGTTTGATAGTCTTCAAAAATTAAATACTTCGATTATAGACCACGTTTCGCACCCGGATTAGCCACCTTTTTCTGTGGAAAAGCAACCTTTTTGACCTCCTTTTTACGTGGCACATCTTTGGCTTTATAGAGACCGAAAGTGGCACAGTCATAGGCACGATAATAGGGACTCATAGTTATGGGATATTTTGTTGGTATCGACCCTAAATCCTTTTTACTGTACTGTGTGCCATTATTGGTAGTCCGAGGTTTCCGTGGCATTGCGACTTCTGGATTGCCCGACGGTGGTGTGACATTAAAATCGTACTCCATTTCACTTTCACTGGTATCGGTAAGGATCAAATGCTCGACACAAGATTGCATCCTTCGTTGTTTGCACTCCTTGTTTATGGCACGCTCCAAGTCCTTTTTCTCTCGGACACTGCGGCACAGGCACATCATTACGGACTTGTGACAGGTGCACTTCCTGAAACCCTTCTCTTTTAATTCAGCCTTGATCTCACTTAGTGCGACAGCCAAATCACTCTTGACCACTCGAAATGTGATGGGTTTTTGGATCATGCCCAATGTTGAAAGTGGTCGTAATGTTATGAAAATGGCGCCATCCTTCTTGCAGACATTAAGCACAGGTTCCGGAGGCTCATTTTCCTTATCCAGTTCAACCGATTCGTTGATCGTCGACTCCAAAAAGTGTTCCATTATTTTTTTGATCGGCTTTCGTACGGCACCAGGTCGCCAGCCCAGCTTTCGGGCCGCGTAGGTCCTTGGCCAAGCCCAGCCATGATTTCGGGAAACGGCTCCATGCTGACTGAGACAGTGTTTATGGCGTTCGCTATTGATGCCCGTGCCGTTTGGTTGACTTAAGCCCGGGATATGCTGAACATCCTGTCCACCATCGTTTCTTGCCTTTTCATCGGTTTTGCTGGCGGACTTTTTCTTATGCCCACATGTATTCTCATATTCGGAAGCCCTGCTCTTGTCATTTATATCGTACAAAATACGCAGTTCTGAAAACACTCGCGCCAGGTATGGTCTGCAATCGTCGGAGCTATCACTCAATATACAGAAATCTTCATTATCTTCGGGTTCCACTTTTGGACATTTTTCATCATCCTTATCACTTTGAAAGATATCAGCACAGACTTTACGTATGCGACAGTGAGCACAAATTTTATTCCCTTTGCATTTACATCTGCAAGGTGGGCAATCCTCTTGGCTACCTCCCTCAATTTTGTATTTCATGGCCTTTTGGCAGGCATCCATACACAGGTCATTAATGCTGCCATCCGACGGTTTTCCCAGATACTCTGCAAGAATCTGATCTGGCGTAGGCTTCTTTTCTTTCAGTCTTTCTTCAATCACCGGCATTGGCTTTATTCCGCAATGCGGACAGCATGCGTATTTCGGTAACCAGGACATACTCGTCAGACAGACGGGACAGAAGCGAATGGGCTTAGATTCCGCCAAATAACCATCGAGAGTGCCCTCAGGAACAGTTTGTGGTTCAGTGTGATAAGCAAAGCTGGGCATTGCAGTCATTTGGGTCATATCCATTCCCATTGGAGCATCAGGTCGCCCTGCACAAGGCGGTGGAGCAGTCGAAACCTCTGCTGTAGTTTTGACAACAGAATCAATAATCTGCCCATATTCAGTGACTAATTTCTGAAACAAATATATTTAAATTAGTAGGTCAAATGGTAAATGCTTGATTCACCCACCTTTAAATCATAGCAAGCAGCACTGAATGCAGGCTGGTCCAACATCAAGTCATTTGCGTTAACTCTTCCTGCAGAAACACTGCGATATCGGTCCAAATCCAGTTTGAGGCGTTCATCCCCCTCTTCGGGCTCAAGAGCATCTAGGCAGGGGCTTGACGGAATCTCACAGACTTGAGGCTGGCCCATGACAAAAAATATATCCTTCGGATGAATACTTTTATCAATATCACGAACACAACTGCCATCGAGCCTGTGGAAAAGCAAAATATCAAGATTATTTTACTGAGTGAAACTCGCTTCCGTAACACGTACACATCTGGGTCATCGCATTTGATGATTAAACGACAAATAAACTTCATTTTGCCCGCAGCCACTTTATTTTTTTTCCAATTCACACCAATCTTCATGCATCAGATCTGACATACCCTCATCAATACGATTGATATAATTGGACGGGAACACTATATGCCCTGTGCATATAACTCGATTATTGTAGAGAACATTTATGCTCATGCCTTGATCTTCCAGAACTTTACGCAATTTGTCTGCAGCCGATACAAACTCAACGGACCTTTGATTCACAAAGTCTGTAACATTTATGCGACTGGATGTCATATTAACTGGCATCGAATTGAATTTTCCCTCCACAGTCAATCTCTTAGGGTCATCGATTTTTTCATTGGGTAATACCAACTGGTTTATAATCATATCAAAGAGAAAAGTTGGCGGAGCCTTTTGAGTGGTTGTGCTTGGCATTGCACTAACTTTTCCTGAATTATCTTTCGGTGGCATTTTATATGACTGGGTGGGTGTGCGTGTGTGTGTGTGTATTTTTCACTTCACTTTGATTTTCTGTTTTGCATGCAAATATTAAAAAAATAGTAGTTAGTTTTCCTATAATTGGAAATTTTGCAAATATGAAAAAGACCTCGAGTGTGAAGTGTAATCGAACATGAACTCAAAATAAAATGTGATTTTCTCGAATTAAAACATAAAGATAACTGTGACATTAAACAAAAAGAAAGATTGTTTTCCCTAAAAAAAAAAAAAAAAAAAGGGCAGGTGATTTTCTAATCAGAATGACATGGATACAATCAGATCAGAACAACTTATGGTTCCGTTTCTGATAATCATTTAATCCTTACAGGATCTACAACTGACCCTGATAATCATCGGTTAAAAAACAATTTGATTTTGATGTGCATAAATGCATCATAATTATTTATATCATAATATGTAGCCTAGATCCTATATTACATCCCTCAATAGATTACACATTTCGACCTTGTACCTTTTGGATGGGAAATAAGCATTTATAGACGGAATTAAAAGAACAGAAGTTTGAATAAAATTCAGTTTTATTTTCGTAGATTGACCTGCTTTTTTAGCATAATACTTGCGAGGACGTCATTCCAAGCTCTTTCACGTCAGGGATTTGGTTTAATTTTACAAGCTTGGAAACTTGGCTTAAAATCTAAAACTTAATAACTACTTTTTGTTCAATTTGCGCATTTTGTTTAGGATTCTCGGGGACAAGTCTTTCCAGACTTTAGCAGCTAAACTTTTTTTTAGTCCTAAAACGAAGTGGAGCTCCCCTGCTGGGTGCCCCAGATTTTCTGATTCTTAGGTGGAACTGGTTGCCCATGCTGTCCACCACCGCGATACCCAAATACACCATCTTCAAAGACATTTTCCGTAAGAGCACCAAAGGCAGTGCCCATATAGCGATCACCTACAGCACAGTCGAAGGCACGATAATACGGACTTTGTTCAATGGGATATTGGGGCTTAATATTGCGATCGGTCTTGTTTGTCTGAGTACTTCGATTGACAATTCGGGATTTGGATCTTTTTATGGGTTTCTTAGTGCCCGCCGGCGGCGTGATTTCGAAATTGAACTCCAATTCACTTTCACTAGTATCGGTGAGAATCAATTGGTCCGCGCATGGGGGCATCTGATGTTTTTTACATTCCATGATCAAGGCACGATTAAGATTGTGCTTGTCCTGGTCACTGCGACAAGTGCAATTTCTAAGGGTTTGATGGCATGAACACTTGGTGAAGCCCTTGTCCTTCAAAGAACGTCCTATCTCACGTAATGCCTTGGCCAGTTTACTTTTGACAATCTTAAACACAATTGGATGCTGATCGATACCAAGTGTTTGAAGTGGTCGAAGAGTTACAAAGGTTTCGCCGTTTTTTTTTGACACACTAAGAACAGGCTGGTGACCTCTATTTCTTTGCATATCTTGGTCCAACACTTTTTGGCACACATTGTACACGGATTTTCGAGTCTCGTGGTCGAGAAAGAATTTCATAACATTGCTTGTGGGTCGCGCAATGGCACCCGGACGCCAGCCATGTCTACGAGCCTGTGGACTTGAGGTCCAGTTCCAGCCGTGACGTCGAGACACGGTTCTATTTTGGTTCACACACTTCTTGTGACCCAACTTAGTCGGCACACCAGCATAATTCTTGTCGGTTAGGGCTCCCATTGAGGCAGCTCTCCCGCTTTTCCTCAACATTTTTTCTGCAATGGACCTTTTCGAATTCATGGTCATCAGGGATTGAGTGCAGCGTGTCTGATGTTCCATGGCTTTTTTGTTGTCATTAATCTGGTAGAGATTTCGAAGTTCTGAGAATACCCTTTCCAAATAGGGACGACAATTTGCTTCAGTTTCAGCAATCACACAGAAATCTTCATCCGATTCCGGCTCTACACTGGGGCACTGAAGTTTTGTGTCGCCTTTTTTGACAAAGACATCATCACAGAGTTTACGTATTCGACAATGGACACATATTTTACCACCTTTGCAAGTGCAACGCGAAGCTGAACATTTGTCTTTGGCGTCATCGGGACACTCTTCGTTCAGTTTGACTTTGCAAGGATCAACACAAAAGTTCTCTGCTCCCGGACTAGCCTGTGCTTTTACTAGCACCTCATCCACGATATTGTTAGCCGATAATTTTGTCCTTGAACTTTCTTTGACCACAGGCATTGGTTTGGCTCCACAATTCGGACAGCAGGCATATTTGGGCAGCCACGACATGGAATATAGACAGATTGGGCAAAAGCGTATGGTTTTGATGCCTTGCTTTTTCATGTCACCCATGGGAATGGGTATAGTACAATCGGCACCCGCAAAATTGCTTGGCATATCTCCCATTTCATTGCTGGGAAGTGGTCTTGCTGGCTCACAACTTGGCGAAAATGATGGCTCGAGGTCTTTGATTTTCTTAGTTACTGAATCAATCACATCCATATAGTGATCGGTAACTTTTCTTAACACTTGACATGAAATAACCTCTGGCTCTGGTTCCTCGATAGATGATGGAATTACTCTTGAATTCATGCTACGATAACGATCAATATCCAAACGAAGACGTGCATCACCTTCTTCGGATTCAGATACATTATTGCAGAGCCCTTGGGGTTTTGCACACGGATCGGCGGTGCTCATAAGAAACATAATATCTTGTTTGTTGATGACACTATTTAAATCGTTACAAGTTTTCGGACGCTCATCCGATCTGTGGATTAATCAAGTCTGTAATCTTTGACATTGCAGGAGATAGTAGAGTTTATTTCTTACCCAGACACCATTTCATCACATTTGATGGTTATGCGGCAAAGCAGCTCAACTATTCCAATTTTCTGGTCATTGCGCTTTAATTCGCATGTATCCGCATGCATTAGATCATTCATACCAATATCTATTTTATTCAACACAATCTCGGGAAAGATCAGTTTCCCATTGCCAATTAGAGTTCCTCCATATCGGACCGTAATCGGCATTCCAGCTTTCTCTAGGACCTGGCGTAACATTTCCGGATCCGATGCGAATTCTAAACGTCGAGCAGTAATAAAATCATGCACATTGATGCGACTCGAGGTGATCGAAATGGATTGTCGGTTAAATACGACATTCACTTGGCATTTTTCGGGATTTTGGAATTTCTCGTTGGGACACAATAAACGAGTGACGACAATGTCGAATAGAAAATTAACATTTGGCATGTTTTCTTTTTCTTCTTTGAAAGGTCTATAGCTAATTTTAACGAGTACGAATTTCGCAACAATGTGAAAAACTCCCAAATTATTTGTAAAAAAAAAAAAAAAAAAAAACCTTTCCAGATTTATTTTGTGTGTGTTAGTTCTACAAATAAAATGAAACGAATGAATTAATTTAATATTATAAAGTATGTACATACATTTTTGAAATATATTTTTAAGTCAGATACTATTTTTTTTAGATTTATTGTTTGTGCTTTCATGACCATCATGAACCCTTGAATAATGCACATGACCTTGACCAATCAACCACAAAGTCGTTGCCTCGACAAGATACCAAAACAAACATATGAAGATGCACGACTGAAGTGTCTGGGATAAGTGCCAAAAACACAGAAAAAGGAGGTTAATTGCAATGTCTGCTCGTGTCCACTGTTGCCTGTTGCGGACCACGAAGAAGGTCATTCCACTTCAGCTATTTTAAAACGCAAAACAAGTTCAGCACAAAGTAAAAATTTATCGCATTGGATGCTTTTTTTTTTTTTAGATACTTACTTGCCTGCCAAGTTGTAAGAGGCTTAACACGCAAAGCTTTTACATCCTATCCAGAACACAGAAAACAAACACATGAGCGTAGTAGATGTAGGGACAACTGTAATGGGGCTTCTTCTCTTTGATGTGGTTCAATCCTACGCCCATGACTTTGCCATACGCTGGGCTTATCGTAATTTTCGTATATTTTTAATTAAATTTCGCGCATTAATTTCGATGATTAGCAGCTTTTCGTGCTTGAAGCGCATCTAATCAAATTTGTCCATGTAGGTACAACAAAATTGTGAAGTGGCGCAGCAAAATGGTGACTGAAAATTTTCATCAAAATGTTGCACCACAAAAACGTGCTTCCATGACTAACCAATTTAATTGGATTCAAATTAGTGCGGCATTCTGTGAAACACTCTATAGCCTGATGGCTGGTCAAAATATCGACTCATAGGATTGGACTGGGAGTGTTTTGGTAGGTGGGTAAACTGCCAAAATTCGGTCGTGTGCGATTGTGAGCCTTCGGCTTTAGCCACAATGCAAAATAGCAAAACAAAATTGTGCATAGATCCAGCAAATTTTTTGCTTATTTTCTTTATGGTCATTGTTGTCATGACCCGATAGCGAGTGTTTGCCGATTTGTTGTGCCAAAGTGGTGACTATTTTGCCATAAATTATGCATAACCAGAGCCAGGCCCAAAAAATATACACTGTCCCTTCTTGTTGTTGATTTATTGGACAGTCAAAAAGGCAGATTTGCTTTTTTGCTAATAAGCTCAAATTAAAGAAGCACTAGAAAAGTTTTCTTTAGTCAATTAACTAAAATTATATACAAATATGTTAAGTTTGGTAGCTAAAAATTCATAATTATTCAATATAAATCACCAAATTGTTTTTTTCCAGATCATTATGACTATAGTGCTCTTACTTTTCTACGGAAGGGACGATCTTAAACTTTGAGTTGCCTTGTGAAAGATTAAGATTAAAGATTGTAGAAAATTTTATAAAGTCAACCAAAGTTCAAACAAGCACACATTAAAGAGCAACTAAATTTCAGTGTATAGATCATACATGACCTCTTACATTATCGTAGTTAGCATAAAAATTTTCATTTTTCAGGCTAGTCGATGAACGTGTAAAGATTGACGCTAATTCATAATGGTTTTGGTGGTTTTGGTCGTGGTGTCATGTTATGCTCTTGCACTTGTAATTTATTGTTCATTTTGTTGGCCAATAGATGAATATGGAAAGTGTAATTGAAAAGCGAATTATTAACAATTTGGTTAGCTAACTTTTGTTGTAGAGATCTCTCTGGTGGCAAAGTCAAAATACTTTACTGATAAACAGAGAATTCAGCTTTTACCACATTTATGCAAGCATATTGGCCACAGATATTGTGCCCTAGGATGTACAAAATTTAATTGCTCTGGCAAATTAATGTCTGGTCTCAAAATACATAAATGCCAAGCACTTTGCCAAAAGCTAAGCCAAACATCCAGCAATTAGAATAGTTGCATATAAATCTCCTTTGTGTATGTACATATATATATATGTACATATATCTGTCTAAGTGTTTGTATTTACTGTATATATTCTCTGAGAAAGAGAAACCCAAATTGCAAAAGTGTGTGATATGCCCTCAAAGCAACACCACTAGCTTAATAAATCCATTGGATAAACAATATACAACACAAAAAAGTAAACACACAATGGGAGAGGGCAAAAGTTGGTTAGTTGGGTGAGAAAATGCTGAGAAAACTAATTTCTCTTGGCTATAGTTTTCGGCAATCATAATAAAAAGAAAGTCTTAGTGAAGAAAAAACAAATATTTGTAGAGCAATAATAATAAATAGAATGCACATAAGTAATTGCCCAGTGAGATAAAGAGAGCAAGTGCAATGCTTTTTGTTTTTGGTCAATGCCAACTGAAATAGTTGTTTAAATGGTCATGTTACGTATACGCCACAGGAACAAGCAGTAGTACTCTATCTTACACACTTTTTCTCGTTGTCTTTACGCCTCCCTCTTGTGTACTCAGGTCTGCCACAACCCTTATACAGGGTTCTTTGTGGTTTTGCCACTGCACCCACTGACACTCTACACTAGTGTTGTATATTCTATGTTTGGTGAAGCATTTTCCTGCTTCTTCTTTGCTGCTGGCTACTGTCAGACAAATGAGCATTGCCATTAAATGCGTTTGAAATATGCTGCCAAATCATTCACAGCAATAAGAACAGGAATAGAACCAAGCAGACCAGTAGCACCAGCAACAGCAGCAACAGCAAAAGAAGCAACATCAACTATAGTCAAAGGTTTGCTTATACATAAATCTTGAAATGCTAAAGCCAGCATACGATGTTGTCAGCTTATTTGATTGGTTCGAGTACATAGAGACATATGTACATATATATATTCTACGTACATTTGTCTGTATATAGTGCTTATTCGGTCATCATTGACCTATTTTAGCATTTAAAAGTCTAAAATTGCTCAAAATGTAACGAGTTATCATTGCCAGATGCTGTGGTTGAATTCATTTAGAAACGTAAATTTGAGTCGATTAGAAAAAATTTTGCTTTGCTAGGATTTTTTAGAAGTAGTTCAAAATGGTAAATGAAATTTAACTCAAGCATTTTGTCAATTAAAGTGGAAATGAAAAACATTTTTTGTTATGTACATGAAAATTTTCTTTTTAGATGTCTTAAGGTCATATTACAAAGCTAAATTGCTGACTAGGCTTAATAATCATTTGACTATAAAACCCTTTTGGTTGGCAAACTTTTAAAATTAAACCATTTTGACTTCTTTGTTGATTGCTAATCAGCCTACCTTAAGGTTGTTACATTCATATCAGACCGAGATGAATGTAAATATGTATTAAAAATAATTGGTTTTTAACATAGAAAGAGTTGTTTTTTTTTTTGGCAGATTGGCTAAATCTCTAATCTCAAAAATTTTCCATGCTGGATTATAATGTTGCTTGAATTGGGGTCTTTGCATACGAAAAAAAACCACAGATGCCTACTAATGCTGCCTTACGTTTTCTTTTTGATACCCTTTCAATCCGCTGGGGAAACTTTGCTTATAAGTGTGTTAGACAAAATTTCTTTTAGAGAGGCGAGAGAAAAGTGAAATATGTATACAAATAATGATTTAAATTAGATTTCATTCATGGTTTATAAAAACCTTTGCATTAGCTATTAGTAAGTTTATCTTAAGTCGTATCAAATTATTATTTATATTTCTTTTTACCTTGAGATAACAGTAGAGGTAGAGGGAAACCCATGAAGATTCTGAAAATAAAATCCTTATTATTGAAAATACAATCTCTCTTTTTCGTTTTAGATTTGGAGCCTATTCAAATTCTGCATTATGTATGGATTTTCGTGTACGTTTTTCCTGAACTACGAAGGAAAATCTTACCCTTGTTTTTTCCATTTGGAAGGGCTTAGGGTATGTGTAAATATGTTTGGATTTGATCGTCGTACGTAGATTTTTTAGAAATAGTTTATGAATATTTTTTGTTGATGAATATTGTAAAATATTGCCCCGAGTAGGACGCCTAGAAAGAGTACAGGTGCGTCGGCCTCGGAGAACTTAGCCTTGGCCATCTGGTTTTTTGTTAGAATTTTTGCTCATTTTAATGTTCGGTTGCCTTCCCTGCGGTTATTTGTGCGTTTTATTTGGCTACCGCACAATATTACTTACTTCCCATATCTACCGTTTGTGTTTGTGTATGTGTGTGTGTGTATGGATGTGTCTGTGGGTATCTATGCTAAAGCACACAAGACATAAAGGAAGGCAAGTTCATCTATTTTTTATTTGATTTTTTTATATATGTATGTATATATTTTTCTCCAACCAGTAGCCTAAGAATCGTATAGAAAATTGTATATACGTACATACGATATGTAGATATAAGGATACCCCCCACCATTTTCCATCTATTATATTCATCTATACAAATTCATATTTGGCTTGCTTTATGGCCTTTATGAATGAAAAGCAAATTCAAATAAGTAATTGAATATTTATTTAATTTTTTTTTTTTAACATTTCGTGTTATTGTTGTGTGGCAACTTACAGACGATTTTCTTTTGTTGTAAATATTTCCATATAAGCATTCAAAATTACATCCGCAGTCTGACATCATGGAAATATGTACCCGTCATGTGTGTACAAGCCACTATTAAGTATATACTCGTTCGTAAATATGGCAAACATGCTGTACATATTTATATTTTAGTACGTTTTTTTTCTCTTATTTTGCGATTTTCTGCTGGCGACCGCAGAAAACGGAAATTAAAACTTCAGCCAGTCAATGCCTGAGAGTGCGCTTTTCTCTTTCCATATGTCTCCCTCTCTCTCTCTCTCTCTATCTCTGTTTCAGTCTGTCTATGTATATCCTTTTCATTCGCTCTCCTTGACTTTGTCTATGTGTCTGCTGTTTGTTTGTTGGTTTTTCTGGTTTTTTGGTTTTATTTTCTCGTCCTTTTTGTGTGTGCATCGTTAGACAGTCGTGTGTTCGAGCATTTGAAATTGAATTCCAGAAAAAAATCAATTTTTTTTAATGAAGTCGAAATTCTTCGCACATGCTGAAAAAAATACTCGAAATGAAAATTAAACACAAGTAACCTTGAAAACCCTAAAAAAGGAATAGGAATAACTATTTTCTTCTTTTCAGGACGAGGGCATTATGATTTAGTCAGAAAGTTTGCAAAGTTTCTACAACCAACAAGTTTTACAATTTATTCAATCAGAAAATGAATAGATAAACAAGAAATGTATTATTTGAAGGTGAATGTCCTGTATATATAATAAGGACATATTCTTTTTTGAATCTAATTTCATTAAAGTACATAGAAAACGTAAAACTTAGTAAACTAACATTATGATCCAAAACCTCTGACTAGAGTTTTCTAGAAAACCTCTGCACTTTGTTAGTTATTTTTGGAAAGTTATAGATCTACCATATAGACAGGATTTCAAACCAAGCAAATAATACCTGTGACCTAATAGGGCAAACGATTGTACTGGTTTTGTTTAGGTTGTGGCCAGATAATCTCATCTTTAGCTCCACATCCTTATGTATAACATTAGGAAAACTCACTAAAAAGTTCATATCATATTCAGTTAAAGATATATATACATAGCTTCAATTTGCAACTTAGTTCCTGAGTGAATAGAAACAAATGAAGTTGAAAGAGTATTGCAGTGTCGTTTTGCCAAAAATGGAAATACCCAATATTAACTTTGTATTTTTTTTTCTCACGACGGGTTGTCTATTTTCTAGAACATGACAGTGATATGTTGAAATGTGGACAGATTCTATTGAATTTTAAAAGTTATGGAAGAGAGGGAGAGATTTGCGATACTTTTGGTCAAAGTGAAATTAGTTAATTGAATTACCTAACCCAGATAACAACTTGATGACTTACCTGCTGCCGAAATTGAATCAATTGAACTAAAAAGTAAATTCCAATTTTTTTCTTATCAATAAATTCAGTATTTTATTTAAATATTCTTGTCTTTTTTGTTTTCTGCTTTTTGCTAGTTATAAGTTTTTTATATCTTTAGTTTTTATTTTTGTAACTTAATTAATAGTTTTTTTTTCTTTGTGTATCAATATACAGAAAATATTAAACGAAATAAAATCAAAACTTGTGAAAGAAAAGAAAGGAAAAGAAACTAAATTAGATTAGAGTTCACTTTACAAACAACAGTTAGTTAGTTGATAATTGTTGTAAAAGTAATTGATGTTTTTGTTGTTGATCTAGTTATACACATACACAGACATTTACAACTAAACTATGTATAGTTTTCTTCTTAACTTTTGTTTTTAGTTTTGTTTAAGAATAGTTTCTTTGTCAATTTCCATACAGCGACATTTATGTATATTGTTCTATATTTTGTCGATTGTATTCGATTGATTTAATGTATGTGTGAATACTTGTATTAGACAGCAACAATGAACTACAATTTCCAACTACAAATATATTTTTATTCTAGAATTTACATATGAATTTAGTGTCAATTTAAACTATTAAATGCTTTCAGCATAGTTTATTTTTATTTGAATTTTTTCTTTTTTTTTTTTGCTATCCTTCAACTATCGTTTAAGATGTGACAATTGTTTATTTAATTCTTTTACGTTTTGCATTGCTTTTAGGTGATGCAGTTTTCATTTTCATTTTATTTTGTTCTTGTTGTTGTTGTTGTTGCTAAAACATTGCCATTATCAGACATTTCGTTCAATTTGCTATATGCATTTATTTAATAATGATTTGATTTTTCTTAAAGTTTACTTAACAATTGGGTTTCTTTTATTTCAGGGGATTTGGTTTTTGTCATTTGATTTATTAAATTCGAAAGTGTGGTAGAGCAAGAAGGTACAAAAGAGCCTTGGGTGGTTAGATACTTTCATACATACATCAAAATACATGCATAACTAACTACATATACATGTACATATATATAGATATTTTCATATACTATATAGTTGCATGATATTATTGTTATTATTATTTAATAGGTTTCCTTTTACTTAAATATTAATCTATAATTTGTTGAGATATTTTGCAATATTCTCCTTGTAAAGGATGAAACTATCAAATAACTAATATAGATTCATTTTGAACTTTTAGTTATTCAAGTTACTTGATAGTTTCTGGCCCATCCTTGACTTCGTACTTGATTAATATATAGATGTTATTTCTTTTCTTTGGTATTCTAGCCAATATTTTTGCAGGATAGTTTCCACAATCATTATGGTATTTACACATTGATCAATTCTTTATATATATTTGCCTATAAATCTAAAGAAGAGAGTGCCTCCATAATTCACAGTTTCCTTAAGTTATAAAGTTTGCCAACGTTAAGGTTCATATACATACATATACACATACAAAACTAGTTAGTAAAATCAAAGTTATCTATGATATTCTTCATGGCATATGCTCGGGAAATGTGTGTGAGTGTGTGTGTATACTTGAGTGGATTTGAGTGATATGTTAATGATAAGCTTGACATTTGGTTTAATTAACATTTAAAAAGTTTTCTGATATGTTTCATGCTGTCTTCAATTTCGCCAGCAATATTCATTCCAAGGTCTCTCTGTTTCTCTTCAACAATTTTCAACTAAAAGCATAAAGTCGACATATTTCGCAATGAATTCTATATGGGCATCCTGCATGGTTATCCTGCATATAACCTGCCTGCATTCTTATTGACATTTGCACTAATGGCACAGACGGAGATAGACAGCATGGCAATATCAACAGCAGGCACCAGCCATGAAGTTCGCTTCGTTTGATATAAAAATGCAACATTGCAATGTCTATGCTTGGCATTTCTGTATACATGCATCTGTGTGTGTGTGTGTGTCTGTTTGTGTGTATATGTGTTCACTATAAACCGAATATTGCGCAAAATGGAGCTCAGCTCTGGGGAGGATATCCTCTAAGACTCTGTGCAATACAATACAAAAAAAAAAGGTTAACTCAATATAAGTTAGTTCAACTCAGTTCAATTCAGTGCAGTTTAGCTTTGGGGGAATGTGTCAACTTTCGTGTCAATTCTGAGGCCATTAAACAATTCTCGTATTTACCCCTTTTTCTCTCTGCTTTAGCTGTTGAGGTACATATATATGGCAGAATTTTTGACATTTCACAATTTCATGTCCAAAACTTTGGCAAAAAGAAAATAAAAAGCCCTGCTTCTGGCCCTGTGGTTGGCGATTTCAACTAACGGAGTAACCATTTCTCTGTCTCCATTTTACATTGATACCACGACAGAAAAAATAATGTCACAAAAGCCATGACAGTTTTAGCGCATAATACACTTAAGCCAGCTGTCAGTTTGAATGCCAAAGCTAATGCCAGCAGTGCTTTCAATTGTCAATATTGGCATCGGGTTCAAAATTTCGATTAGTTAATATACATTAACCATAAGATACAGTTAGTTTAAATAATCTTGGGGGTTCTATTATTATACTTTTCTTCTATCTCAGGCTCTAATGCAGCCATTTTCATTCAAATTTCGAAGAGCTTAGATTAACTCAATTCAATTACCACAATTCCACAAATGTTTTCAAAATTACTTTTCAAGTTTCAAATGTTAATTAACAGTTTGTGGTTTCTAGATCTAAAAAGGACATCACATTCAGAGATCTTTAAGAAACTCACTAAGTTTTGGGTATTAATGTTTATTACTTTTAGAAAATTAATTCAAACCACCCTCCCGTACTTTCATGCGAAAACAGTTTAAACTGAATATTTAAACGGTTCTTATTGTTTCTTTTATGTATACTGTTTACCCTGAAAAGCGGAGATGTATTTGCACTGCTGGCCCCAAAAGCGGATGAACGAGTGTTTGTCCATAGTTTCGATTATTGCAGGCGTGCCCATGCATTCTGCATCATGCTGCTCCCGGCAATTACTCAGGCCCAAGGTCAGAGCCTGAATCGGAGGCATTGTTTACATTGCAGGAGCCACAATAAAGGCAAACAGAAAAGTGGTCCACGGACATATCAAACAAACAAAAGAAAAGTAGAACAAATTTAACATAAACAAAATGCTTGACCGACTAGTTGCCTGATGGAAACGCCGAAATAAGGTGAAAACGGAAAACATTTCATCCGCATTTAACTTTTCATTGCTCAGCCATCGTTAAGAAGAAGGAAAACAAAACTGCCGCAGTATTTCTCAGTGGAATCTATGTCAGCCGTTCGCCAAGTTAGTGGGTGAGTGAGCGGTTAAGTGAGTGAGTGCGACCGGCCATAACTAGAGATGAACTGCTGTGCATATAATTTTTATGAAGCTACTTGAAATAAAATTGAAAGTCCGTCATTTAAGTTTTATATATTTTGGTTGGAAAAAGTTTAAAGTGCCTTTAGCTATATTTTCTATTTTTGTTTAATTGCGTTTTTCGTTTAACAGAAAGTTTGGCTAATAACTTTTTAATGATACTAATTGTTGCATTAAAATTTTTAGTTTTCCAATAGTTTTGCATGGGTGAAATTAAATGATTCGGACATTATTTATTTTGTTGGTTATAAGTTAAGTAAAGTAAAGTTAAGTTAAATAAACTTGTCTCCTTAATCACATCACAAATGATGATTTGTATTGAGCAAATTAGGCTCAAGAAAAACTTCAAACAAATTGAGCAGCTTGAGGCCTCAACCTTGATTAATGGTTGTATAAGGAAAGAAAATGGCAGAGACAGAGGAAAAGAATACAAAGAGAAAAGAATGAAAATAGCATCATGATTTATATCAGACGAATAAAACTTTCAGTTAGCATTCACCCACACACAGACAGAGAGAAAACCTGGCAGTGGAAGAGAGAAACAGAATGCAGATAGAGGGGAATGAGGGATTGGAAAGCTATCCAGCAGCAAAGAAAATTCATTCACTAGGCTAGGCCAATTAATGAAAGCCCAAAAGTCAAAAGGAGGGACTTGTATCTAAGCCTATGCTAATGTAAATGAAAATGAAAATAAACGCTTTAAAAATTGTTGCAGCTTAATAGGCAATTAGCGCAAACAAAGGGACAGACGAGAGGCACTCTAATACCACCTACTAAGGGATCGCTTTCAATTAAATGTAATTAATCATCCCTGCCATTGACATCAATGCCAATAGAACCCATAGAGGAGCCAGAGTTGCGGTCCAGCCGCACTTGGTGGCAGAGCAACAGCTGCAATCGCAAAATGCAGGTGACTTGAGAGGATGCTTAATAGTTAGTTAACTGAGCAAAAGAGTCATAGTCAGAGTCGGGTCCAAACAAAACCGAATGGCGATTGAAGGGAACACGACCAGGATGTATAAGGGAAGAAAAAGGAGCAGGCTATGGTCGGTAGGTTTTGCACTAGTTGGTTCAGGGCAAAAGGCAAATCGATGAATGAAAGTGGAGTGCCATAGAGAACGTCAGTGTGCCTGCTGCGGCTGCTGCTGCTGCTCCATCAACGGTTCGTTCAGTTGGAAAACTTATTGCGCCAGAAGTAATTCTATAAAGAAAGCTGTCCAGCATTTGCTTCTGTCAGGATTTGCCTATTCAACAACGAGGCAGCAGGCAGCACCATTTCAGCATTTCTCTTTTAGCTGCTGCACGCTATTTTTGGGCCCATAAAAAATTTATATTTTGAATGGTTTGTATCTGTATCGGTAAGTATATGCACATACATCCTACATGTATACGGAATCGACGACAATCGATTTTTTATTTTCCTATACAGCATGCTCTCACAGTTCTATTTGGGGCTCGAACCAGCAAGTCCCAGCAAGAACTGTTAACGAGTTTTTGGTTAAGACCAAAAATATTCGATTACCAGCATCGAATTTTTTGTTTTTGTGGGGGTCAAAAAGGGTTGAATTGAGAGAGCGAGCGAGCGAGCTTTAAATTGTTTGGCTAAGTGAAATTTTTTAAAAATAAACTTAATTTGATTAGTTGGGTTCATTCACACGCACACAGAAACACACACAAGCAAAGAGAGAGAGAAACAGCAGAAAGAAAGTAAGAGTGAAAGAGACAGAGTAGTATAAGAGGAGTTTGCTTGCCGTTCATTGTCACAAAACTTCCGAAAATTGATTTTTCTTCTTCAGTTTTATTTGCCAACATAATTTAATAATAAACTTTGGCACTTTTAGCCATAACATAGAAAACCCTCAGCTCTCACCCCTCATCCCCAGAGAATACCAGGAAGAGAAGTGAAGAACTGTGCTCGATTCTGCTCGAGTAAGGGCGAAATGCTAGTGGGATGCTGTATGTACATTCTGGTAAGGTGAGGGACATTCACTGAAGCTTGAAATTTATGTTCACGCCTGCATTGTTTGCCCTGTAGCCCTAGTCGGTTATGGAGCGGGGTGGTGATAGGGAATGTTGGTGGCTGGCAAGGGAAGGGATGTTGAGTCGTTCGACCGCTTGGCAGCTGTCATCAGCAGACTGGCCACTGCCCCTGCAAAGGGGGCAGCAAAAGTGTGTGTGAAATGGGGAAGGCTTTGGGGTTTTTAGGGTCACAGCGATACAGAATTTAATTGGAAAATCATGCATAACAATAAAGAAATAACATTTGAACAGTTGTGCATTATACAAAATTCGCATGGAGCCAAGCTCTCATTTGTTAGTGTTCCATTTATGGGGTACTTTAGGCCCACTTTAGGTTGACTACCAAAATATTGAACATTTAATTAAAACATGGAAATGCGGTCTAATCCACAACAGTCAAAAAAGAGAAAAAACGGTAGGTGTTGCCAGTGTCAAAGTATATTCACGCCTCGACAAATAAATGCAAATAATTCAAAAGTGTAAAAACCAAAAATGTTTAAATTAATGTTGGTTTTCAGTTTTATTTCTCTCACTTTTTTTTCTCATTCTTGTTGTTTATTTTATGTTTTAGACATCAAAATAATTATCATGAATACAATAAGCATCTGTTTATGCTTAATTTGATTTAGTTGTCCATGCATTTGCCTTAGATGAGCTAAATGGACTTTACCCTTTCAATTATTTTACGTGATTTTGCATAATTATTCATATTTGCATAAATAATTTGACTGAATCAAATAAAATGTCAAAAACATCATCAAACTAATAATTTTGAGGGTGTTCTAAAATTAATTTAAAATATTAATTAAATAAAAAATACAAAATGCAACAATAATATAATTGCTATTTAAAAACAAAAATATGGATTTTTCAAATCTGGCGTTATTTTTGAGATAGGCTTTAAATGATTTTAGATGCAAAAATGTTTCATTTGAAAGAGGTTTACCAATCTCCGTTTCAAACTGCTGCTAAAGCTTTTAAGTCCTATGTTGCTTACTAACAGCGGCTATAAGCTATGGTAACGATGTTATTGATTTTCGGGTTCAGTGTAAGTTTTTGATGTCACAAATTACTTGATTTTAAATAATTGTGTGCCTACACAGTGGGGAATTCCTGAAATGACTTATAGTTAAAAAGTAGACACCTTAAGCTGAACATTTTGCGAATTGTTATGAGTTTATAATTTAAACTTCTGGTGATTAAAGCATCATGAAATATGCGAATCGACAACTTTTGTGCCATAGGCGATGGGCCAGAGCAGAAAAAGGTTACTGTTGCCTTGCCTTTTGAGGGCGTTGTGCCACCAAACCACTGACAACAACAAGGACAACGAAAAGCAACGACAACGGCAACAAAAACGAGAACGAGAATGAAAACGAGGACGAAAGTGACACTGACTCAAGCGACAACGGACGACATAATTCAATTTGGGTTTAAAATTGCAAACTCTACGATGCTGCATGTCAAGGTAGGCAATGCCTTGACAAAGGTATTGCCACCGGTAGCCAAATGTAACAAACGAAGGCGGTTTCCGCCTCAGGTATATGTGTCGAGCTCGCAGTGCTTGCTTGGTCTTTCGGGACCCGGAAGGAGAAGTGCCTTTTTGTTTTTAATTAAAATGCACATTACATGTGAGTGCGTTGCATATAAATCGATTGAGTGCAGTTTAAGTTAAGCAGGCTCCTGGCTCTGCTTCAGACACTGGCCAATCGAGAGCAACAGGAGAAAAAGATTAATTAATTCAGTTTCGGCAGGCAAATGAAAATAGCAAGACAGCTACTTACTGAGAGAGTGGAACAACGATGACTTAATAGTGTCAGTGTCGGTATTTTTGCACTTTAAGCCCCAATAGCAATCAATTACGCTCGTTTCGTCGAAAAGTTTTGATTTGCATTGCAACAACGTAGACTTAATTTGTAGTCTGCTATCCATCATCCATTGCTTTCAAAATGGATATAAAAAGAACTCTAAAACTTTCTGCTAAAGTTGACTATGAAATTGAATTTGTTTTTCAATTAAATTACCACAATTGAAATGAAGCGCTGGCATAGAGAATGGGAATTAAACCGAAATTGTGCATTATGAAAATGTGCAGCGTTGGCAAAAGTTTTTCGGCTTAGGTGACGACGGCGATGGCAACGGCGGAAGTTGTTTGAATTTTGTTTGCCTAGACAATAAAGAAAAACGCGACTGCGGCACGTAATTTTAATTGCATGTTCTTGCCCAGGTGGGCAATAGACGGAGAAAGAATCACACAAAAAGAGAAAGAGAGAGATAGTGAGAGAGAGAGCGAATAGGGAATGAGGAAACGAGTAGGGTTAAAGGTGGGGTGACTTTCTCTAAGCTTGGTGCATTTTGTTATTGTTGCAGCGCTGCCAACTTTTCCTCGATGAGAAACTTTTGCTAGCAAAAAGTTTCTAACAAAAAAGACACAAAAAAGAAAGAATATAAAAATTGAGGAAAAATATTAAAATGAAATAAAACTTTGCTGGCAAGTCTTCTTAGATGCGGCTTAAAGTGTTTAAAGTTGCCAAATGTCAAAGATTGCGCATACGCAGTGGTGTCAAAAGTCAGAAATCAAAATTCTTATTGCATTCGCATACCTAACGGTTGGCTTATGTAGGTCAGACATTTACTTATTTGACTATGACCAAATAGCCGTACACACACACACACACACTCAGACACAGTCTCAGTTTGTATCCATATACACATACTCATACACACACAGCTAAATCCCAACGAGTAAGCACAAAAATTGTGATTAAAATTGTGTTTTTATGAACCATTCAGCCTTGGGGTATTAAATTAAGATCCCCCACACTGTTCTCATTTTCCTAACGTATAAATTAGCACGCCTCGCAAGCCGGGCAATAAAACGTTTTTGGGGCTAGAGCCATGCTGCGTATACGTAATACGCGCACATTGGCCCTGGAAAGTAGGCAACACAAATGACACGTGCCACAAGACGAGCCGAAAAGCGAATTTGTAGAGAGCCGTAAAACAAAATAAACACTTTAAGACTAAAAGTCGTAAAAGTGAAAGTAAAAAAAAAAAAAAAAAAAAAAAAATGAAAGAGAAAACGACCACGACTAAAATGTATGTATATTGTAACTGTTGCTCTGTGCGGAAATGCGAGTCTGTGTGGTGGCATAGGTGGGCGATGGTCTTTGGGGTTTCGCCAATTGAACTGCAAATGAAATGTCAATCTATGCCAAACACTCAGCAAGTTAAGCGCGACGCAACATTTCAAACGAAAAAACCAACTAGCTATCAATCAATCAATCGGCCCGTCGGACCCCTAAGCCAGTCAACGGCGTCAACCATCAAACATCAATGCCAAATAAGAAAAAGAGACAGATAGAGAGAGAGAGAGAGAGAGAAGATAGAGAATTCGCATTGCAATTTATGCCAAATGTTGACATTTAACGTTCGCCTTTTTGCCTGCTTTTTCAAAAAATGTTTTTTTTTTTTTTTTGGCCCCAAATGGCAAAAAGTTGAAATGCAAATAAATTGTATACAAACATTTGAAGATAGCTCAAAAGGCTACACATGGCTGAATAGATTTATTTATACATACATACAAACACATGTACATACATACATGTATAAATAAATAAGCATGTTTGAAAAAAGGATTTGGCAGAATGAAAAGGATTTCAAAATATAGCACATTTTAATGATTGCTTGCTTAAATTAAAAGCACAAAAGAATAATTGACAAAAAACATTTCATCAAATTTAACTTAAACTGTTGATTTAAAATGAAATGTAAACATTTGTTCAATATATATTTGTCTTTATATTTAAATTCTTCTTTGGGGGTTTGATGTAATTTATTTATATTGGATTTTCCTTTTTTTTTTTTTGCTTCATGTTTGTTGCTATTTTTAAATATTTAATTTAATTTTTTTTTAATTTCCTTGTTGTTGGCTATTGACATTGATGGTTGCAGAAATATTTTTGTTCCTGCTGTGGCTTGCTACTCTTACGAATTGGTCGACAATCGATAATTGAATTTTGGGGAAAAAGCAATTACAACAAAAAATCTGTTTATTTAAGCTGAGCGGACCAATGGAGCATTAAATAGTCTTAGAAATTATCCAGACGTACCACAAACAATCCTACAAATACACGCATACATACATGTTTATATATATTCCTTATAGTATGTATATATACTCAACGATTATGCTAATGCAAAGAGATGCTTCTGGTTCGTTGAATTTTTAGCCTCTAGTATTCCGAGCACGTAGCAATTCAACATGAATCTGAGCTAATACAATTAAAGCTACAGTTGCGGAGGAAATCACAGTTGGTGAAAAAAAATGTTTCAATTAAAAGTCGCAAAAAGCATGACGTTTGAAAGTTTGCCAGAACACACATTCAAAAAACATTACAAAAAACCAGTTCGAAAAGTAGAAAGACAGCCAAATCTACAAAGGACGAAAAGGGAAATTGTGAGAGAAAGGCAACTGTTCTGTTTTTTTTTTTTTTTTTTTTTTTTCAAATGATGATTGGCTAAAGCGCAAGAAAAAGGGCAAGAGAAAAAAATAGCCGCAGTGCTTAAGGCTTAAAACTGAAGAAAGAAAGATTCAAAAAGAGAAAAGCAGATAGCCAGTTGCAATCAAGTTTATCTTAATTATGCCAACCTGATGCAAGGACCAAATCATTTCCTAATCATGAAATAATTCCATTTTATAATATCATACGTATTCTATTTAGCAGCAAACAGATTAAATGGATATTTTAAGTAATGATAAAACAAATGGTTAGAAGAGTTAGAGAATTTACAACAAATCATAAATAAATTGAATTTTTTGCTTAATGTTTTTATAAGACTGTTAACATTTTGTTGGGTTTTCTTAAAAAGAAACATTTCAGTGGGCTACTTGCCATTTGTTTGGCCCATATATCATGTGTTTTGAAAACTCAATGGCAATACGTTTGGCCTCTAGTGTGCCATAAGCCAAGCCTTTGGCCGCATTTTACCACTCTCGATACCATTTCAGGACTTTTTTTAGCGACACGTGCGTTACAAAATAAGTCGAATTGATTGCGTGCCAGATGCCAAGGCAAAGAAATATACAAAAGGGGAAATCGAGCCTAAACAAAAGAAAATTGGGCAATGGCATTGGGCGTATTTTCATTGCTGATTCAATATTGTGACTCCGGTTACTCCCCACTGCTGTTTCTGTTGCTGCTACTTTGTTGTGCGTATTGTAATTAAAATGACGGCAGGCAGCACGAGTTTTAATAAACTGCCAAAACAAATACGAAAAACGAGAACAACAACGGTGAAAAAATAAAAGTAAGCCAACTGGCAACGCAAAACTTGTAAGCGGATTGTCAACACAACAGAGAAAGAGTTGAAATGAATCTACCATTCTCAAGAGCATGAATTTATATATATACATATGTATCTAGAGTGAGAGGGAAGGTTTGCTTCCAGACATTGAATCTCAAACAGCATAATTTTTCATTATTTGAGTACTTTCCGTGGCGTGAAGAGTAAAGTGTTTACATTTGTTTAACTTCACTTGAGGCAAGACACAAGCCAGAAGATGAGCAGACAACAAGGCCGGGCCAACCCTAAGGCAACATGTTCATTAGACTGATGCCAACAGAGGAGCAAAAGCAACATCAACAGGAGCCGACAACAGCCAACAACGATGGCGGCAGGTAAAAAGGCAGACCTACCTTGGACTTGGATCCAGGTGATTCAGTTGCGCCTCATTAAATCATTCAGTAATCAGCGAGAGACACAGACACAGAGAGAGTGAGGGAGACCGACAATCCTGCCTCTTGCGGAATGCCACAAAGCAGCCACTGGCTTTGGCATCAGACTTCTGTTTCTGTTGTTTTGTTATCTTTTCGCGAGTGTCAATCAGAGTCAACTTAATTAACATTTCAACTTGTCTGCCTGAACGTATAAATTCAAATCAGTGTGCCAAAAGTTTTCAAATTCAAATAAAAATAAAAAAAACACACCCATAACACTTTTTTTAAACAAAATAGTGGGTAATAACAATAATAATGATCATATTTCATGCTGATTTACGACTTTGAAGTGTCAGTTCTTATGCTCACGTTCAATGTGCCATAAATTCTCATCAATAAATCAAATGTTTAGCTTTTGTGTAATGAAAAGTTTTTTGAGAGTTGAAATTGACATAGCCATGAATAACAAATAAAAAACTTAACTAGAAGCTCTTTGGAGTGGAGGATTGGTAGAAAGGATCTTAGACCTAATCACGTTTTGGTTTTGTTTCCATTTTTTCATTTTATCATATCATATTTGTTGTTTGATTTGTCTTACAATTAGTTAGATACGATTAAGTATACCGAATAGTAGATTGCTTAGTCTCTGGGACTTGCTTATAATACTTACAGGTTTTGAATAGTTTCTAGATCTCTTCGATTTTGTGGGGGGCGTGGCGGGGGGCTGGGGTTTGGGGATGAAGATGCGATTGCTTCTTAACTTCATCTTGTCATTTGACATTTGTGTGTGTGTGTGATTTTTTTCGTAGGAACCCAATAGGCTGGCTTAGAGCAGCTCCGTTTCCATTTGTGCGGCCTCCATAGTCTCAACGATTGTTGTTGTGGCCGCTGTGAGTGATTCTCATGGAACATAACGTGTAGTCAGCACACCATCGTCATCGTCATCGACATTGAGCCCCGAAGCAGCCGTATCACCATTGTCCGCAACACAGCAAGAACAACCGCATGACCAACAGCCTGCCATTTTAGGTCAAATCGCAGAGACCTGTTCCAGCTCGGCACTGGAACGGCCCGAGTTCATCACCACCACATTCTTTGCCGCATAGTCCGTGATGAAGCGATCACTGTTTCGTGGATGTATGTTGCCCACATCCTGGGCACAACACCAAGGATTTCGCATGGTTAGTATACGCTTAAAGGCA
This sequence comes from Drosophila equinoxialis, assembly GCA_018150345.1. Classification (NCBI taxonomy): domain Eukaryota; kingdom Metazoa; phylum Arthropoda; class Insecta; order Diptera; family Drosophilidae; genus Drosophila; species Drosophila equinoxialis. The sequence goes on along the minus strand of JAECWI010000562.1, from coordinate 9,009,705 downwards.
TCGCGAAATTCCTTGTTGAAAATTGAGTAGATAATCGGATTGAAAGCCGAATTCGAATAGCCCAGCCAGGTGAGTATTTTAAACGTTTGACCGCCTATGCAGGTCTTGCAGAAGGCAGCCGTAATATTCACACAAAAGAAGGGTACCCAACAGATAAGGAACACACCCATAATGACGCCCACAGTGACAGCGGCCTTGTGATCCGAGACATGATATGGTGAACTGTGATGCAGATTGCGTACCTTGAATTTCTTTGGTTGATTTTTGGGTCGCCGTATACTCTTGTAACGTTGCTTTTCGGCCACCTCACCGGGTCGTGTTACTGCTTTGATGGATTTCACATGCTTTTGAGCATAGCAGTAGAGCCTAAAACCAGACAAGAAATACGACAAGTTAGACAAGCAGAAAATAAAGGGATGAACAATAAAATAATTGAGCTGTCTTAACTCCGTTGTGTGTAATTGATATGATGATTATTCACTTGTCAATTAAATGCTGCCCAAAAACCAAGGCAACAAACTGCCGACCCTGCGTATACGTAATGGCCAACTATCATATCTGTTTTCCGCTTCACTTGAAATCCCCCACCACCCCATACACACGCACACAATCAACAAACTAACATATGTATATGTGTATATATTTGTGTGTTGATACGTGTCTATGCTCATGTATGCATGTGTAAGTGGTATGTTTGTGTTGTTTGCCTTGAGTCCACCCCAAATAAAAAGGATAACATTGCCCAAGCACAAATTATGACCATAAAAGTATATTTATTCTGTAATTTAACCAAAATTTGATAGAAAATTCCAATGGTCGATGGCCAAAATCTTGTTAAGCTAAAATGGGAACGTGCCAGTGGCCCTAACATTGATGTTGATGAGGTAGCCCACAAAATATCAACCTATCCCTATCTTATCCTTTTCTATGCTTAGCCCTCCTCCTTTTTTTTGCAACACGCCCAAGTCCTTTAGCCTGCCTGGGGGATTACTTAGTCAGACACTAATGCGTGTGCCTATTTGTTTGCCCTGTCCAGTAGTCATCAGCCCTCTAGCACCATCCGCCGAAAACTAAACCGCTCTCGTGCCAAGGGACCATCAAAAATGGCAAAGTCCTTGTGGCATTTATTTTAGTTTTTTTTGTTTTGTTTTTTTGTACTTTCATTTATTTGTATACTGCCGATATGACCATAATTCGTAATATGTCTAAGAAGGTTAACTACATTTTAAGTAGAAATGTCCACAATGTCAGTTGATACGCATGGAAAACTCATTTTCTATATAACTATTAAAGGTCGATACGCTGTAACGATAGACTATTTGCAAATTCGTAATACGTCAGTAGCAGCAAAAAATGGGTATGTTTTCGTCTTAAATAAAAAATTACCTTGCGCCATTCTCCCGAGTGACTTCAAAAGGTATATAATATGCGGAGGTTTAAAATTTGCTTTCGTTATCTTTTTCTTTATATGCGCATTGTGTGAATTTCATTGTTCACAGTTCTTCAGTTTTTACAACAATACTTTTTATTATTTTTGCTTTTTTTACTACTTTCATCTCATTAAAAATATTTTGTGAGCTCCGTCTTATCTTTGTCTCAGTCATGTGTGTGTATCTGTATACGTATGTATGTATGTACTTACCGACAGTAGATGCCAATCATAACCACACAGGGAAAGTAGAAACTGATACAGCTGGAAACGACAGCATATGTGGGTGTTAAATCCAGAGCGCATGTTGGATACTTTTTGCCATTATCCTCAAAAATCAGCGGCTGGTCGGGTCGGTGAATGCCCAACGAGATGGGCACAAATGAAACGAACGCGGCCAGCAACCAAATGGCAGCGATGGTAATGACAGCAACGCGACGTGTCACCCAACGACCATATCTACAATGAGAAAGAGAGAGATAGAGACAGAGTGAAAGAGAGATGGTTAACTGAGTTGTTGAGGGTTTGCCCCAATCCGTGGCAAAGGAAGCGGAAATACACGCGTCATGCCCCATGTTGCTGTTGCTGCTGGCATTTGTCCTTCTACCCATTGGATAACTAGCTAAAGGGTAAATAGCAACAGAAACATGTCTCCATGTTGTTGTCATTGTGGCTTTGCATGTTAAAGGCAAGCCAGGAGCAGCAGAAGCAGCCTACCATTAGCCAACATCATTTTTGGGGGGTGTATGCGACAAGTGTTGCGACATTCCATGTCCCTCATCTCGGCTCCGTATCTGAGGGAAGGGACGGGGTGATTCAGATCAGGTGTTCGACCAGCCCAGGCCCTGTTGGCCATTAATTACTCAACTGGGCCGTGCGACAAATCGAGCTAAACCGAAACCAAACCGCAACGTACTCCCAAAAACCAAAAGGACACGAAACCCAACACCCAAAACGCAAAACCAAAGCCCAAATTCCACATCTAGCATGACGTATGCAAATTCATTGTGGGCTGCCTTTTTGCAAAGCATTTCGATTTTCACACACACACTCACACAAATTTGCAGGAAATGAGCAGGCAGAGAGTCCCAAAAAAGAATTTGAATCATTTAATACTTATGTATGCCAACTTGAAAATACCCTCAAGTTAAGAAATGGTATTAGATATTTAATATACGGAATGCCCTTCATGTGAAGTATAGAGACAATCTCCTCACTTACTTTCTGCCTAGTCAGTAGAGTTCTGTTGGATTACATGTTTATTTAAAATCATAATATACCCATCTTATTTGACAATTTTTATATAGGGTAACAGAAACAACCCAAATACCAAATGCTGTTGGCATTTTCGTTTGCTGGAACAGCCGTATTTTGGCTTGCGCAGGAAATCAAACAGAATAATTCAATTTCAATACAAAGACGTTCTCACTCACTCAATGCTAAAACGGAAACGGAAGTTTATGTAATTGTATTCACATACAAATTCAATTTCGTTTTCGTCACGAAAATTGATTTCCATGTGACGACGATGTCGACTAAGTGTACTGTGGGTATATGTTGATATATATGGCCCGCAGCTCACGCTTTGTTCCTGTCTGCCTGTCCTTTAGCCTCAGGAGACATAGACAGAGACACACACATACAAACACACATGTGTACATAGACTAATTCAGTGTCTTATATGTCTGCCCGGCTGGCTAAGCATTATCGTTTTCGCTTTGATATATGTACATATGTATGTATGCGTGGTGAGGATTCAACCTATTTCCATTAGGTGACAACAGGCGGAGATATCACACATTGCCATCGATAGAGGAAGCAATCAAGCAACGATGGGCTAATTAAAATCAGGGAACAGGACCGTGACCATGGATGGATGTACTTGTGCGTGTGCTAGAAGCCGATTTGCATTTCACATTGCTTTTGACTCTCACACGGTTAGATGTTGGTCTTCAGGTGTGGATGTTAGTACCTCCCCCCACTCTCACTCCTTCTCTTTATAGATGTGTGTGCGTGTAAGTGTTTTTTCGTCCCATATGCACTCAAGGAATTGCCACAAGGCACGCACAATGGATGCCTTGACTGCGTCGGTGTCTGGCTTTTGTGCCTGGCATTTGCATAGTTTACCTGGTTTGTCTGCTCTGTTTGTTTGCTTTTGCATGGAAAATTTTATGACTCTTTATGAGCGCTTTTGTTGTTGGCATTGTAATGCACTATGGGCCAAATGAAAGGCAACGAAATTACTTGAAAAGCATATTGGTAAAAGCCCCATTACCTTCTGAATACAATCAGATCAGTTGGGAAACAGCAGCCACAATTCCATCATGGCATGTAATGGAAATTCAATAAGAAATATAATTGAAATTGAATCAATGTGGAAGCTTTCTGTTCATTCAAAAATCATGTTCCCTTTTGAAAAATTAATCCTTTAGAAAAAGGCACTTTTCCTTCCATTGTTTAGCTCTTTTAAGTTACAATTATATCAACATTTGTCCGTTTCTATAAAGTTGTTTGGTTTTTTTCTCATACAATTACCAAGAGAATATAGTAATATTTAATATCAGAAGCTGATAATCATTCTGTTTTTTTGAAAGGGATAACTCTAGTCCCATAGTACATAGAACGATATTTACAATTACAAAATGTTCCCAAGCGTGCTATTGTTGCTGGTTGGAGGGTTTTTGTGGTGGGTTTTATTGCGCTTAAGTGTTGTGTGAGTCACAGCTCACATTTTCGCTATATTCGAGCTATCTGTCAACATCCCTTACAAAGTTTCGCTGTGCTTCACTTTTTATTGCAGTTTAAAATGAATTTCACATATGCGTCTGACAGTTACGATGATGACAGCCACCGAAGGCTCCAACTTGTCACATAAAACACAATTTCTTTTCTCTTCCTTTTTTTGTCACACATTGTTTTTTTTTTTTTTTTTTTTTTTTTTTTTTTTTGGTGCGTCTTAACTTTGTCAACGCCTGCTTCTAATTAAATTTGCACGGGCTTTTTATCCAAATTGTTTTTGCCAATTCTCCACTTTTAACATCAGTCTTCAGTCTGTCTCCTTTTCGCTTTCATAGGGCAAATCCTTGCGAGCGCAATTAAATTAAACGCCTGCAATTATTCTAAAACGCTAAGAAAATATACAAAATCAGCATTTCAATCCCAGTGAATGTGATGTGAGGGCTGAGGCTGGTACTGAAGATGGAGCCAGTGCTGGCCCTAATGAGACGCCGACGCTGACTGTGCGTGAACTTTGCCAGCCAGCACCAACGACCAGAGAAGTGGAAAAATTGCTACGCTGCCTCCACTTTGACATGCAAATAAATCAGATTTGCATAAAGAGCAGCCTCCTGCCAAGTATAGCCATAATAATGCTAGACACATACAAGCATCCAGACACAAAAGGTGGAAATGCTCGCTGCGTTGGGTTTGCGAATTCGCGCAATTCTATGTAGGACCTTACACTCTGTGCCTACTTATAATAACAAGTAGACAACCAGCTGACGCCGCTCTGACTCTTCTAGGACGAGATGGAAACAAGGTCATGACATTTGAAGTGGGCGCAATGTCTGCATTGAAAGCAGCCTAACATCAACTAAAGCACTATGGTCAGGTGAAAGAATTTAAATATTTACAGTAGCCAAATTGAATTTCAGCCCATTACTTGAATTTCAAATTTTACACAAATCGTGACACGCGTGCAATAGCCTTATAACCAAATTGGTCTATTATTTTTCGCAATTTGAATTAAATTGATCAAAGATGTATGAAAAAGACATTTAAAGGCATTATATTTATCATTAATGTTAAAATATGTTTAACTATATGAAAACATTTTTATATACTTGAAATAGAAGTACTAATATATGGGCAAATGGACTGAAATTATATCTCATCTTATCCTGAAGTTAATTATTTCTGCTTTTAATGATAAAATATTGTTTCATGGAAACGCATAATTAAACAAACTAAAGAGATAAATTAAAGCAAGCAAATCCGAATTATACTAATTTCATATTCCACCTCTTTTATTAATAAATAATTAATTAATGAATAAAGAATGTTAATACCACACTAGTGAACAAAAAAGACATACAATATACATGGCCAATGTGCCATTTGGTAAAATTTTCAGCACGTTTGGTCAAAAGAATTATAAATCTCAGAATTCATCACTTAAACGTATTAACTTCCAAATTAAAATATTCTTTTTTAGGTGTATGGCTCAGCAAAAGGGGGAATCACTGTGGATTTTTTCAATTCCAACTTGCATCATCAATGCAGCTTTATATGATCGGCACCTCGTTACGTGGACGAATATAAAATTGTTGAATGGCTGACAGAATGCACAATGAGGGAAAAAAGGGTTAGGATTAAGGGACAGAAAGAACGAGAGAAGAAAAGAGAGACTGGGAGACTGGGTTAAATTCAAGACAAACCACTACAAATGTCGTATAGACATTTTTTTATAACGCAACGAATAAGCTTACCTGAAAAGCATGGTGCAACAGTAAGGCAGCAACAAATAGCTACCCATTCAGCCCACCAACTGAGCAGCCAGTCAACCAACCAACCCTAAACACATGCAGAGGGCCAGGAGGAGAAAAATATTTTTCTACTTTTGGCTTTTGGCCAAATAGCATCAAAGGATTTATTATAGAATAAAAGCAAAAGAGAGAGATGGAGACTAGTGTGGCGGGTTGCCAAGTATCTCATTTTGTATTTGCAGCTGACACCTTGGCCACATTTAACGGCAATTCTCGTTTCTCAAATGTTGTTGTGAGTCTCTATATCTCTCTCTCTCTCTCTCTCTCTCTCTCTCTCTCTCTCTCTCTACCGTTTTCAACAGCTTGACCAGAATAGTGGTTTTCACACATCATAAATTTGCCGCAAATTCTGTGGCATTGTCAAAAAATTTAATTAACACAATTGTTGAGGCAACAATCAGCAAAAAAAAGCAAACTTTTTTACACATCTCTGTATAAGTATGCGTTTTGGGAGAAAAGAGAGAATTCGCTTACACTGGAAATCAATTTTGATTCCTACACGCACACATAATGCTAACGTGGCTGACAAGACTGATTTTGGCTCTTACAACTGGCAAGCTAAGCAGTAAGACACTCTCATTGTTCTATACCGGATATACTATGTATCTTTTATATACCTGACTATATAGTACATATATACCTGAGACAGCAGAATTTCATTGTAACAACGAGAATGTCTGGCTCGAATTTTAATCAAGCGTTACAGGTAACTTGAATACATTCATACATATGTACATATATGACCAATGGAACATGGCTACTTTCTTGAACATAGTTGGTTAACTGAATTTATATTTCTTGTTTGTTTGTTGAAAAGTTAAAAAGGTAAATTTCAAAATAATCATTTGTCCAAATTAATAAAAACAAAAAATGAAGATCAAGTCGATACACATTAGCACATGGTAAAAAATTAATTATTTTTACAACGAGGACGAAAAATTTGCTAAACAAAACTCTTATTGAATATTCAATCTAAGACCTTAAGCCGATAATAAAGTAAATAATGTAAATTTAAAGTCTAAAACATAGAAATTGTTTCGAAAAATAGTTAAGAAAGAAATTTTGCCATTTTAGTCAAGATCCAATCTAGAGTAGTTGGTTTTTGCCATCACTGGAAAATATTAATACCCTATGTGGCACAGATGAGAGTGACTTTGCAAGAAACTTTTATGCGGACTCGTTGTGGCCCAAAATGATGCAACAACAAAAGTGCTTAACTGGATTTTAATGTACACCGCATAAGGATGAAGTCGCAAGCCGTGGCCTTGGGGCGGAAGAACTCCCAGTAATGCCCAATAAATCTGTTACTAATGAAACAATTATGTGCAACGATTAACAAACTGATGACTGTTACCATAAACAAGTCAAGTCGACCAAGGAGAATCTGAAGAATGGTGCTAAAATGGCAAAAGGGAGCTACACCCCCAAAAATAGAAGACGTGACAAGCATGACAACACGGCGTATGAAAAATATGCATGACCTGCTGAGGCATATTTGCTTTTTTTTCGTTTTTTGTTTTGTTTTGTTTATTATCGTTATAATAAATCGATATATAATTCGGGACATCAGTGAATTATTCCACTTCAATTTTGACACGACATTTTTTGTAGTTGTTTGTTGTTTTTTTTTTTGTCCTTGCCGTTTTACTTTGTACACAAACAATTAGTTTTTATCGATAGATTGCATAATTTATGTATGTGACAGGTGATGGCACTCACCTGAGTGGATCCTTGATGTGTATATACCGGTCCATTGATATGGCGCATAGATTCAGAATTGATGCTGTCGAGCACATCACATCGAATGCCACCCACGTATCACAAAATTGTGCTCCAAATATCCAATAGCCTGCAATGAATAAAGAGAAACCAAGAGAAAGTTCGTGAACCATTGAGTTGAGTTAAGTTGATGCACTATCTACCAGACTGACTAACTAATTGACTGAATATCGGTCTGCCTGACTTACAGTCCTGATTGATGGGGTTGTCTGAACTGACTGATTGCTTGTTTAAATTGCTTAATAACTACAACATACTCCCCAGCCATCATCATCTCTGTAAATGAATGCCTATGTGTCTTTGCGGAAATTGCCATGTTGCGGCCGTCTCTGTAGCACAGAAAAATTCTTAATTTTTGTACGGCAATAACTGCAGATATGCAGCATCGCCAGAATCAGGACGTGGCAGGACAACCCACAGGAGGAGTGGAGAGTGCAAAATGGCATCACAGCAATCAGTTTCTTGTTTTTTTTTACTTATTCATGACATAAATTGAGTTTAAATGATTTCATAAATTCATTTCCGTTTCCTGTTGCCGCTGCCGTCGGTGCCACTCATGCAGAGGCATGTGTGTAACTCTGGGTCCTCTGCCCAACCACTACATGTGCTATTTAAATTTCATTTACTTTGGCCAAAATGTAAAAGCGAAAGCACACAGAGCATTTTATTTATTTGTGAATTTTACAATATTTTTTTTTATACTTGTTTTTTGGGTTTTTTCTTTTTGGATGGCAATTTCATAAGTGTATTGCAATTATGGCAAATGATTTTTCCGTAAAAGCATTGGCCCAGTCAATTGAAGTTCCGTGCGTGACCATTGCGGATGTCCGCTTGACTTTATCAAAGGAGTCGCACACACACACATCAACAGTCACATACTATATACACACTTTTATACACATGAATGCGGTTCATGATAAATTCGATCCCAGATTTGATATGAATGCAAAAAAGGTTATTTATGGTTTGTGGCTTTCATGATGGTTGACGATACGCATATGCATATCATGCTCATTATGGACTTTTGTGCCAGACTCGTACCGGCATGTCGCAGGATATAGCTCTTAAGCAACCAGGATATTACCATCACACACACATGCAGACCCTTTTTTTTGCTGTAACAGCCGTTACATCAATGAGCTGATTATATTTTTACCCATAAAATACCATCAAAGGTGAAGTTTATCCATTGCCAATGCCATTTGAAAGATTAACCGAAAAACTTATCCATTCCTTTAACTACATAAATGTCAATTAAATGCTTGAGTATCTACAAACTTATATCTTTTGATAATTCAGAGGCAAAAAAGCTGGGAAATTTATTCATTTGATGTGGAATTTGTCAAAATTAGTCTTGCATTTGATTCGCATTTGCCTAAAAGATTCTTCTATCCACTGGCTTATCATATTGTATATAATTTATTCAAATTTCTGCTTAAAATTTTTGAAAAATTCAAAAGCAATAGATAAACACATTTCAAAAAAAAAAAAATTGTCTCTATTTTGCATTGCATTTGCTCATATGCCGTGCAAATACATTACCAAAAAAATATATATCTATATATGTAGAATTGCCGCTTCATCTGGCTTCATGTGGCTTCATCTGGCAGCATCCATCTGGCGGCATCAGTTTAGTCCAAGAGCATGCAACATATTTTGCAAAAGCTTTTAGCCCCGAAAAGTATTTCCAGGCTAGCAAGCGCCCCATTGCGAGTCAGCAGAATATATTTTTTTCTCATGCCGCTTTTATTCAATAACCAGACACAAATACACATATATTCATAGGTATATACGTATGTGTGTGTGTATGTTTCTTTTTCTTTTTTTGTGATTTGGCTTGGATGTATTTTTGTGAAGTTGCCAGCATCTGTCATCTCGCAATTTCTACTCATCTTTCTCCCCCTCTCTCTCTTGTGTTCTTAGTTGTTGTTTGAACTTATCCAAATACAGATGCTGGATGGAGTTTGAGTTTCGGGTACGGGTACGTTTATTTGCTGATTTGCCTGCCTTGAAGCGTGCTAAATGTTGCCTTGACGAAAATAATTTGCTTGAACAGCTCTGCGCATTTATACATGTGTGTGTTTGTGTGTGGGCGTGTGTGTATGGGTGTGGGAGTATGTGTACTTTTCTTCCCATGGGGCTCCACCTTGTTTATCTTGAGCAGCTGAGCATTTTTATTTATTTTTTCACACTTTTGCTTACGCTGCTGCCATCGTCCTGTTCAAGTGCCAAAGTCGTTTATTATTTTCTCCTGCCAGAGACAGCAGATGATGGCTGGGGATAGGGACCGAATTTGTACATCTGCTACATACCTTGAACGCATCTTAACGCATTTGCTTTTGTATTTGTATACCCTCTAACCATTTAAGGTTATTGAGACGTCAAGAGCAAGATACATTGTCTTTTGTTTTTTATAGTTTATAGTCATCAAATATGTAACTTTTGTCTGTTCTAGGGCAACAACAAATAAAGATTGAACTATAAATATCACTGTGACATTGTGATAAAATATTACATCCGCCTATTGCAGCAAACATATAACTTTCTATATATGTGCTATAAAAATTGGAATAAAATGATTAGAATATTATTATTATTATCAAAGTTATGGAACTATTTGGCTTAGGGTGTCTTGCAGTCGTTTCTTTTAATATGGAGATTATCAATATTTTTCATATTTTTATTCATTTTCTCCATTTCCATTTCTTCGTTCTCTTACCACACACACATACACGCACATAATGATTTCAACTGCAAGTTGCTTGCCTCAACCGGAAAATGTCGCCAGCAGAAGCGTCGCCTGGGAGTTTTCGAATGAATCATTGAAAGTTTTTGCTTGCTGCTTTTGCGCCTAATTTGACGCTTATTTACTTAGTTGTATCTGACGGTTGAGATATATGTATGTATGTTGTAGTTGTCACATTTTAATTCTTATGAAGTTCTCTGCATATTCTAGAATTAAATAAAAAGCGTAGCTTCTTGGTATTCATCAGGCTAAACTTTGACAATGCCTTAGCAAAAATCTGACAACTCTTAAATAGTTGCCTGTCACTCAGATCTAAGCTGATGTCTGAGCCAGAGTGGGGCTAATGGAAAGTAATCATCATGTGCGGCTATAGTTGCCTACAACAGACATATACACACATCATATGTTAGTATACCTATGTACTTCATATGTGCACTTGCTAAAGGGGGAATATAAAATTTTCTTAAACAGAAAGTAGAGCTACTCTCACAAAACCATTCTGCAGCTGACATACTTTAAAAAAAGCATTGGCAAAGCCGCACAAAATCCTGACTTTAAGCGCTAGCAGGCATTCCAGTTATCCGTACCACCCAAACACCCATCTACCCATCTACCCATCTACCGAAATGGCAAAGCTCAGTCCCCAAACCATTTCCATCAGCCTATATACATACATAAACTTTGCTTCGTCGTCGTTGGTTTATCTTCTTCGTTATTTTCTGTTTTTTTTTTTTTTTGCCTTTTTTCTTGTGCGCGCAACAGCCTGCAGGGCATTTTACATAAATTTGCGCGCAACAAATTTCAATTGCAATTCCCATTACAACGACTCATCATTGTGCTTATACTCACCCAGCAAATCGTTGACACCAGCGAATGTCATCACCAATGAGGCCACAAATAGATCCGCAATCGCTAATGAGGCCAGGAACAGATTGCCAATGCGTCGCAAACTGCGCTCTGTGTAGATAGCCAGACAGACAAGAATGTTGCCGGCAACGGATAGGAATATCAGCACTGATAGGAAGATGCCTAGAAGGTTTACCCAAAAAATAAATAAAATACTCTTACATACAATTCAATATCGGAATCATTAACAAAAACGTTTAACAATGAAACAAAATAGCATACTTATTTGTGGTGTGGGTGTGGGTAAGGGCGGTTCTGTATTCCATTTACACGTGTATATACATATGTACATGTGTGCGTGTGTGTTTATAGGTGTACGTGAGTGGATAGAGGTATGGGTAGGTGTATCTCTGTGTTTATATCACATGCAACATGCAATTGCAGATAATTGCTGTGGTATGGATTGTGGCATGGTGGCATGTCTGGTGCGTGGAACTGTTGCCTTTTGTTGTACATTCAACGACATTTACTTTACCAACAACTACAATTGACACAAGCGACAGCGGCTCCGGTTCCTCACCAACTATTGTATCCATTTCAGAGGCATTTGTCCAGCTGGTCTCATTGTAGAACGATGTAAGCTGCAAACAAAAAGCAAGCAAGAAGAGCAACAAATTAAATTTATGGCAAGTCTGGCTGATAATTTATCATAAATATATAAGGGTCGTCCTTAGACTCTCTTCAAGAATGAGAAAAAAAGAATTCGCCATTTGCTTTGCCTTTGAATATTTATATAATTAATAAAAGCAAAACGAAACTTTCATGTAATAGTAACTAATTAAATAAATTTACAAAATATTTAAAAAAAAAAAACTGCCTATCGTCGTTCATTTGGTTTGAGCCACTTCACTTATGTGGTTTCTTTTAGATTCTTTCAGCTGCGGTTTCAGCACACTGACAAAAACAACTACAAAAACTATCAGTCACTTTGGCATCTGCCAAGGCTTAGACGTAGAGCCATCTTTATCTACTCCAATGTGTTTAAGTGAAACCCATCTACATTATTCATAATTAAAATTGACAAAATTGCACATTCAATTTTCTAGCAAGTCACTGAAATTTTCTTTTTGGGGCCATAATCAAATTAATTTGTTAAGCTAAATGCTGAGCACAGACAGCCAGCCAGCCGGCGAACACATCTGCCATGTTGTCTAACACAATTTTGAGTGAGAATTTGCCTTGCGGTTAGTTCGTTCTAAGTCGGTCCATCTGTCCTATGGCTGTTGTACATTCCAGTTATGTTATGTTGGCATTTCAGCCTTTTGGTCAGACCAAAACTATGCACAAGTGAGCTTCAGTCGATTGAAAACCACAGAACGCACCCACCAACCCAACCATTTACCATTTGTCGGCATGTGTGCGTTAAGACTGTGTAAATGAATTTATTAATTAATACATGTACCAACAGCAAGTGTGAGAATGCAAGCAAAAGTCAGGGGAAGCCTTACACAAAGAGTTTCAAGGATTTTTCAACGAAACAATAACTCACCGCAGAAAAATATATGTATAAAGTCACTCCACAATTATATACATATGTAGTACCTTCATATATATATATACATTTTTGTATGGAAATATGCAAAGAGAAAACCAAAATGGAAAAAGGTAAAAGCAAAACAACAAAAAAATAATAAAAGAAGTTTTAAAGCAACACAGAAACCGCTGGCATATGCATTTAATTAATTCGAATATAAAACTGCCGCCACTGCAGAAATACATATACATATATAGAAAAAAATATAAATATACATTGCATATGTATGTGACATACATATTTGGTGAAAGTTGGAGTAGAAGTCACCTCTCCTTCGCCAATGTAACTTTATTTAATTAATTTTTGCCAACCACTTATTACATTTTGTTGCTATTTTGAAAAGCGGCTTACAAGCATATACATTTTGTTAAAGCTGCTAATTGCCTGAAAGCGAAACATCAATTTAATGAAGATGACGTCGATATTTAAGCCAATTGATGTGGCACCATGCCATGCCGGCGGCGAATAGCAAAGGTAATGTGATACGCTGCGTATGCGTAATACTAAGCATTTTGATAAATTCGTTTCATTTAAGCAATAATCAAAAGGCAAAACGTTTAAAATTACAAAATTAAGTCTTTTAACAAGCGCATGTTTTATATTTTGTATATTTATTGAAAAATAATTGAAATAATTGCCATTACGATTTACTGGCATTAAAGTTTGACTTAATGTGCGAAAAATGATGTCAGTATATGGCTATGTATTGAATCACCTTTGTAAGGATTCTTCTTGGCTTCAGACTACAAAGTTGAGTGTAAAAATGAATTACAATGAATAAATTGAAAATTCGAAGTAAAAATCTAATCTTCAAAAGTAATACACAATTTTGTTTAATTTTATGTTAAACGAGTATCTAACTAACACTAATTAGCCAGTAAATCAAAACTAAGTAATACTAGTATTATAGTACCTATCTAGTCAAGATCCTCAACAACTGTAGACAAGCGGCACTTGAGCAAAGTCATTTGAGGAAGTCAGTCGTCAGTCAAGAGATGTAATCCACACTTACTTACTAAGTGCCGTCTTACATAATTTTATGCTTTCAAATATAAATAAACTTTCAATTGCAACTATTGAGATATATTCAATTATTTAATTTACACATTAAATGATTATTACACATAAGTAAAATGATAAGCCTTTGAGTCAACACATAAACATGACTTAAGTCGATAACTATTCTATTGTTAGCCTTACAATATGCAGTGTCTTACTATTTAATATATAAATTAGCAATTATTAATTCATTTAATTAAGAGAAGAAAGCGCTTCAATGAACGTTTGTTGCTTTTATGTACAATTTTTGCCATGTTAAATAATATTTAATTAAAATTCATCAACTATAAAATGCTATTAAGCCCTAGAGGCGAAAATCTACTAAGGAACTACAAACATTTACATAGTAAGCACGTGCACATGGGTAAACAATTATTAATTTAAAACTTGGCTAATATTATTGATTGCCAAATCGGTAAATGCATTAACTGTAACACAGAAATTCTTACTTCATGTCCTCTGGGCTAATAGACCAGAGTGGCACTTAAAGGATTGGATTATGTGTAATGTGCCATGAATTGTACAGTAAACAGAAATTAATTACCCCAGTGAGTTACGGCCAAGTCGACGTTGTCGATGTCGTTATCATTGTGGACAATAAAAGACACTTAAGATTATAAAAAAAATACATGATAAATTTAAGCCTCGACAGCTGATGTTACAGTGATTTTTATTGCTATCGAACCTTATGTTGATGCGGGATATTAATGTATTTTCTGGCATCATTAAAATGCCGTTAACAAGAGGGGGAAAGTCATGGCTAACGACCTTGGCTAACTACTGAGCCAATAATGAATTTTCAATAAAATTTCCGCAACGATAAAAAACGATAAAGTGAAGCAATACAAAAAAGTTGTTTGTAACACAAATTATTACACTTGACATTCGTCTAATGGTGTGTGGGAAATGGAATTTAAACAAAAAAAACCGTTACACTTGGTTGTTATAACAGATGCTATATTTAATTGGCAATAAAAGTGGACAACAAATGTTTATGGCCAACACAAAAGCAGAAAAGGAGAAAAGGCCAGAAGCGGAAATAGGAAGCGAAAAGACAACACAGGCCGCACTTAGGCGCTTGGGGTTTGTTTGCAAAGTTAAATGGAACAATGCGTTGATTAAACGTCAACACACACACGCACAGACACACATACACATACAGACACACCCATATACAGTATACTATATTCACAGATTGCCTCTTCGCAACAAAGTAGACTACAATAATAAGGCGCAAAGGCAAAGTGAACACAACCTGTTAACAGACAAAACCAACAACAATGGCAACCAAACTGTTGCCTTAGTTCTCTGTCTGTCCATTCGTCCAACTGCTTGTCCCATCTCCCGTCCCATCCTGCCCCGTCTGACTGCCTGGCCGTCTTTGTGTCGGAAGTAGTGTGATTTACAAGTAAAGAAGCTACACAGTTCGCGCATAATAAGCAACAGCAATGCGGTCCTCTTTACAATATGTATCTGTTTGTATGTATATTTCTATATACATGTATATGTAAGCACGTGTTTGTATATGGGTACATTATTTTACGCTGTCACTGAAGTACTTCCGAGTACAACGGCAACAATTTCAGCCCTTAGGCATATTTGTTAATTAAGAATACGAAGCTTTTGAAAAACTCTTCAACTGAAATTCAAGTCTACCTATTACAAAGTTCAATGGCTTTTTAACATTTTTTATTTATAAGTACTCTGAAATTGTTCGGAATTTCATTATTAATTAGTTCACATTTAAAACGTAATGTAAACGTAATCAGTTTACTCACAACTCTATCTTTAAGCAAGTGTTATAACTACAAATAAGTAACCCAACATTTTCATCTATGAGAAGATATTAAGTATAACTTTTCCCAAAGGTAAATGTTTCAATTGACTGCAGTTAAAGCTCTAATCGTTTAAGTGTTGAATATTCCTTAAACAGTCTTTTGGTTTTTTTTCTTTAATAGAATTTTCAATTCTTCTTCCACATTAACGCAACATTAAAAAGTAATAAATGTTGCCATAAAACTATGACATAAACAATAAATGTACTTCAGACTTTTCTACTTTTTGCCTGTCAGTTATAAATAATGCAAACATTATTGATCTATCGCAGTTTATACTCCCCCTTATTCTTACAGTTATTCATTTATTGTTAAGATGTTTTGAGTTAAGTGAGAGATTTTTTAAAGCTTACTCAAAATCAAATTATAATATTTCTTAATATTATTTCTTGGATTGTCAACTTTGAATGCAGTTTTTATGCAATTTTTAAGCTTTGAATAAGAGTGCAGTTTTTTGTTTCCGCTTTTATGTTATATGTATGTATGTGTATATATATTGTATGTATTTGTAATGCGTTTTTTGTGTTGCACAAAGACACTTCTGAAGTGCTACATGAAAAAAGTTTACAAATTTTCCTTGTTTTTCTTCGTTTTTATCATTGACTTTTGTACACGAAACATGTGCAGACATCGTTAGGGGTATTCACACGCTTACATAGATCCATATATAGTATTTTAATTCACATAATAAATAAGATACGTTTGTAAATGTGGGCGTGTCTGCCTCATATATGCATATATCTGCATAGAAACAACACTGCAGGAAGTCTGGAACCTGCCACATTTGCATATGTATATACATACGTATATAGAGAAATACAGACTGGCTCTCTGAATTTCCTCATAGATGCGATAATAACAGAGCCAACAGGCTGATTTATGCATTGTGTGCTTTAAGAAAAACTTTTTACCATGTAAACTTCAAGTTGGCCAACATAGCGAAGTGAGTCAGGGGTGAGACTATGGAGGGGACTGTTACCTCATTTATGTAATGCAAAATGGCGTAAGGTGTTTGTATTGCTGTTTGTGTTAGTCTTGCTGCCATCCACTTGAGCATGTTTTTGGAGCAGATGTAAACTGTAATAACAATTGTGAAAGAGTCTTGCTCCTTGTAGCCATTGTCGGAGCTGTCAATGGCCATACCCGTTGACAATTGCATAAACTTGGCAGAAAGGCAGGCAGGCAGGCAGGCAAGCAGGCAGTGTGGTTGGATAGCTGGTAGTCGGGTTGAATTCCTGCTCCTGCTGCTCTATTCTTCTGCTGGCATTGTTTGCGTCTGTCAGCTAACAATTCTCCATGCATATGTGTCTATGCCTGTTCCCATTGTTGACAATTTGGCTTAATTAAACGAAGCTCTAGCAACTCGGAAAACTCAGCATTTCGAGCAGCAGATGTAATTGTGCTGTAAATCGACGCATCTGTCTTTCTCATCAAATTTGGCAAATCATCATAATTGGGGGCTAAGCATCTATGAAAACTTGCCAAAGACTTCTTTGCCGTTTTATTTGTGGTTAACGAGCATTGACATTGGCATAAATGCAAATGAGTATGAGCATTTAATGTCATGAAAATGTATTAGGTCATAATAAAGTTGCTGGAAAAGGTTTCAATATTGCCATTTTAAATTATTTATTTTCTAATTAGTTCCAGTTCTTATTAAGCAAAACTCTTACATTCCCTGCGGCTAAAAGTCACACTTGAGGTGTGTGTGGTTAAAGTGTTTCGGACCATAGCAATTTCACCCAAGTACAATTTCTCAGTAGATAAATAATTAAAAAAATAAGAAAAATTTCAAATTTGCCAAGGGCTTAAATTGCAATTTTTCTCCCTCTCGCTATGAAATTTTCATTAATTCTCAAGAGCGTTGTTTTCCCAGCATTGAGAAGGGAAGCTTCATGTTTTATCTTCTGCAAACGTTATATTACTTTAGAAGCACCGGATATAGTTTTACCTTAGCTAGGCATACATGGATTTTTTTCGATTATAATACGTAGCTTATGGGATGTTATATTCATATTCCTAAAATGTTATCTAAATCAAGAACCGTTTTGGTTTGAATTAAGCTATTTCATTGTAGTTATTGATCGATGAAAGTCTGTAGCTATATAATTTTATACAAATTCTACAGAATTTTTCATTCACCCCAATTATAGACTTTAGGTATTTATGTAAATTTTGACCGACTTGAAAAGTTGAAAAGTTTTTATCCATTTACATCTCATCTAGATGTCAATCTTATACGTTAAATTCTTTATAGCGGGTATTCGATATTAGTTTTAAATGTATGGAGTTTGAGGAAAAGGTCAATTGAGCAATGAATTGACCATGACAATTTCATTTAAATCTATAATTCATATCAAAATATGATTAATCAAAGATTTAGATATGTGCAATAACTGCACCATTCGGGTTTCTTCTGTCAACAAATGATCAACCTGCATAGCAATGTCAATTTGCATTTGTCGTATCCTCGGGCTCTAGGATGTCTCCATTGTCAGTGTGTTTGAATGGGCAAATATTTTGTCTATGGACAATGTCCCCGGTCTATTGCCTGCCAATTTTCTGTACGATGTCTCTCTGTCTGTTTGTATTTGTGCTTGTCGCTTGCCTTTAGATTGGAGATGTTGATTGGCCCTGGGCAGGTTGTCAACGGCAAGATAATTAGCTGCAACAGGAGATGGCAATTGATGAAGTTGCTATCGTTGTCGATGCTCTCGGTTCTGATGCTGATGCTAATCTGAATAAAGAGTGGGTTGGCCGCCTCTTAAGCTGATTGTGAATACATCTTCTATCGCACTCTATCTCAATTTTCATCTGCATCGATTTTATGGCAAGTTCATTTTCGTTTTTTTTTCCTTTGCTCTCCTTTCACTTTGTATGGCGTACGAGAATTCAAGCGGAAAACTTGCCAAACGAACGCCAGTCACTTGCTTTTTTGTTAGTTGTGTGCTCAACACAAACACAATGACTACGGATACTCACACACACACACATTTGCAAAGATTTTCGAAAAACTGCACTGCTTTTGTATGCATTAAAGCTGAAGTGAGACGTTATATATATCTTCTGGCAAGACATGACGACTTTATATTGTGATTGCATCGTTTCACTGAACTAAGCAATTGAGTAATCTCACTTGAGACATTGACTATTCAATGAAATCAAATGTTATGACATCCTTTTTAAGGATAGAAGATAGCCCAAAACGGAAAGTAATTCACCGTCAATAAAAAAGAACATCAAATTGACATGTCAAATGTAATCGCTTGCACTTTTAGGTCACAGTGATGTCACATCTACTACTTGTAGTTCACGGTCCGAACATGGAAGTGAGCAGCCCAAAACAAACAGACACAACCACACCCATCCAAACACACCCATCCACAAACACACACACACAAAGATTAAGTACGTTTATAAAAAAGGCTACAAAAAATGGATGTAGGTAAAGGAAAAAGGCTTACAGTTTTATGGCCAATAACAAGTAGGAGAGAACCTTTTGGGTTTATTGAATCCTCATGACTGCTCATTGAAAATCTTTCTGACTCTTACCCCATCTGACCCTGACCCTTCTGTTATCAGTGGAAAATGAAAAGCAGACAGACATCATAAAAAACCAGAAATTACCTGCTATTTTCATTTCATACACACACACACACAATGAAACAGGTGAGTGCAATTATACAGCAAGGGCCACACACTCCTATGCAAACACATTGCGGCTCTTGTGGCTAAGTATAATGGTCTATGGCAATGATGGGCGAGGTGTGAAAATAGAATAAAATCCACACCCATTGAGGCAAAAGAGAAGAGGACAAAGGTTGGAGGACTGCACATGACTATATCTCATCTGTGTGCGGTTGCTATTTGTGACCCAATTTGTATAGCGTTTCGCTCATTTGTTTTGTGGCCACGGGCAGCCACAATGATTATGGCAGACAACTGTCACACTGCTAAATTTAATTAAACACATTTTCCCCCGATTGAGACTGCATTTTTTTTTTTTTTTGGAACTCGGGGAGAACTTAATTGAAAAACTCAAAGCTATACATAGGCCGCATCAAAGATAAATGTGGAAAAAACTTTTCGCTTTTCTTCAATCTAAATTTGGTGTGCAAATACGCGGAATAACAAGGAAAGAACGCGAAATGAAAGATAAATAAAATGTTGAACATTTTAAAGCCAGGTACAAGCAGACATGGGTGTATGGGGTGCTTTTTTTTAAATCGAAATTGTTTCTGCATAGTTTGGTTGCCAAACTTTGGCGAATAGATGCGGTGAAGGAAGTTCAGGTAAAATAAAATACAAAAGAGATATAACTTTCTCTAAGAAATTGTCTGGTAGATCCTCTCCTAACTAGTGATTGAAACACAAAGATGGGAATACAATTTAATATCGCTATTTAATGTTTCATAACTTTTGTACAATTTTTATGTGTTATTAATGCAATTCTTTTTGTATCATGCTTCAGAAGATAACTGTATGTTTAGATAGAACAGAAATGCCAAAAGGTTAATGAGGATGGAGTATTCTTTTCCAATTAATACTTAACATAATTAACACACCTTCCGTTATCATTTAAACAAAACAAGTGACTTTCATTAATTGTAGCCGATTGTTGTTATGGATTATTGACGCATTAATGTGGTTCAATTAGCCAAATTAATAAGCAGGAATCAAATGTCGAACTATTTTTAGTTAAAATTGACAAAAATAGGAATTACAATTATTGCTGCTTAACCACAAATGTACCTTGCAGTACTGAGGACTAGCTATTTGAGTATTTTGTATTGCAATGACATTAAAGTGTATTTGTCGGCCTTTGAAATAAGATGTTCTAGCCCATAAATCGTTCGCGTGGACTATTACTGTATTAAGTCGGGTAGTGTATATAATATTGTGTCATATTTCATAAACTAAAATATGTTTTGTAAAAATTGGCACGTCTAATAATATAATATAATAATGCATAACTATAACGATTTGATATGGCCTTGACAGATTCCAATATTCTTGTCGAGCCCATTAAGACTAGACAATGGCTGGGCCCTTGATTAGTCAAGCTTGTTTTGGGCTACATTGAATGTTAATATGCTTAACAAATATTTAAATAAGAACTATGAATTGTCAATTTTACTGACATCATTTGTGTAGAATGTAGCAAATTCGAATTGCATTCGAAAGGTTCAAGATATGACACAATTGGAAAAGTAATTTCATAAATTGAACAACTAGCTAGCAATGTATTTTTGTTTTGGCAATTGTGAACTAAACTGTGGGCAACCACAAAAATATTCGATTATATATACAGACATACTGTGCGAAATAAATTACCAGATACAATATAATCGCTGGTAAACAATTAAATTATCGATATTTTGTGGCATTTCTGACATCAATGATATTCCATTTCGATTGGGCATTTTATTAATAGTTCACAAATTTTTGTACGCCCATCACGCTCAAATTCGATAAATTGCTAAAGGGGAAATTCGCACAAATTCCAAATGATTCGCTTTGTGCGGTACTGGGACAATGGGGGAACGACAAATAATACTATTAATATTTGTATTATTCTTTTTATTATAATGCAAAAGTCTGCGAACAATGCGAGAGTAAAACTTTTTATGCGACAGCTTCCGGGCAATAGAAAATGCGAAATTAAATCCAAGAGTGCACACTCCCCCACACCCCACACACACACAAACACAACAACAATGTGCAACAATGGAAGAGAGGAGAAAAACTACAGAAAATCAACGTTCCTGTGTAAGCACAAATATGTGTGTGTATGTGTGTGGTGTGACTGGGTGTGTTTGTATGGTAAAGATTTGTGGATTGGATTAATAATTCAATTAGATTGCACAACGCGGCGTATGCGTAATATATTTATTATGCAAGTTCAAAGAAGGAAAAGCATAAGAGACGCTCGTAGAATGAAATTTCTATGCCAGAGAGAGAATGAGAGAATTCCAATGTAAAAATATATTTCATATCGATCGAAAGCGGCAATTAAGCTAACTGGGTTAGTTAAACAAATTGCCCCAATTGAGTTATAAAGAGATAAACTATATTATCGTTGGTTCTAAATCAGAACATTCACTGGTTACATCTCCCCACACACCTCCACACCCATTCCACCCTTGCCTCAAACAGTTTATAAATTAGTTAAAAATCTATTTATGTGGAAAATGTGTATGATGACAACATTGCCCCGTTTAGCTAGCTGCATGAATGGAGCACATGAGGAGAAAAGTTTGATGAAGTGAAGGTTGTTCGGGTGCTAGTACTAACCTAAACGCCGAGCTGAGCTGCACGCCAACAGTTTACGGGATACCCATTATTTACATTCGATTGAAAGTTAAACGTGCGAAATATTCAACAAGAACTTTGTCATTGGATGAAGCTTAGTAGGTATAATATACATACATATATATAAAGTAGGTACATTGTAGATATATATCTGGTTGAGTGTGCAAACAGGCATGTGTTTTTCTCATATCCTTTTCAGATAATTCACCAAGCACGTAAACGGTTTTGCTCTGGTTCGGGTTACTCCCCCAAAAAATAAACGGAAGAATAAACTTTGGTTTCGTTACCTCTATACTCAACTGGGCTGAGTTCCCTGTACGATGTTGAAAAGTGGATTATGCATCAATAAAGGTACACATACACGCAGTATGTGTGGCAGTGTGTGTGTGTGTGTTTGTGTGCGCCTGGCAAAAGTTCTACATGTGCGTGTCCTACTAATGAGTCTCACATTCATTTTAATTTAGCAGTTGGTTAGTGAGAAATGAAATAAATTAAAACAGAATTGCAGAAAAGAGAAAAACTTTGCTTTAACCCCCTTCTATTCCTCATGATTATTAATGGGCTATATCACACATCATATTTTTTAACAATACAAGTGAGTATGCGTGTCTGCTTGTATCTGTTTCTATATATGTCGGTATCAATGCTGTGAGTATCGAACAACTGCTTTAGCTTAGTGTGCAATGAACATGGCTTTTCCTTATCAGTCTAAAATCCCCAGTTATTCAGTTGATAAATATAAATTAAGAACTATTTGTCCTTTAACATGTAGGCGAACGATTTTTATATTTAAGTGACTATGGAATTGCAACTAATAAAACCTTTTTATTGCTAGGCCTCAGTCGGATCGTGGTATTGTTTTAAAAATGAACATAAACACGGACTAATCGGACTAAATGAACACTCATTTGAAAGCAACTCAGGTAAATCACGAGCTGACTATGACTTACTCAAAGTAACTTTTTCCCTTTTGTTTCTATTAATTCAAAGTTAAGTAAGGTGTAGGTTTTGGCTTACTCTTTGTATGATTCTAGCGATCTGACAACTCATTAAGCAATTAGCTTTAAAAATAAAAAAGAATGGTGCAAATATTTATTACGCATACGCACCATAAACCACCAGAAACTGTAAAATTACATGCATACAATGTCTGAAGAAATATGTGTTCGTGTAATAAAAATTGAAGTTCGTAAAATCTGATGGGGGGCACATCCGCACTCATACCCATGCTTACCACACCCAAGTGAATGCCTGTGACCCTGCTTATATTGACGGAACCATGATCAAGCCGTAAATTACATAAAATAGCAACAATGGCCAAAGGATACCTGAATCCTCAAATCATTTACGAGCACCTCCGGGTACTGACATAAAGCCAATGCATGAAAGAATGCCCTCACTGAATGAACCAATGAATGGAGGAATAGTTCGATGGCAGCCACACATAAATTTACTATAGGAACACCCGAGTATTTGTGTGTGTGGTTGTGGGAAAATCCATTCGATGTCACTCACCGTTGTGCCGTCATAGCCATTTGTCAGCAGTTGAATGTCGATTTCAAAGTCCAGATCCACTTTGGCGGTTGTCAGCTGCAGCTGCGGTAAGTGATCGGCGTTCAGCAATGGAGCACTCCGATTGTGGTGGTGATGGTGGCTGATAGTGCTGCTGGTGGTGCTGCCGCTGCTGCTGCTACTACTACTATTTCTACTGGCAGCTGTTGCCGATGCCGATGCTGCTGCCGCTGTTGTTGCAACCGCAGCGAGTGCGGCAAGGGCGTTCATGGCATTTGTCATTTGCCTGAGCGAGTGGACAAGTGAGTGAGAAAGACTATGGAACAAACGAAATTTGTCGAGTGCAGGATGATATGCAGCGTAGGGGGTTGGAAGGGGGGAATGGCCTGTGGGATGCGGGATTTGGATAATGGGATTGGGATTGCAATTGATGAATGCACTCGTTTGCTTGTTTGGCGTGCTTTTGAGATTCAATTGCGAAATTGACAACAAATCGTCCAGCAAATGCAACGCGGCATTTTGGTTTTTAGATTCGAATTGTGATTGCAAATTTCAAATGAGATTGGGAAACGTGTTTTTTTCCTCTATTGCTTTTTCCCCCAATCGGTTTCTTTTGACGTTTTGGTTTCAAAAAGCGCCGAATCGTATTGATTGCATCCCAGAAATCACTAAATTACAGTCAATCGCGGGCAACAGACCATGGCAGACCAACGTGGTAGACCGTTAACTCTTTAATTATTTATCATTATTTTCGTTTTATTTGTTTTATTGATGAAACAATTGAACATTTTTATGGCACACACACGCATTCCGAATACTTTGTATAGCGCGGCACCCACGGCCAGAATTCGAAATTGTCGATCGGCATTGGTATTGGCGAGACGCACACACACACACATACACACACAGCAAAGACACACAAACACAACGACACGCGCACACCAATACCAATTCCAACGAGGAAGGAGATGGAGCAGTATTGCCTGTCTGCCAGTCGCTCTGCCTTGAGTTTCCTACAATTTCCGTTTTACCGAACCGTGCGAATTGAAGTCTAAACGTTGACTGACACGCACGACCTACACCAGCGAATACCAATGGTGTGCGTCCAATTGCCAATGCCGCAAAAGTATGCAACACATTCAAAGCAAACGAAGGTAACTCCCATCGACTCTGGCTATTCAACAGGAGGCGACCCACTAATACAGGCGAAATATATGCGCTGCGCATCCAAGAGAGAGAGAGAGTGAGCAAAAGAGAGTAAGACACACTGGCGCTCTTGCAATCACCTGTTGTACTTTTGGTGCGTTTTTAAACGCGATGCCTCCATTTAGGCTTATTAAGGTCTCGGACAGGCAAGCAAGTCTATGTAATAGAATGAAATTGCAAGCTTTATTCTGACAAATTGCCAGCAAACTACCGCAAAGCAATCATTCAATTTCATATATATGTATGCCTAGTTTAAAAACTAGTCTAGTATTTATTATAATTTTGGCACATTCACTGCATATAGCGACAATTGAACACATTTAGATCCACATATTATTTCGGAGCCAAGTAATATGCCGCGCCAGATCAGTATAGATGACAGGCTGAGTTAGATCGCAAATATTTCCCGTAACCTGTCCGGCTGATATAATGCCACGCAGCACCCAGACATTGTTCTCTTCTAGCATAAGTCCGCCACCAGAATCGCCTTTACATGGACCGGCGCCTTTATTATTGCTCGCACAAATGGTGTTAGCGGTGACACGGCCTTTGCTTTCGGGTAATCTCAGACCATTAATGCACTGATCATTTGTCAAGATATTGACATTAGCAACTTTGGCAATTTTCGTATTCACATTTCTCTTCTCATCTGCCCCCCAACCGGCCACATAGGACCTATAACCAGAAGGTAAATCGAGTTGATAATTATCATTCCATAGGCAAATTGGTTTTATGGTCTCAGTAAATCTGTAAGAAACATTGATACATTTTTAGGCCTATGGTTATTTGATCTCATTTAGTTACCTACCTAACTGGCATATGCAATTTAAGTAGGGCTATATCAGCATCCGTCCAGGTCTCACTCGAATAATGATCGTGTATCAGAATATTAGTGACACGTCGCCGCTGTCCCGGTGCCAACAAGTCAAGTGATTTGCGGCCCAACGATACGGCAACTTGACTGGCGGCCACAACATTGTTGCGAAAGCTGAAGCAATGTCCTGCTGACACCACAGTGTTTGCCGAAATTAATGTTCCGCCGCACAAGAAGGCAACAGCATTCGATTCACGCTGATACAGTGCCACCATCCAGGGCATCTGACGGTCATTTAAGTCCCGTCCAAAGGCAATTAATGGGCTGATCGTTGGCCCCTCGCGACCACATATGTTATTTAAGTCAGTGGAACTACCAGTTGTACCTGGATTGAAACCAGCATTAGAAGTTGGTTGTGGCAATGGTCTTGGTTCCGTAAATGTTGGTACTTCAACGGTGGGACGAGGTGCTAAGGGACGTCTGGCTGGCGTTTGTGAAAACTGTGGCTCTGTTTCCAACTCTGGTTCGAAATCTGGTAGTCTTGGTGGTTGTCTTGGTGGTTGTCTTACTGGCTGCCGTCCTCGTTGCAACGGTGTGGACTCAGATGTCAAATTATTCTGTAGCTCAAGAGTCCAACTGTCTGGGGGATCTATAAAATAATTTTCATTATTATATCAATGGGAATATGTCCAGCTAATTTTAACTTACATGATGGAGCTCTACATAAGACCATATTATTGATGGCTATCTCAGTCAGCTTGGGTAGAATACCGGGATTGGGAAAATCTACACGATAGTTCAGAGGACTACCATTTTTTAAACTCGATCTTATAGTGCTGTCATTATCCATAATTGTCAATGAGCCGTAATCTCCCTGTAAAAACAAAGCAAAAGAAAAAACAATAACAATAACTTATTGATTACAAATGAGAATTGGGAACTACACTAATTATGCATTAATGAAATCGAATTCTTACTTGGAACTTCCATATAAGCATAAATCAAGTGGTAAATCCTAAATACGTCACCGACAATGTAATCTTAACCACTTGACTATTCCAACACTAAACATCAACAAAACCGGTTATACAACTTGAGGTTCTCGAGTGAAAATGGAAATATGAAATGTGTTTTTTAGTTTGCGTAGGGTTTTCTACAAGCTAGCTCTTATCATCTCAATGCAATGCTCATAGAAAACACAAATTTTGCATTTTGTCTTTGCAAAGACAACAATGGGAAAATCACACCCATCAAGGCGGTTGAACGAGGTCATTGTTTGATAAGAGCGAAACAGTTATGACAACAATCAATTGAGGGAAAGCCAATCAGCAAGACAATGAACGACAACAAAATATTTCTTCCTGTTTTACCATATAGTTGGTTAGTTAGTTAATAGTTAGTATATTGACTTAAACTTACCCCAATCGGAGGAACACGCTGAGAAAACTTGACTTCGAGTATATTATTCCTTACTTCTGGATCGAGGGGAATCGCAATGTGTCCTATAAACTGTTGTTTGTGTTCTAAATATTGGAAGATCTGTGGACAGGCTATTGGTGGAATGTTTTGACCGAAATTCCTAGTTAGCTGCAGCAAAAGCAGTAAGAAATGTAAGACTAGCGAATGTATTTGTTGTTGACGCATATTTAATATAGGAATTTCTGCTATAAATTTGTAAATTAAATTAAATGCACTCGAACGCGAACCGCACTCGACGAGTGTATAGCTATGAATGCCTTGTATTCTTTTTAAAATTTAGTAAAGACTGAGAATCGATCTATTAACTAAGAGATAATAGTCTCTCTCTCTCTCTCTCTCTCTCTCTCTTTCTCTCTCTCTCTCTCTCTCTCCCCTTCTCCCTCACGTTTCTTCGTCTGTCTCTGTACAAACCTGATAGGGGCAGCAACGTCATTAATTAGTTGGTTATACTCTATACCATTAAGAGAGATCAATTAATTTCCAAAGTGTATACAAATGGTATAGCCCATTGAATTGTAGAAATGAACTGGGCTTAGAGTATCGAAAAATTCGTTAATACGTATGCCTGTTTTCCTGTTTTATATTGGTTTGGTTTCTTGTTGCTTTTTGCTTAAGGCCGTGATTAATGAATCGCATATTTTATTAGCCGTATCAGGTGGCATTTGAACATACCTGATTTAACGCTTGGTTTTCTCCCATTTCATGTTATTTATTAACACAAAGTATCAGTTTAGTTCAATCGAAATGTTTTTGTTTTTTCTTTTTATTAGGATACTTTCTTAACATTTTAAAGGATTTAGGGAGGGAAGAGAACGGGGTGGTACATCAATCCCACATGTTTTCACGGACCCAGGCAATATGTTTGGCCACATCCGTGTAGACAACCGGCAGTTTGAGGTCGCAGGTGTGCTCCTCAACATTTATCGCACCACCCACCACAATTCCGCGCAGTACCCAAATGTCATTTTCTCTCACCATAAGGCCGCCACCGGCATCAGATGAACATGGTCCGGAACCGACTTTCTTGGCACAGATTGTATTCGGTTGGACCAGGCGATTTGGCAGCTCTTGCCTGCATCTTGGTGCAACGACAATGTCTGTGTCAGTGACCCTTGCCACATCGGTATTCTCATTGCCTTTGCCATCGGGTCCAAAGCCAGCCACATAGGATTTCTGTCCTTGTGGCAGTTCCAGGCGATAATTTGTGTTCCAAAGGCAAATAGGAACTATGTAGTTGGTGAATCTAGATATTAAAAACTTATAATTACTGCGTTATAAACATGAAAGACAACCTACCCGATACTTCTTTCCAGTCGAATTAAAATTATATCGTTCAAAAATACATTCAGATCATAGTCTTTGTGGAATTGTAACTGGGTTACATTCACGAGTTCACCATCCGCCAAAATATCTAAGTTGTTGCGACCCATCGAAACGGCTGTCCGACTTGCCGGCAGATCGCGACCAGGATGACGAAAGCAATGTGCTGCCGAAATGACAGTGGATTTGGATACCAGAGTGCCGCCACAGAAGAACCCTAAGCCATGATCTTGACGTTTCTCGAACAGACCGACCAGCCATGGCAATTGGCCAGCCTCCAAAGCAATGCCGCCAAAAATGAGCGGAGTCGATGTTAACCTTTCCCGGCCACAAACATCACTAAGTCGATCGGAGGTGAACGATGGCTCTGCCAGATTTGGACGAAATTGTTGCTGTGGTGGTTGTTGCTGTGGTTGTTGCGATGGTTGTTGCGATGGTTGTTGCGATGGTTGTTGCGATGGTTGTTGCGATGGTTGCTGCCGTGGTAGTTGCTGTGGTTGTAACGGTCTTCTTTGCGGCAATTGCTCAACTGGAACTGGAGCCAACGGTCGTCTTTGTGGAATCGAGATAGGACCTGAGCTCGAGAATGCGAGCGGAACAATCGAGGAGATTAACGTATAAGACAAAGAAATTGACGTTGTTGGCGGTGGAACTGAAACAAAATGCCAATTCAATTAAAAACACTGCAATAAATTAAATCAATAACACTCACAACTCGAGGCACTGCAGATTTGTAAATCATTTAATCTAATACTTGTAAGCTTCGGTGGCAAATGGGGCATTGGAAAGTCGACACGATAATGAATTGGCCAACCATTGCTTAAATTAATTTTTGCTCTTCGTTATCATCTGTCACCGATATGCTACCAGCACTTTCCTAAAGGAGAGAGAGAGAGAGAGAGAGAGAGAGAGAGAGAGAGAGAGAGAGAGAGTAAAACCAGATTCAGATGCCATTGCAATCGCATTCGAAACAAAGACAAGGCTGATAAGCGTTTGGGGGAAAACACAAAGCTTTTTAGATCGCCATACACACCAATTGAAAGTAACCATCCTGTGAGAATTGCAGCAAAAGCGTATGGTTTTTAACCCGCGGATCGTGTCTTATTCTGAGTACTCCGATATATTGGCCACGATATCCCTGATATTCAAACAAATCGGGACAGGCAACATAGGGTAATTGCGCCACACATTTTCCAAATTGAGATAATATTAAGAACAATGCAAACAGTAAGAGACTTTGTTGCATTTTTTCTTTATATATTTACTTATGTAATTAATTGCACACACCAAGTGAATTCTCGAACCTCGCTCATTGAGCGTCGATCGGTTAATGTTTTGTATTTTGTTTATAAGTAGCCGATCAAGTCTCTCTCAGGGGAAACCAGATGCTGGGCATAGTAAACAGTTGGGTCCATTCAATAAATGAACCCACATTTTTGCTAATGGATAACATTATTAAGAGTATTCTGTAATCGGCTTGTTGGCATTTATGCAAATCAGTATTGAATCTTATATGTGCTTAAATGAAATATTTGTGACAATGAATAATTAATTCGTCACTAACTTTTTGCCATTGTTTCATAATCAATTGTTTAATGTATGCATATTTATTTGTGATATTTTTGGCCAATTCTCAGCAGCGCGTCATTCGTTGCCCTGAAAAGCTGAAAAACTGAATCTTCAATCTAACCAGTTTTCCGATATAGTCAAGAGCTTGTAATAAGCAATGGCAAATTGTTTAACATAAATTTTATTTTTATCCAATATTCAAAATATCAACAAGTCTTAAAGATTAAGATATGCTATCTTACGTTTTCATTTATCCAAGATACGTGTTCAGATAAATCGCAATAGAGAACATATTGATCGAGAGAGCATTGTCCATTGGTGGCTCGTTCACCCAGGGACACAATGCCTCGGAGAAGCCAGCGATTATTCTTCTTGACCATCAGGCCACCTCCAGAATCCCCAATACAGGGACCCGACCCATCCCTGTTGCCAGCACAAAGAGTCCTCTTTGTTATCCTTTGTACGGCTACCCAGCTAGTTAAACACTCTGCCATCGTTACGATTTTTGCCTGTGCAACTCGAGGGAATCGAGACATGGTGTTGCCATTCTCATCTTTGCCCCATCCAGCCACTGATCCAGTAATAGCTACCGTTTCACGGTCACTCTCCTGCCATAGACAAATGGGGCTGATAATGTCATCGAAACTGAAAAATATTTAATCAAATTGAGGGATTTTAAAAGACATGGAAATTAGGATATGAAAGGTAACCTACTCGACTGTTTTATGCATGGTTACGATAGCAATATCTGCATCAGCAGTCGTGAGTGTGGAAAAATCAGGATGGACTAGTATACCCGTAACCTTTCGTTTCACAGCCCCGTCCTCTAGAAAGTCTTTCAAATCGTAGCGTCCCAGTTCAATATGAACGCGATCCTCTTTTATTCTGTACACACAATGTGCAGCCGTAATGACCTGAGTTCTCGAAACTAACGAGCCACCACATTTAAATTGTAATGAAAAATTTTCCGTGTGATAGATTGCGGCCAGCCAGGGATAGACTCCACGGGGAAAGGGTGTGCCATTATGTATGAAAGGAGTTACTCTGCCTTCAAATCCGCATCCGCGGAAAGTGTTAGATGGAGTAGTGAAACTTGGCTGGAATACTGGTGGATTGGTTGGAGCAGGTGTTGGTGGTGGATTTGCAGGTGGACTTGGAGGTGGTGTTGCAGTTGGGGATGGAGGTAGTAGTCTCGCAGTTGTAGTTGTAATGTCTGCTATGGCTGGCCTAAACTCCCAGATTGAAGGAACAGATTGAGGTGACAACGTATCGGTGGGCCAACGAACTGGCGGCGGATCTCTGCTTCTTGTTTCCACTGTTGGTACACGTCGCCATGGCAACTGACCAGTTTGATCGAAAAAAATTGTCTTCACACTAACATCAGGCTCATCATTAGCAAAAGGATTAAATACTGCTGATGACGTGGGCGGCTGTGATCTACTCCTTCCAGAGATCTGAAGTTCGTAGAAGCGATTAAAGTACGTATTGGGTGGACTATCTAAAACAAAATAACTTATTGGGTAATTAATCATGAATCGCCAAATGAAGGGGGAGGAACTGATTTACTTACATTCACTCGCTGTGCAGAGGGCTGCATCATTGAAGGCTAAATGTGTCAGTTTTGGCAATATACCCGTTGTGAAATGTGGCCAAAGGGTAATCCGAAACTTTGGACTAGCCGCATTGCTCCGAATAGTCTGTTCATCGGGATATGGCAAAAGGTCGCCAACAACTGCTTCCTGTTGAATGTGGAAAATTGAGATGTGGACAAGCTACTACAACCTCTCTATATACTTAGCTCTTACATTTTGAGTGTCTCTCTGCGAGAAACGAACATCGACTCGATTGCGGCCCTGCACTATTGTGGGCAGGGTTACTTCTCCCTCAAAGCTGCCCCCGTTATTAACATACTGAAAGTATCGGGAACACGGATTCTCCGGTAAAAGTTGACCATGACTTGTGGCTAGGACTATGACTAAGATGAGCCAATTTAGACCCATTGTGTAAGTTATTTATATAGATTTATTCTTTTTTTTTTTGTGGTGAATATCGAGTTCCGCCTGCGCTCTTCACTAATTTCTCACTGCGCACGCGACAAGCGCCGATTGATACTTAAAACGGCTCCAGCCTCTTCATACTTTTGCTCAGAGAACATTGAGTCACTATGCTAAACGAACGAACTGGTAATTCTACCTCGTGCAGCGTTTATAAAGCTGATCTTCATTGCTCTTGAGTGGAACCCCTTCAACTCGGCGACTTGGCTTTTTTTTACATTTTAAAATCGTGTTTACTACCATGACTACTCACTTAAATTATGTTATATTTATAAACAAAAGATACTCATCATCTCTTAGTCTAGTAATAACTGCTCTGTAGCTTGCAGTTTGCCATCATAACAAAGCGATAACTTACACGAACCTTATATAGGACTACCAAATTGGGGCATATGACAAAAAAATAGTCAGAGTTCACAAATGTCGGGCCCCCACTGAATCCATTAATTTATGCAAATAGATTTCTATCTTAATGCAGAGTTAAGGTAAGGGAAAATAAATAAAAATTCAAAATATTTAAATGTGATGTCGCTTTTATTGAGAATTTCTTAGTTTTTATGGCATCAATTTGAACGATTGATTTATAGTAAATTAAACGGTTGGCTTCTTGTCTTGGCTTATGTCATATGGATTGTTGAACATCATCTCTATAAATACCTGTTTACCTCCTATGTATGTGTGTATGTTAAGGTGCTTTACCTGTTTAGGGCAGTCTCCGGATATCGGGGAAGTTATCTGACGATATTTTGCTCTACCCAGTTCAAGTGCCTGGCTAGATCACAGTAGATCACGAAACGAGATAGATCGCAGTTATCGCCACGGCGCTGAGCTAGTGAGACAATTCCACGAACCATCCATCGTTCGTTGCGCAATACCATCAATCCGCCACCGGAATCGCCCAGACAGGGTCCATGTTCCTGACTATTGCCGGCGCAGATTGTGCGCGGGGTTAGGAAATCCTTGGCTGTAACCATTTCACGAAGGCATTCCTCTCTTGAAACAGTTCGCACACGGACTGTCTTGGGGAATTGAGTTTCCTTGCCATTCTCATCAAGGCCCCAACCCGCTACAGCGGCAACGTCGTTGTCATTCATGCCCAGATGTGTGGTACTGGTCCACAAGCAAATCGGCCTTATATAGTTCGAATATATCACAGTTTCGGTTAACACAAGCAAGCCCACATCCGAATCTGGCACCACATTGCCAATAAAGTCCGGATGAGTACGCACACTTTGCACTCGCATTAGGGTAGCTCCCTTTTCGGGATTCATGTTGCGATCGTGTCGTCCCAAATAGACTCTTAAACGATCAGGATCCATATTGTAAATGCAATGGGCAGCAGTGATGACAGTACGTTTTGAGACTAATGTGGTTACACATCGATAAACCAAATCCGTGGTGCCCGAATAGAGAGCCGCAAGCCATGGGAAGCGTCCTCTGGGTAGGATTTCTCCGCCAGCCTGCAAAGCTGCAAATCCTTCTACGCCACATTCATCCAGACTATTTGACGGACTGTCTACATGTATGGTCTCTGGTTTAAAGAATACTTGCAGAAAGGGATTGCCCTGCCAATTATTATTGTTACTGCTGCCACCGACACCGCCGCTATTGCTGAAATTTGGTACACGTATTGTTATTCTTGTTGGAGGTGGAGTTGGCGGTGGAGTGGGTGCCGGTGTCGGCTTTTGATATACCACCGGATGATGTCCCACATTTTGAGAAGTTGTTGAGACAGAAATGTGCTGCTTTCGGGTCATTGTGGTTGAGGGAGCCCCATCTGTTTGCAATAAAACCAATAAAGAAACGTTAAATGATTATACATTAAGAAAACCGGTTGTAAGAAGCACAAAATTGCATACATACATATATTCGAATTCACAATGCCCTGTAGTTATTAATTGATTATTATTTTAGCCGGCTAAAACTGATTGCTTCTCAGGTGTTTCCCACTTAGATAATTTCTTAAGCTAAAGTTTTCCCCGCATATCAATACTCACATTCACTGGCAGTGCAATAAACTTGTCCATTTAATTCGACTCGGACTATTTTTGGCAGTTCATCATGGAAATTGTCAAAAGTCACATAGCTCTCGCCCCGTCCACCGGCAAACATATTTTCGTAGGCTTTCTCCTTGTTTGGATATGGATGCAAATTGCTCACAGTTCCAGCCTAAAAAAAGGCACACAGTGAATGTGATTATTACACTCCATTGTATGTTGTGTGCACTCACAATATTTGATCCATGGGCCACAAAGCGTATGACCCAATCCAAGCTTTTCAGGCCATCTTGTGGGGCTGTGACACGACCTATCCACCGATCATTAAAACGTTCATAGTGAAAGACATTGCCACAATTATTTGGTGGCAGACGCTGAGCTAGAGCTATGCCTAGGCAAAGACTTAGTAGGAGGAGACATAAAGCGTTGCTCATTGAACCGATGCTGATTGTAGCTGAACACAGACTAAACGAGCTACTCATTTGTTGATTAGCCAGCTCGAAGGCTGTGTATAGAATCGGGTTCGAGGCAGCAGCATGCGATAAAGCGGCATCGTTAAGTTCTATGCAGGTTGTGGAACTCCCCGATGGCAAATATGTACACAAGATTACTCTTCCCAGAGCTACCAGAGATGGGAACAGGTTTGGCGGGCTTTCCCCAGCATTGTCCACTTAAAAGGTAAGGCCAGGCAGGCCAATGTTTATCCAAGAGATATAAGCGAATTCTCTCTCTCTATCTCTCTGTTCTCTCGGTTGAAATATCATTATTTTACTCTTTTAATTTCCCACATATTACAGCTATTCTTATCAGCAAATGTTTTGCTTATACATACATATGTACAGATTTGTTTTTTTATTTTGAGCTTAATTCTAAATATACACATTATATGGTTGAGTATTTGCTGATGACTCTCAAATCAAAAATCTCAAACTGGTTTGCCTAGATCATTGCGTTGACTCTCATACAATCAGTGAAACGAGTTATAAATAATTCTAATAAGTTGTCTTACATTACGTATACGTCATAGTGGCCTGCTCCCCATCTAGCTGTGAGGCCCTCTTTCTCTTACTCTCTCTTTTTGTCACTCTTTTCCTCTCCCGTCGTTCTTTCTCTCTCTCTCTCTTTCTCTCTAGCTCCCTTTGTGAGTTTTATTTGAAAAAGTTTTCGCAGTCGCCGCAATTTTCGTTTTCGTTTTGGCGTTTTTAGAAGAAAAGTTTAAGTTCTTATCAGACGACAGGGCAACTTTTAATAATATAATGCAATGTTTATGCGAATGTGTATTGAAAATGATGTAGCAACAACGCATTTGAAAAACTTTTCACAACAAAACATACATATATATATATATATATATCCATATATACATATAGGTATAACACAAAAAAAAAAAAAAAAACAAGCGCACCCAAACTCAATTTTAGCTGCAAGCCCAAGTGTCTGTTGTGGCCTCCATTGTTGTCGAAGCGAGGGTTCCTTTTTTTCTCTGCCACCAACTTTTATAATCAGTTCAAGTTTGTTAAGCTTTTGTGGTAATTTGTTGAGATTTGGAACAAATTTTTCTTAGGTTTCTCTGTTCTTATTTGCAGCAAATAAAATTATGTCTCACCTCTGTCCTCTCACCCGTCTTCCGACTGTTGGGCTGAATGGCAGTAGGTCGTGCGTCCATTGGCATATTAAGACATCCGATATCCGACCAATGACTGGTGTATTGGCTTCTTTATATAACAGGAAGGGAAACGTCAGGAAATGCATGTTGCTGTCGATTTTGCCATGACGGGCACTCAAAACACAAATTGTGCGGAATTTGCACCGTATTGAGACCTAATTGGACCCCAAGACATGGTACTTGAAGTCAATGGGTAATTTGCTGCAAGGCTCAATTAGGAATTTTGCAGTTGAAGACCTGAGTTTGCCTGTACGCCATGTATATGAAATACAAAATCAATGTACGTACGTGTATGTGTGTATTTGTGTGTGTGTTAATTTGTGGGTTTCTAAAACGTTAACTTCGTCGCAGAATTTTATAGGTATCACAGGTGCAAAAGCCACGACATTGCGAGAATACAAAGACGAATGATTCGCTGCAGTCTTTGAGTAACTTCATCTTCTTCGCATGCTCAAAACCTGTCTGCAACGAGCACTGCAACTCGTCGTGCCATGAATTCTCTGCAATCTCCTCATGCAGTAGTGTATGGAAGACATTGAGCAAACGAAGGTGACGTTCGACACGTGGACAACGGACTAGCACCAGCATTTTTACATACGGACCAAATTTAATCCAACGCTGGAAATCTTCAACACATATTTCACTGCCAGCATCAATCAGCATGAGTTGACAATTATTGACATTAATGTCCTGAAGAATATGGAGTTCCATGGGTTTCTTGAAGCATTTACGCAATTCGGGTGTCAACTCAAAGCCAAGTTTCGGTATTTGCATGGTCCAGGGATATGAACGATTGGCAAACTCATAGGCTAACCTATCACGGCGATTCTCCTTTTCTCGCAGATAAGCAATCTCCTTATCCACTCGTCGTATAGCCAGAGATCCGCAATTCTCGTAATCGCCATGAGCTGGATTGCTCATTTTCTCTGCTGCCTCATTGGCTGCCAGCTCTGCTTCCTCTTCGGAGGCATCTTGACGTTTGGCTGCCTCACAGCAACGCAAATCATGTGGCATCAAATAGTCTGGATAACCCACCTTGGCCAAGAATGTATGCCAATAGAGTTGATTGAATTTCTTCGTTGGTACGAAATAATCGGCTGCTGTGCTCTCAACACGACACTTATTCTCATCGAGCAAAACCGGCCAAAGGTCCTCAAAGAATGTGCTGCCCAATGTGGTGTGTGAGCTCTCCTTGCTGCTCTCCAGGCAGCTCTTATTGTTGTTCATTTTGTCCACTTGGAATTTCTATTATTGTAAGTAATTTCGTGTGCTTTGTGACAATTCTGAGTATATGAGTATATGAGTATGTGTGTCTAAGTCCTATACAGATTTCAGTTTCTATCACAAATGACAGTGTCACAAATACAGGGGGATAGACACTTCCCCCTTGGCATCTAGTTGAGGAATGCTTTTCAGTCAACCTACGAACCACTGTCTAACATATGCGCAACAATTTGGTTTTATTATCAGCACATAAATCAACTGCTATGGCTACTGTTGCTTCTACTGCTGCTGCTGCCTTTTCTGATGATGACCTACACGCCCTTTTATATTAAGTATACTCTTTTTACTCTACCAAGGTGTCTATACATTTTGTATATCCATCAAACTGCTTAAGAGGATTTTTGATTTCGGGATGCATTTTTCTCTGCTTTTTGAAGTTTTTTCTAAAACTCTATTGTAATTTGTCCCCCCATTAAGTTGATTATAAAATTCTCTTAAATTATCCTTTGACAATGGATATTTATTTAAAGAATTTTATTGACATAAAAAAAAAAATACTCAAGTCAAGGTAAGAAATCAAATCTCAGGCTCCATTTACTTTTTGATAATCTTGTGGACTAGACGCAGAGTAACATTCAGTCGACCAAGTTGGCTTGCAAAATTTTGTGTTTTGTTTATATTTGAGCACAATTTATGCGCGCTCACAGCGATACCAGAACAATAACAACAACAACAACAACACGAATAAGAACAACAACAATTTGCGTAACTTTTATGACGTTTTCTGTCGTAGGTAGTCAACCAATGCCCATGTTCCCCTTCCCATACTCCACCATTTCATCACCGTCATTGGCATTGCTATCGCCATCGCCGATCATTGTCATTTTATGAGCTAAGCTGAGTTCTGTTTGATTTTTATGAAGGAAATGTAGTGAGGAGCAAAAAGATGGTCACGATTTTCATCATGCGCGAAAATTGTGGAATGGTTGGAGGGAGTGAAGGAGAAGGGAGCATCAGTTAGGAGTTTCGGGCTCATTAGCTTTTATGACTTTGATTTTATTGCCACAGCATTGCTGATGCTGGCTGTGCTTTAATTTTGGCAATCGAAATCAAGAGAAAAACAAAAACGTTGCATATCACAATGGGCAAGCAAACATCACCAAAGGTCTTTGTGTGTGTGTGTGTATCTATGTGTGTATAAGTGTGTGTATTTCCACATTTTCGCAATAAATTTTCATAAATCAATTGTGCGTGCTATTTTTTAACACGCTCTCGTCGAACAAATCGAATTCAAAATCAAACCCAAAAACAACAAAGGAAAAAAAAGAATTCTCTTTCGAATTTTTTTTTTTTTCGTTTGCATGGTCTGTTTAGGTTGTTCAGATTTATACGCACAATTATCTTAGGGGCAGAAACGAATACAAAATGCAAAAGAAAGAAACAAAATAAACCAGGATATGCGTATGAAGAAGAAAAAAGTGAGTGACGAATGCTTATTTTACGCTTCAATTTTCAACAAACTTATTGCAAATGTGATTTGTGTTGTTGTTTTATTTTTTTGGTGGCGTCGATGTGAAAATTTGATTTGTGCCTTCAAGCAGAAGCTTTCGTTTTAATTTAATTCCATGCGGCTTTTCCTTATATACAATACCCACATACATATGTGGACATATGTATGTATATGTATATGTATGTTTGTGTGTATGCGTGTGTTTTGTGTTGAAGTGAAGGTACCATGTGCACTGAAACTGGAAGATTTATGGCAAACCGATTTGGCAGCTGCTGCCAGAAGACATAAGCGTCGCAAGGATATCCAAAATATATGAACTCATGCATCCCTTTTAAAAATTATACAATTAAATAAGAATATAGAAAAAAATTTTACAACTTTAACGATATAAAAAAAAAACAATTTAACAAAAGTTTGTCTGAAAATATGGAATTGTTTAAAAAATTAATAAATTCTATCCTTTTTTGTTGGTACTTATTCTGAGATATATTTTAAAAGTGATTGATTTTTCTCTGTAAACAAATATTTGATAATTTGAAGAACCTCAAAATATTTAGATATACGATCCGCTCCCCTAGCCTTGTTAATGGATATTTAGAAAAGTCTCATTTCAACATTTGTTTCTTCGTTCATCTACTTTTTGTCATTTTTTACTTTTTTTATTTTATTTTTCGCTCTATTAAAAAACGCGAAGACAACTTTGTCCGCGACCCACCGACAGCCTGAAGGCGAAAAGGCAACCCAAAGAAAAATGATAATATAAAAATTTATGTGTATATTTATTGTATTTTATTGAGGCACTTAAAAAGCAGCGCAGTCAACAAGCTGTAAGAGAATACTGACAGGAGAAAAAGTACGCAAGAAAACAACAACATAAAAAAAAAAAAAACGAAAGAAAAACAAGCAAAAACAACTGAGAAGCTATATTGACATAAAAGCCAATCATTTTAAAATAGCTTTAAGTCGAGGGAGCCACAACAAAAAAGAGAAATAGAGGGAGAGAGAGAGACAGAGAGACAGAGTGTGAGCGAATGAAAGAGATGGAGAGAAAACATCAAAAAGAACACAGGAAAAAATGCTCAAAGAAAAACAACAAATTTTTCTAGCCAAATTTAAGACCACAGTGAGAAAGTTTGTTTATTTCTTTTTACTAAAAGTTGATTTAGTTATGCATTTGAAGAAATGCCAAAGAGAGAGAAAGATGGAAAATATGCTGAAATGGCAACAAAAGCCAAAGGCAACCAATGGAAATATTTTCAGATGCACCAGAAAAAGGCTGTGGGAAAGGGAACCACCAACTTGCTCATGCACTTTAACCCCATTCAAAAGCAAAGTGGTACCATGGTAGTTGGTTTTATGCGTACTGCATTTCGGATTGCATTGCATACATAAATAATCACAAATGCCAGAAATTTGCAAGTGAAATTCATGAGATCTGGCATTCATTCGGTATGCATAAACGACAGAGAGTTGTAGTAGCTGCTGTTGTTGTTGCCGTTGCCGGCACTATGGCCAAAAATCTGAGCTTTGACATAGTGAATCAATCAAATTATCACTCAAGCATAAGACACATGATTGATGTAGTCGCCAGGCATCAATCATCGGATCGAGGAATTCGAGTGCAATGTTCTACTACTATTTCTTGCCAAAGTGGATGTAATCAACGGCCCAAGTCAAGTGCAGAGCTTGGCATTTATTAATGTTCGAGCAACGTGAAGGCAAAGGCAAAGGCAATGGCAAAGGCAGAGAAAATGGCAAATAATATTTCTCAAACTTGGTCCAGCATGAGTGCAACAAATCCAATTCAAGTTTAAGCAAGAGAGAAATTCCTTTATATTTGTAGGTAAATATTTGTAGCTAAAAGCATAGCATACATTTCAGCGTCAGGCATTTAATAGAAAAAGTTTGCTTTTATTAAAATTTTTTTGCTGCCCTTTTGGACAATTGTAAAAGTGGACACAGATAAGTGTGGGTGTATATACATATATGTATAAATGGCTGCTGGCGTGTGATTTACCTCAACACAGTTCAAGTATACAATATAATTGAAAGCAAAACAAAAGGCACAAGACAAAGTGTTTCTAAAGCTATTTCCCTGGCCTGTGTCAGAGTCTGTCTAGGCTGTTGGTTTCGTGTTGAATAGCAGCATTATCGTCATCATCACCTTCTCTTGGTGTTATTGTTCCTAAAGCATGCGTCTGATGTGGGCGTAATGAATTTCTGGTTAGTCCGGCATTTGCTCAATTTAATTATTTTGGCACTAAAGGTCACAACAAAGAATTCTTGATAATAATAATAGTCAAAAACAACAACATCAATGCGACCGGGATTAATAACACTTTAGGTGTTGAAATAACTTTCTTCAGCTGCTGCGCAAAATTCAATTTAATTTAACACATGAGATTTGCGGATGCAGCAGCAACATGGCGAACATTTGTCATAAGCCATGTGGGCAAATCAAATGTGCAACGTTAAGCGTAAAACTTTTACCGCAACTTGTAAAAGAAATTTCTACTCATTTTTTTCTCCTTCTTACATTTTGTTCGTTTCTCTCAGCTTCACTCGACTCCTTGGGCGAGGGTAGACACAAAACAACGTCGTTTTCACGCTTGCCTTGTCAAGTGAAACCAATTTGCGCATTTTGTCTGCATCAGCGAAGGCATCCGCAGGAGCCACCATATCCGCAACCGCATCCGCAAGACGCATTGTTCAGCTGTCCCAGTAGTTGACTTGAACATGTTGCACATAGTTACTTGCAGGCAAAAGTGCTGGCATTTATTTCATTTCAAGTTTTAATCGATTTTCCTAACAAGCTCTTAGGATTTTAACTTTAACTGCATAGAGTAAAAATATTTTGTGAGATTTTAAAGGTGAAAATAATGACAATAACTGAGTGATTAAGGCATCATTTACACCTGAGTATCTCTGCCATTAGGTTGTTGGTGGCCAATTCAAGCACCTGCATCTTAAGTGCAGCTTAGTGTAGACTCAACTTTGAGGTTTGCCATTGCCAGCAAACATACCGCAGGCTCTTAATGAGCCTCATCAAGGAGGAATATCAAAGTGCTTGTGTGTGTGTGTCTTTGGCTTTCTTGATAGCCAAACTGACTTGGGGTCACTTTTGCAACACAAAATGTGCCAACATTAGCTCTGGCTCTGATGTGGACATTCAGTTGAATGGTGTTTTGGTTATAGCTTTGTTGGTTAAGTGTACGTCCTTGGGCAGTAAATCGAATGTGAAAGCCAAGTTTAACCCTTAGAGCACACCAAATAGTTTCACAAACTAATTGACTCTTAAGAAATCAACATCAATCCATCAATTAGATTTCAAAGGATGTCTTGGCATGGATTTGCCCGATTCGATCGATTCGCATTCGATTATAAAACATTTATTTCAAAATAAAATACCATCAATTTTCAATATAAAAAGTATATATATATTTTTATTTTCATCTCTCTCCGATAATCTACTCTTTTCGTGCGTCTGTTTCCTTGTCTTTATCCTTCGTTCATTTTATTTATTTTTTTATTTTCGATTATATTCTTGTGTTTGCACTTTGCAAAGATTACCAATTTAAATAAAAATTCACGCCTGTCCATTATTTAAATAAAAAACAAAAAAAGGAACCAAACAAATGCCAGCTACCGTATTGTGGTTGGTGTGTCATCAATTTATGCGTTCCCCCGGTCCAAGCAAATGTCTGTGACTGTCTATGTGTAGATGTATTTGTGGGAAAATGTATGTGTGTGTGTGGGTGTATGAGTGTGCTCGTAAATCAATATTTAAACTGTGTACGCTCGTTTAGTCTTCGCCAGTGCTCACTTCAGTCCAGCCATCGTTTAAAAATAAAACCCAAACTCATTCAACTCGTTCAACGACTCAATAAATGTTGCAAATGCGCTCGTTGTCGCTGTGGCTTGTTGTTTGCTTTTATTTATATTATATACCTCCATATATACATACCATAAACATTGAGAGGCGTGAGGGGAAGGGTAAAGGAAGACTGTAGGAGAGAAACCGACTTCTATCCATTCATTCACATTCGCTTCAGTCGAGTGTGGTACAAATTTCGTTTCATCTGGCAAGCAACAGAAACATTTCAAAACACTATTTATCTTTATTTCTCTCTTGCTCTCTCTTTGTCTCTATCTATCTGACTGTGTGTCTGTCTTTCTGGCATAGCATCTCCATGTTGGGCGGTAATATTTGTTATTTGCTAAACGAAATGATATATACTTGGAATGTACATGGCCGGCCAAAGTTGTCATTAGTCATGCTTTGCCGCACATATGGGCAAAAATGCTAGCAATGTTTTGGCTAGAACCAAAGACAAAGCCAACATTACGTATACTTGAAAGGAAGTAACCTAAGTCTCTATATTTCAGTTGCTGCTGTCTGAATTGCTTTCTCTTCCAGCTCGTTTATGCTATAATGGCTAAACTTTTACTACTTGCACTTGAACTTTATTCATAATTCAAACCATCCTTTTTTTGTTTTTTTCCTCTGGTAGGTAATGCAAAGTCTATTAAAATGCAAACGTTTCAGTTAATTACATCAAATTTCAGTTGCCCAAGTACTTGAACGATGGAAAATTAGCAACAACTTTTCAAATATCGACAGTAACAAAAAGTTTTTTGCTCCTGGCAAGTTTTGGTAACTCAACAGCGTTAAACGTTTTACGACCCGCTTGGATGGGAGAAGAAATTCTCCTTCAGCAATTGACCTAAACATGGGTGTGCCTTACCAAATAAAAAAGAAAAAGCAACTACTTTAAATAATAGATCTAAAAAATACGTTATGAAAATTATTAGAAAAGTTCTTACAGCTAATATGAAAGATAAATTATTTAGTATTTATCAAGGCGAGCTATTAACCCCATTGAAACGCTCATGGCTTGAAAATTTTGTAATAAATTAAGCAGCTATATGACCTAAAGGGACCAAGGCGGTAAATGAGTGCCATTAGGTTCATATTTGAGCACCTAATCAATATAACCGAAGGCTGAAATAAAATGGGTATAAAATCCACCGAATGCCAACTGTTTGCCTACTCTCTGTATTCGGCCTACTCAATAGGCCCTGGAGCCCTTCACTTGCCATAAATAATTAGGCGACTTAATTAAGCGCAATCCGAAGTTTCCAACAACAAATGCCAACCGTGTCCATGTTCGTGTCCCTTGCGAGGTTGGGGGGCTCAGGACTTGGACTTTAAACCGCAGACACCACAGAAAAGAGACACAAAAAATCCAAAACAATACCAAAACAGATGCAAATAAATCGGATTTAGAGAAACGACCGTAGCAGAAAAAAAATTTGGGAAAAGAAAAGCAAACAGAGCTTAAAACTACTCAGACCACTTCGTCTGCAATCAAAGGGAACCCCTAGGCTCAGGAACTCAGGAACTCAGCACTCAGAAGCAAGCTCGATTTTGTGTTTAATGCGCCAGCATAGAACAAGCCAAATAACAACATAAAAAATAAATGGATGGAAAAAAAATATACGTTTACATATGTAGTCGAGCAACACTAGCTTGCCTAGAAGGGCCTAGCTTCATCAGATTGTAACGATAAACTTGAATTGCCCGGAACAAAGGAAGGCAATCGAAATGAAAATGGAAGCGAGAACTGAGGTTGGTTTGAGTTATCCGCTGTAAGTTGAGCCGATAACTTTATGCGCACAATTCCATTTGATTGATGAGATTTATGCTCGCAACGTTCTTCCATGTATTTGTTGTTCTTGTTGTATACTCTTTTTCATAGAGTATATGCATTTAAGTTGCCAGTGCGTAAAAGACTACATCTGGAACTGCATAAAGTGCCAATTTCCTGCTATAAACTTTTTACCCACTTAACTATCATTGATCTCTATTGTATTATTAGATGTTGTACTTAATAATGTGTCTACTATTTAATTATATTAGATTTTGCAAATTAAAGAAAATGAAAACTTGCAATGAAATAAACGGGAATAAGCGGAAAACCTTGGATATAGCTTTAAAACTGGCTTCAAAGTTCTAACAAAAGACAAAGTTCTTTCATATTAAATAACTCTTTAGAACTCATTAAAACTCTTTAAGGGTATAAGGACTTCGATACGAATGATGTTGGCTGTTGGTCCACTTGTTTTACGTTTATTCTGATTCTGGATTTTATTTAGTTGTCGTTGTCTCTGCAAATGTAGCTACAAATGTCTGGGCTGTTGCTTTTCTTTAT
Source organism: Drosophila equinoxialis (assembly GCA_018150345.1). Taxonomy (NCBI): domain Eukaryota; kingdom Metazoa; phylum Arthropoda; class Insecta; order Diptera; family Drosophilidae; genus Drosophila; species Drosophila equinoxialis. The sequence goes on along the minus strand of JAECWI010000562.1, from coordinate 8,964,998 downwards.
TTTTTTCCCCCGCTCATAACAAAGGAAACAAAAAAAAAAAAAAAAAAAAAACCGAAAGAAAACAAAGCAACAAAGTAAACAAAAAGCATTTAAAGCGGCTCAACGGCAACATGTTGAGTGGCAATTCACATCTTCCATTTAGGTAGGTACATTCTTCTCTTTTTTTTTTTTTTTTTTGTTGAATCTTATTCGCCATATGCGAGTAAGTCAAGTGGATTTATTGTCACAGGAATTTAAGCTTATTGTACTCGTATGTTTCATTTTTAATTGGCTCCACGAATGAAAGGTAGCTCAGATTAAGTGGCATTAATTAGTTCAACTCTGTGAGTCATGATAATGGTCAACTTGTTGGTGACTCTTAAAACAGAATCAAAGAGATCTCATTGAGGACTTCCATTTGTAAAAATCCAACGTGGGTTCATTAATATGTATGTGAATTGTATTCAATTTTGGCAAATCCTACAGCTTATTGAAAATCTTTTTAAAGGTTTAAAAGGTACATAGCTGGGTCCGATTAAAGCCAGACTGAATTTTTATGGAAAGATTAACAATATATAAACTATATGTCTCTTAAAGGAAAACTCAATGACAAGGAGAAAACCATTCTTAATTCGCTATTGGCAGAGAACTTAAAAGCATCCATATCCTCTATTTTCAATCGTTACTTAGTTCTTAAGCTAGAGAATGCCGCCACAATCTAAACTAATTTCGTGCAATTAACTAATTAAGAACCACTTATTTAAATTGTTTACTGATGGATAAGTGCTAATTAGTCGTTTTCTCTGAACAATTGATTTCAGACGGCTTAAGTTACAAACCTTATGAATATTACAAGAACGGCAATTAGGGTTCCAAAATTTATACATAAGTATAGAGAGTTTAAGTACATATAATCGAAAATACACACTATTTCATTGTTAAAATTTTTTTAAATGTTTTTGAGTTTAAAACGAATAGCTCTCTTTTGTTTATGCCGCAGACTATTTTGAACTACAGTGAATACTTTAAGTAAGTCTCTTTTGTTCTATATCTTTCTTTGAAGACGTTTCAAATAACATTTTTCATTTCATTTCACTGCACTAGCTTGTCCTTGTTTTCTCCTCGTCTGTTCTTGCTCATAAATTTTGCATTGTCATGGAAAAAATGGAGAAAATTAATTTGTCGACTCGTCATAATCATCATCATTATCATTATCATCTTCATTATGAACAAACAGCTGCGTTCTTAAGCTCATTATTGCAATAAGAACTTTTTGGATGGCAGGCAAAGAGAGAACGAGGGAAAGAAAAACAGACAGGTGAACTGGCAGACGACAAAGAAAACCCTTTACAACAGGCATCAAAATGCAAAAGGTGAAAAATTGCATTTAATATTTAATATTGAATGCCTGTATACTTCAAGCACACTAAACAAATTCCTTGTCTTCATAAAGTGTGTTCGAGAATATTATGAATGAAAATTATGAAAAGCAAAGCTTAAGGGGGAAATTCAAAAACTCTATTAGTTTTTCTTTCAATTTTCATGGTTTACAAACACATAATGAATCCTTGAATGGAGAATTATTTGAATAGTTCTTATTACTACTCTTTACTGTACTCTTTCTTCAGCCATGAAATCTCAAGTTATATCGATCAATCGGTTTTGAATTTGGTATGTTTTTTATGATACTCAAAACACCGAACCTAAACTTAAGCAATTTTGAAATAGTTTTTTATATATAGACGTTTCTACTTTGTCGTTTTTGAATTTGGAGTATCTTATTTTTGTGGTATATTTTCAGATCAAATAGAAAAGTTGGAACAATATTTCAAATCAGTTAGGTTGAACCAATATCCCCCTTATCCGCTGCATTAGGGCCTAAAAAGAAAGAATATTAATTTTTACAATGAACAAGATTCTAAAGAAAAAATGAAACTTTAATTCTAATTTTTATGATTAATGCCATTCTGAAAACAAGAATCCAATCTTTTTCTTTGAACTTGAATAGAAAAATAGGAATAGTGCCTACAAGAAAACATCCTCTCTTACTCTTTGCTGCATGGCCCCTTCAAGGGCAGATATTTTAGTTAACAATTATTAAATGACAAAAACATGGACTCTACAAATATTTACTGTTTCTTTTAGGAAGTGTCGATGAACGCTCGAATTCGGGCTTCTAGGCTCTTTAAGATTTTGCCCTGAGGCTGTGAATATTTGTCTATTTCTTGAAAAGTCTCAAATTTGTTTAAGTGGAAAAGCTCTTTAAAGTGCATTCACATGTTGATTTTGATGTTGACATGGCCAATATTACTTATCAACTTGGTAAACCTAAGCACAACACTAAAGTAAAACGAGCACAAACACTAAGCTACTTTTAATGTTTAGATACAGATACACACAAACATACAAAACGGAAGACGGGACAAACACACACACACACAAACATCTTGGCATGAAGTTAATAAAAGTTCTACGACATTTTGACCTGAAAAATATTGCAAAATAAAATGGCAACAGCCTGGGCGAAAACTAGTCTGGATACCAGTTGGATTTGTATGGGGCATGAGACGGTGCTGGAGGTCGGACTGTTGCTTCAGGCAACCCAGCTGTGTCGACATAGCCTGAATATGTATGCTTTAAATAGTGCCATAGTAAAATATTTACTTTTTCGAGCAAAAAATAAACGAAAGGCAAAAAAAAAAATAACAACAGAGGGTCGGATGGAGGGAGGGATAAAGAGAAATATGGGCATAGAAAGGGGTAAAGTTTTTTGCTGGCAGCCAGCAGGCGAGCAGGAAAAAATTCATTAAAAGGGATAACGACTGGCATAGTTTGTGGCATGGCTATCCTTTTTGCTGTTGCCTATAACGAGTATGTGTATGTATGAGTGTGTGTATGTGTGTGAGGATTAGGAATTTCGGTAGCATTTTTTAGTGGAATTTAATTACAAATTATGTGAAGCGGCAAAACGGTTTGATGGCATCAGCTCAAAATGGCTTAGGCTCGTTGCTGTCGTTCTAGCTAAAAAGAAAAGGAGCTTAAGCTCTCCTGCCACTTGCCCACATATGACCAATCGAGGACACACTCTGTACAGATATATTTTTGCCGACATTTTTATTTGCATTTAAGCCACAATTGCCACATAAATCTGTAGTAATTGACAAGCTTTACTAATTAAATGCCAAATATGCTCAATTTAATTTTCATATTTAATTGCTTAATGCGCAAATTACACAAATTCCGGCTTCTGGCTGCTCTGATTTTCTATTGCCTTTATGTGTGAATATGTGTGTGAATATGTGTGTGAGTCTGTGTGTGTGTGCTATGTACACGTATGTGAGTTTAATTGTGTTGGCGTTTTTATTACAATTCCATTAAACACTTTGAAATAACTGGCAGTTTGTTGTATAAATTATTTAAACCTAACATCCATATGCAATACAAAACACTTTTATTTATAGAATAATTATGGTATTTGTATTTGTTTATAAAACAATTGATTTTTGTAATAATGAAATTGTACATATACATATCTGAATCTGAATGTTAGGCACAATGGCCATCATACAAAATGCATTAAGAGGAATTTCATCAGCGGGAATGCGGCATCAATGTAGCAATCTCATATTCTGAACCATAACTCACTTACCTCTTCATATTCGTTTGAATGTGCTGCAGCTGCCAGGCACATCACTCACTCCCACACTCATTCACTCTGTCAGTGAGTCACTCACTCCCTCTCATTTCAGTTGAGGCTGCTGCAAGGCTTAGATGCTGTAGAAAGGTAGAAAATATTAAAGTAGGCAATTTAACTTTTGAATATTAGAGAGCATCTATGTACGTAGAATAGAGCGTGTAGTTGGAAAAGTTACCCTCAAATTTCCTTGCTTCCTTTTGCGGCATGTGTGCGACTTGGATGTACCATGCTTTTTATTCTTATAGTAGTTAGTAGTAGTAGTTGTAGTTAGTTAGTCCTTGAATGTATGATTTATATATCAATTTAAAAGGTTCTGCTTTCTTGTCGGGCTTAGTATGTCAATTCTATTTCATCTTTCCTTTATAGGACACAAAAATCTCATTGGAAATACTTTTAGGTAAATGTGTTGGAAGATGAAAAAAATGATTTAAGAATTAGCCATGACATTTCCAATTGAAATTGATCTATTACTGATCGTCACATAGCTCAAAAGGTAGATGCATTACCGCATACATACTCTGAGTAAATTTCATTTATAATATTGCGTAAACGTCACATGGACGGTCAATTAAATTATGCATTGGCAAAGGGGATACCGCAGGCAGGCAATGAGATGCAATCAGAGCCAAAGGGCACAACGCAAGGCCAACAGGCACAACGGTACAGTAATTAATCAAAGTAAAGTGCAACAACGTTATCCTGGCCAACACAACAAGCATCTCTTCAGAAAAACAGCAACAATAACAACAACAGCAACAATGTAGCGTACCCATTTAAGCAGCATTAAAACTCAATCATTAACCTTATTACCTGGTGCTTCTGCTTTTTTGCTGCTTGTTGCTGTTGCTTCTCCTGTTAGATGGTCGTTGGGGTTGATGGAAGGTGCCGCTAGGACCAAAGGAGCCTGCATAATTAAATTTTAAATGCAAAGTTAACAAGTTTTTTACAAGTCAAGCATGTTAACGCTGTTGTTTATATTGCCGTCTGCTCTGTTTTCTTGCCCACCTTTAGAGGTGCACAGGAAACGTTTAAGGGATATTTCATTTACATTTTATGTCTCACTAATTGCCCACATTTTAATACATTCCACTTTCTATCCAATTCCGCACTATATATAGGTTGAACCAAATTCTATTAAATTGTTAATTGAAATGAATTACAAAAGGTCAAACGATCTTCTAAATAAATCTGATACATAGTTTCTTAGCTTTCTTAAATACTATTTCCCTTAGGGCTCTTTAAAGAGATTGGATTGTGTGCATGACTTGAAGATAAACAGAGACTTATATGATTCAGTCAGCCTATTTTGACGGATTTGCTCTTAAATGAAATTAACTATCCCAAAGCCGTCATGTTTTTTGAGATGCTTCGCTAATTGCCATAGAGCATTGTGGGTTCAGAGACGAGTTGCAGACGGCAATGGAGACCAATCAATGTCAATGGCAGTGGCAGCAGCAGAAGAAGAAGAATGTTACATACATACATATATATACTGGATGCATGGGAAATTATTGTTTACCAACGGCCTGATTGCGATGAGCACACATTAGCAATTTACACCGACAACGGGCTGTGTGGCAAAAAGCGAGCAGGACTAATCCAATCAACTTCGGCTGCCAATTTCCAGTGGCTCGCCTTTAATGGCTGCACTTGCCCAAGCTAACATGCATTCCCACTTAGATTGAGAGCAACATTGCCATTTATTTTGATTACGTTTTGTAGATACTTTGGCGGCCGGCTTTTCGTCTTTCGCTCTCTCTTGTTCTGCTTCTCTCTCTGTTTTGTCTGTTTGGTTGGACTTGGTAAATTAAAATAAATTAACAAAAAAAAAAAAAAGAAAGATAAAAGTTTCCTCTTCACTCATTAAAGTGAAAAGTTTTCCATTAAAAAAAAAAAAAGGCTGATTGGGAGTTCACCTTAGGGGCCAACTAAAGTTCACCTGAATGAGTGTGGGTGTGTGTGTGTGAATGTGTGGCACCTATCGTCAATTATGTGTAATAAATTACAAAAAAATCTACACAACTGGAAGGCTTCCTTTTCCTTTTTGGCAGCCTACGCAGATAATTAAGTGGCTTTTAATGAGACTCTCGCAAGACAGCAAGCAAAATGCGTTCTTGGTGGGTGGAGGAATTTTTGATTTGTGGCCACTTGGGCGTTGATTAAGCATACGCCTTGTGGACCCCTCAAGACCAGACCCAGAGCGCAATGAATAAATGTCAGGCAATAGCTTGGTGAAAAGTTGAGTTTACTTGACTTTGGTTACAGTTTATTATGGCTACGTGCCCGGGCCACTTGAAGATGTCATTGTTACTACGGAGCAGTTGCCTTCGTTCGCTCCTTCTTTGATTTGCTGCGCTTGGCTGGGTGTGGCTTTTGTGTTGATTTATCCAGCTTCTCTTCGACAATGCGCTGGAAAAGCAAGGCACTAGTTTGCCCATCCAACTGACGACTACCCTTGCCCTGATCCTGGCCCAAGCCATTGCCATTACAGTTGCCGTCTGTGGCGAAACTTTCGCTCAGTCGACTCCAACAGCGTTGCGAGCCAGGCAAGCTCAGCTTATCGAGCAGCTGTGTGGCCAGCTGCGGAATTATGGGTTGCAGCACAATGCCGCATAGCCGCAACGCGTCCATTGTCATTCCGATTATCGTCTCCAGCCTCTGTGCATTGATGCCGCCCTTCAGTTCCCAGGGTCTCGAGGACTCAAAGAAATTGTTTGCCGCATGCAGCGTCGCCATGGTTGTGTCCGCCACCAAGTGGAAGTGATTGCACTCATAATGTTGTTGGCAGCGTTCTGCAAAATATGAAATTACATATAGATTTACGCAAATGCAAAATGCATTACTTTAACGCTCTCCAGCCGGTCTCACTCTCAAGTGTGCCAGTTGTTATTGGCCGGATGTACAGAGATTATAAACAAGCCACTTCAACTTCAGCTTGGATGCTTAAATATTAAAATGACAAAGAACATTTTTTTTCGAATCTGACTTACCTGCCAGTTGCAGGAGCGACTCTTCCAGACGCTTGGCTGCGTCCAAGTTGTGCAGCAACTCCGTCAACTCTTCAGAATGCAGGGCCGGATAGATTTGCGTGGGATTCAACGACTTGGCACAGGCGCGCGATAACAAATTGCCCAAAGTGTCCGCTAGCTCGGAATTGAGTATACGCAGCGCCTTCACATGGCTATAATCTGCGAGGAGTTTGAAGCAGCAAGGATAAGACTTTTAGTTTTGCATTGTCTAACCGTAAACTGAGATATTCTGGCAACTGACGGTCGTTTGTCAACTTGAAAACTCATTACTGGATACCCCGCTGTTCTCTTATGTGAACTAAATAAAGAAATGCTTAGAATCATGGCACAAGTAAATAGTTAGCCCATGATTATTTACTTACATCTAATCTTTGAATCATCCAACCAAACATTGAAAAAAATAAACAATCAGTGGAGATTGAATCAGTTGCTTTGTGTTTCTTTTCTTGTAGCTAACGACAAGTACAATCTTTTTGCTAGCTATTAATTTTGGTTTCCCTCTGCTTATTGCTTCTTCGTTTTTGCGTTTTTGTTTTTGTTGCTCCCTTACAAATTGTTTCATTCCCTCTTCGTGAGCAACAGGGCATTAAGGGAATTAAGGACAGCGGAAATGTGTTGGAAAAGGACGGACCAACCTGTTCACCTTTCAATGCAAGCAAAAACATAAATGCGACTAGCTAAATAAAAAAGGGTGTGGCCACAAAAAAAAAAAAAAAAAAGAAACCAACAACCATAAGCTCTTTTTTGTTTACCCCTAAGATATAGAGGGAGCGAAATAAAATACTTATTCTACGCGATGAAATCTTGCAACTGAAGTTATAAGAACTTAAGGTTTTTGAAGGCAGCTTAACCTAACGTACTGTAAACTGGATGGAAGCTGCAACGAAATGATATCAAGTGAGTACAATAATCGCCATCATTAAGAGTAGAGCATAAAATAGAAAAGCTCTTCATCCAACCCATCAGCATCATCAATGGAAATGCAGGTGCATTTTGCAATTTCCATTTATCTAACAAATGTGCGCAGTAATTAAAATTGAAATCTATGTACCAATGCAATTCGATTTCTATTCTGTAGCTACTCACAATTCCAATAACGGCCGAAAAACGTGACAATGGATGACAAACCGTTTTCCGGTCAGTTGGCCATTTGGTAATTGAAATTGTAATTTCATTTGCCTGCAGTGGCAGTAATCTGGATAATTGCCCACATAACCACTTTTACATCAATTTTAGGTGACTTTAATTGGCGGTTGCTATTCTACATTGAATTATGAATGTCGCTGTTCATAATTTATCACTTAAAAACGTCCTGAATTTTAAAGTCAACTTAATTAAAGTTGCAGGAAATCAGTTTTCCAAATGACTGCACTTTAAGTTTTGCTGGCCCTTACATCATGTTTTTTTTTTTGCATTTTTTCTCTTTTGTCGGTGGTTTTGAATTTGCATCTTACGAATTTGAGCGCAGCTGTCGTCCTGACACCATCACACGGAAAGACTCTGAGGGCGGCCTTCCTCCAAAAAAATAGAGAAAAACAAAAAAGTGTTGCCTACATCTGTGCGCTCGACATCATTAATGCAGTAAAAACAAGAGTCAAACTTTTTCACCTGAAGCTGAAGCAAAGTCAACTGAATTTCAATGAATACACTTAAAGAAAAGTTTAAATTGTTTACACTCGAAAGGGATGGCAAATGATCATAAGACTTTTGTTTTAAAAGATGCATATTATTATTACTATTTATAAGTTTAAACATTTTCCTCAAATACAAAAATCTGGCTTAAATATGTTTCATCCCTGAGTTACTAAGTAATTTTCATATATTTCAATCAGTCAAGTAGAAAAATCTCTCTGTGTGCATTTGTGTCGTGTAGTTACCTGGCAGGAAACAACCTGAGGCCAGGCAGTCCTGTGTTTGTGTAGAAGTGTTGAATTACATTCGAGGAACATTTCTAATTTCATCGGACTTTCAAGCCATTGAATTTTGATGTCGTGTTCCAGGCATCGAAATGGAATAGAATGAAAAATCAATTGAATATTTTACAATGCATCAAAGTTTATTAGTAGACTTCGGTATCCTCTGAATTCTCCGTTTGGTCACATTACCTGCACATTGTGCGCCTAACTCACTGTGTCTCTCTCTCTCGCTCTCTCTCTTTCTCCCTCTCCCCAAGTCGTAACAGTCTTAACTGCTTACGTGTGTAGCTACAAATTGCAAATGGTAAAAGTTGCTCGTATGTGCCGCAAAAGAGAAGCTCATGTCTACTACAGCAATTCCAACTAACTCTTGGCCCACATTGGCAAAGGGGACCCACGTGACTGGATGAGAAGTGCACAGCCGAATACTTTGGCCACGATTCCAAGCCTGCCATGTTTTTCGCTTTGGGCGAATACAAATAATACTTTTTTGTACATCCTCCACCTGACACTGTGTTGCATTTTGTCTGCCGCACCTTAAATAACTTGAATAACTTGTCGCACTTGTTGTGTTCCGGTTGCTTCTGCAAAACTTTGACACACTTTGCACAGTCCTGAGGCCTGGTCCTTGTCTCATGTCTCAAACCCGCCCAGTCAATGTATCTGTGTGTAAATTATTTCGCACCACAGCCTTTAGTGACAAGGCATAGCAAGTTGCTGCTCAAATATTTGACACGGCCACACAGAGAGAGAAGCGAGAGGGAGACAGATCCCTAGAGAAAGTCGCCGCCTTTGAGTAACTGGCCAGTCCTTAAGGCACTTGCTAATTGCCACGCTACATATTAACACATTGACAAGGTAACTTTTAATAAAATTAATAAAGCATTCAAAAGAGCTACACAAGATATTCCAAAACTATTTTTTTTGAATGAAAATCAATTTTTAAATGTTATATTTTTTAAACTAATAATAGGAAATAGAAAAATTGGATTGGTGGTGAGTTTTAAACTGAAAATGTCGAATAAGATATTTAAGGAAATTGATGTTACCTTAAGCAAGCTCGGTAGGATAACAATTATTCAGGCTAATAATCCAAATCTATCAATATTTGTGGACTCATTTCATACTAACTGAATTTCTTGATCTTTATTTGTTAATATCGAATAAAATTGTTTTAATCTTTGATTTAATCTACCTAAAATGGGATAAATATTCAAATATTTATTCAAATAAAGAACAAGTTTAAAAAATAGAGATAACTTTCATGAACTCTGATTTGATGCCTCTCAAATGCAAATATTTTGCCTAAAACGAACATGATATATAACAATAAAAGAAGACCCAAGTTTGTCGTAACTAAATATAATATTCTTGCTGAAATATAAAAAAAAAAGTGTCGGCAACAGCTTGTAGTGAAGAATATTTAAATTTGAACCCAAGAGAAAGCCTTAAGGGAGCTGTAATAACGTCCAGTCTTCTCTGCTATATATACACAATGTCATTTGGCTGGCACATTGCGCACATTTTTGCATTTCTATGCAAAGTTTTCTTCTACACTTTTGCTATGTACAACCGCAGGAAAATTCGAAATGCAGTTTCTATGTAACCTTTATGCAGCTTTACTACTAAACGGAAGTGCCCCCGGCGGCATCAGCATTATGAAATCAAATTGCTGGTAATGAAAAGTTGTGCGTTTAACGATGTTGCCGCTAATGCCTATGATTGAGTTATAAAATGAGACTCAAGTGGATGGAAAAATTATGTACTCCTAGTTGAAAGAGGAGCAGGACAAGGTTCATAATTCAAGCATACTAATTTCTTTTTTCCCACCTGATGAAATGATTTATGTCCAAAAAAATATTGTAAAAATCTATATGCATACATATATGTAAAAATTGTCCACTTAACACTCGCGTAATTTAATAAAACACCAAAGACAGAAACAGAAAGAGAGAGCGAGAGAGAGAGAGAGAGAGGAAAAGTTGAGGACCGAAAGGTGAAAGGGCAGCGTTGGCAAATTTTCGCACCATTCTTTTTATTATTGCGCAAAATTGCAATAAAAAAATATGCAATTAAATTAGCCGCAAGGCAACAAGCCGTAAAAAACATAAGCCCGACTAATACTCACACACTAAAACACACACACACACAAAAAGAAAAACCAAATGAATAAATAAAATGCTGCATAAGCAAATTGAATAAAGGGAGAATGGCAAACGTGGGACACAAAAGAAAAAAAAGATCAAAAAGCAAACCCAGCAATAATTGAAAATTAAATTTAAATGGCATGTGGGCGTGGTAGGACAACTAAAGCTTTGCCAAAATTTATGCAAATTGAAAATTGTTCGAGGTATCAATCATCAGTAGGCGAATGCAGGAAAACTTAACCCATTGGCCAAGCCAACTGAAGAAAGAAAATCCTTCTGTTTGCAGCGAGGCGTATTAATTGATTTCCTTCAAACAGCAGTCAATGCTGACAATGCCGGGAATCAACTTCAGCTTTAGTCTGAAATCTCACAATAGTCATATCTGTTAGACAACAACTTTCGGCTACTCCTATGCAAATGAGCCAAAACTTGAGCCAAGTTCAAGAGTAGAAATACACACGAACAACAAAAAGAAAAATACTTGGCAAGCAAATAAACAAAAAGCAAACCGAAAGTTTTCTTTTGCTTTAACAGTTCGGCCATAAAATTGAAATGCAAATTAAAGCAAAAGGTGAAACTAACCAGGAGCTTTGTATGTATGTATATGGATAGAACCCGCCCCACCCAATACCCCTCGAACCTGTTCCCTTGGCAATTTGATGGCAGAAACTATTTGGTAAAACCACAAGTTGCCCTTGCCTCTGTCACAGAAAGCCACAAAGTGAACAAGCCACAGACATGAAAAGGATTGCGCGGTTTCGGCCAGATCTAGCACTACTACTCACTGCCATCGCTATGAGCTACGCCCTCACGTAGCAGAAAATAGCGTAGTCCCTCCATGGTGTATTCTTGGGCAGCTTTAACTGGATCTACAACATTGTGCTTGCTTTTCGACATTTTCTGGCCATCAACAGTCCAATGAGAATGCACATAGAGCTGGCGGGGAGGCTCTAAGCCAGCAGCCATCAGAAATGCCGGCCAATAGATGCCATGGAATTTCAGTATATCCTTGCCAATGATTTGCTGTGCTGGTGGCCAGTGTTTGGCAAACTGCGAAAGCAGAACAATCTATTGTTTGAAAATGTACGCACAATTTGATTCTGTTGATTACCTTCTCATTTGGATAGCCCAGGGAGCTGAGATAATTGACTAGAGCATCCAACCACACATAGACAGTTTGAGAATCATCGCCCGGCACTGGTATGGCCCAGTGTACTCGATTCGAGGGTCGCGATACGGACACATCGGGCAATGGCTCACTTAGAGTATCCAAAAGAATCTTTTCGAATTTGGCTGGCCGTATACGTGCCTCCTGTTTGACCCAGTGTCGCACATCATCTTGAAATTGGGACAAGCGGAACATGTAATTGGTTTCCTCTGTCCACTCGACAGGATGACCCGACTCAAGGGAGTAACGCGTGCCACTGGCCTCATCTAAACGCAATTGCGAGTCGGTGAGGAAGACCTCATCGGACACGCAATACCAGCCACTGTAGGCAGCCGAATAGATGTGACCATTGTCATGTAGTTTACGCTGTGGACCATAGTAGCAGATATAGATCGATTGGTATGCCTATAGAGTGATCTTTCTCCTTACCCAGAAGTGAGAAACGGCCTGTTTGTGGCGGTCCTCTGTGGTGCGTATGAAATCATCGTTATGTATGTGTGCAGCCTGGAAGACATCTCGATAACGTTGCGATATTTCATCACAGTATTGACTAACTGGCACTTTGTGTCCAGCTGCCGCCTGTTGAATTTTAGTTCCATGCTCATCTGTTCCTGTGCAGAGACGCACATCAGCATTTGGATGGCGTAGCCTCTGATAACGGCAGTGGGCATCGGCTATAACCGCCGAGTACAGATGCCCAATGTGTGGAGCTGCCGAGGAGAACACATTGAGAAATTTAAGAGGATTTGGAGTTGGGAACACATTCCAACCTCACCTGCATTTACGTAAAATATCGGTGTAGTCACATAATGGGAGCTAGTGTAGCGCCTTCCCCATTGTCTAAGCTGCTGATTTATTTTGCCTCTTATCATTTTAATTACAAACAAATTATTTAAAACTAAACTAAATTAAAAAGGCAACGGGGTACTATTTGCCGGATCAGCTGTTTTCTGTGTACAAAATTTTTAACATTTAGCGGTTAACAGCACTTGCCCATGTGCTGTTAGGCGCACAAAGTGTGCAGTTAGGCGCAAACGGTTAAGAATTTAAATTTTACGTGCAAAGAAGACGTTTACTATAAATCCAATTATAAAGTAAATGTACAAAAATATAAATAATAATCATTAAAGACAACTCAACCCTTTTCTGATCTCACGTATTTGGCGGGCTTTCGACGCAAGCTACGTTTGCGTCCTGCCATGCGACGATTCCTTTGAGCCTTCTGCTTGGCCTCCACTGCAGCACAAGCCGCTTTGTAGGCAGCCGTTTTTGTTTTCTCAAAGTCCAGTTTGGCATCCGATAACTGACGATTCAGATGGTCCACACGATTCTTCGCCGCCTCCAACAATTGCGTTTTCTCGGCCAGCTCATTCTGTGCCCCAGTGGCCACATTTTCAATGTTGGCTAAATTAGCAGTAGCCGCACTGAGCAGATGCTTTAGCTGGTTGAGTTGATTTTGGGCCTCGGTGGCCGCCGATGCGGCTGCATTCGCATTGTTCTGAGTGTTTTGCAACGAGGCAGTGACCTCAACAACGACCGCATCCGCCTCGGTTGCTTCTTGCTGCAGTTGCTCCACAATTTGCTGTTTACCGGCCAATGCGGCTTCAGCAGCCCTTGCCGATTGGGCTGCTCTCTCCGCAAGTTCTGTTTTAACCTGAATGGCGGCTGCTTCTGCGGCGGCCATCTGTGCGTCAGAAGCGGCTTTAGCTTCTTGGGCCGCCTTCTGAGCAATATTCGACGCCTTCGTCTTAGGATCGCCCTTGCCCAGTGCTCTAGCCTCGCTGCATGCTCCTTTTTTCTTGTCATCACCCTCATCACATTTGCCTCCCCCATCCGCATACAAACTGGCCAGGGAGTGCTTATCATAGTGAATGCAATCGAATCTCGAAAACAATTCCAGAAATAGAAAAATCGTAAGCAACACTTTTTGGTGATGCATATTCCGAGTAAATTTGCCAGGATACCATTTGAAATCATTTCTGTAAAGACATTCAAACATTTGCCTACTTTGATCTGTTTAGGAATCGTTTTAAATTAAATATCATACATTTATATATAGATAGATCCCATCTATATCGAACTTACATTTTTCCACTCTTCTCAGAGGCTCATTTAGGGGAGGTTGAAAGGAAATTTGGTTCCTCAAGTTTCGGGGCTCCATTAAAACGGATTTTTGAAAAAATTTTCCCATTAGTTTCCTGGACCTGGGCGTGAATCATCGCTAAATCCCTGTCCCTGGTGTCCATATACATTTTAATGTAAATATATATTTTCGATCAGTATATAATAGAAAATTGGTTCCTTGCCGCAATTTTATTTTAATCAAGATATAAATCTTTTTATAAGTTCCTCGCCTAAAAAGAAATTGGATCTATAATTATGATTGGTGTGGTCTTTCACTTGGATTTTGATGAATAAACTGAAAGAAAGTTTATACATATATCTTCATAAAAACATTGCTCAAACGAAATCTTCAGAATAGAAATAAATCAATTCGCATGGATATATTTTCACTTTTTAAAAAATATAAAAACATTTCATTCTGAATGTCTGAATATGCAAAACAAATAGAATCAATTGCTCCATCTCTGCATTCTTGGCTGATCGTTTCGGGACTGAGTTTGCAACTGATCCTGTTGCTGACTCTGTCGTCGATTCCTTTGAGCTTTCTGTTTGGCCTCCACTGCGGCGCAGGCTGCTTTGTAGGCCGCCTTTTTCGTTTTCTCGAAATCCTGTCTTGCAGCCGCCAATTGGCGCGACACTCCATCCACTCGATTCTTGGCCGCCTCCAGCAATTGCGTCTTCTCGGCCAGCTCCTGCTGTGATCCGTTTGCCACATTCTCAATGTTACCGACGTTGACGGTAGCCGCTGCCACCAATTGCTTCAGCTGTTCGAGTTGTTTCTGTGCCTCGCTGGCTGCTCCAATGGCAGCCGCCGCATTCGCTTGAGTATTTTGCAATGATGTATTCACCTCTTGGACGACAGCCTCTGCCTCGCGATGCTCCGCTTCCAATTGCTCCATGATTTGTTGCTTGCCAGCTAGAGCTGCCTCAGCAGCTTTAGCCGCTTGAACTGCCTTCTCGGCGAGTTCGATTTTCACCTGTGAGGCCGCTGCTTCAGCAGCAGCCACTTGGGCATCGTTTGCGGCTTTGGCTTCCTGTGCGGCTTTCTGGGCAATATTGGTTGCTTTTGTCTTGGGATCTCCTTTGCCAAGAGGACTTTGTCCAGCCTGTCCACAGCCTTTGCTCGCTGCATCACCACAACCTTCTCCGCCGCCACTAGCATCTTTCTTGCCATCATCGAGCCAAACCACATCAGGATAGTACTTCACTAAATGACGCTTGCTGTAAGTCTGAAAGAAAATAGTTTTCATGCCAATCGACTCTCGGATTTCCTACTGACCTTTTCACGCGGTTTTATCAGATAACTCTGGGACACACAGCCAATATTGAGTAGAAGGAAAATGCAAATCACATGGAGATCTAACATTTTAGAGAACTTTTCTAACTTTTCCCCACAACCAATTCGGAAATGTCAGACAGGGCCCATTCGATTTCACAGTAAACATTCGAAAAAATGTTTGATCTAATGGAAAATGCGTGTAGACTTTCTAATCATGTGGCTCATAATATTCCCTATTCCCTTGTCATTGCTAGTCAATGGATATGCTGCATCGGGGCCACGGAATAGGCGGTGTCTCGCCTTCGAGTTTGGCAGCGAGTACGGTGAAAGCGGCAGCGAAGAGGGCGGAGACTCCGGTTGTGATTCCGATGGCAGTTCATCGCGTCAGCAACAAGATCGGCAAAAGGAACAAAGTTCCACTGGCCGAATGAAAGGTAACTCCAAACAACGCGCCTCTGGCATTGCTCTGAAAGCTGCACAGGAGGCGAAACAGGCCAATGAAGATATGGCCGGGGCCGTCAAGGCGGCATCGGAGAAAATTAAAATCGAATATGCCGAGAAAGCGGCAGCAGCTGCCAAAGCCGCCGAAGCTGTTCTTGCTGGCAAGGGTCAAGTTCTCGAACAACTTGAGATGGAGGTGAGTTGACTAACATAGATTAGATTCAGTTCTTTCTACTCCCGCCTTATGTGTGGTAGGTTCGCGAGGCTGAAATCGTTGTGCAGGAAGAGACACAGGAGCTATGCACAGCCGAGTCCAATGCACAGTTGGCTCAAAAGGCTCACAGTCAGGCACAGGAGGAGCTAAAACTTTTGTTAGCAGGACTAAAACTGGCTAGGGAAAATTACGACACCTCGGAGCAGGTTTCAACTGTGTGCCAACAGTCGTTAGCCGATAAAACAATTCTTCTGGAAGCCGCACAAAATCGTGTGAGTGTTCTTGTGCGCCAACTGTCCGAGGCACGCAGTGATTACAACAAAACCAAGAAGGCGGCGTACAAAGCGTTATGTGCCGCCCAAGAGGCCAAGGAGCGTATCGATCGTACGCGACGACAAGCTAACCGTTATCCAGGACATTTGGTTAATTAATCGATTCATTAACTTTATTATACACAAACATATAGATAGATTTATATATTTTGTAAGCAAATCCAAAACTCCATTTCAAAATAATTTATTCTGTAGTTTATTAAACTGTTTTTTTCTTTAGGGAATAAAAATATAAAATTCCTTGAGGACATGCAAAAAGTGCACACCGTCTTGAATGGCTGCCAAAAACACAAAAAAAAAAAGAAATGCTATGGAACTTTGCCTGTACATTCGCCTGCTATTGTATGTGTGTATGTATGGTGTGTGTGTGTGTGTAGGTGTGTGTGGTTGAGTTATATAGAAACTAATAGAGAAAATCAAATTGGTTATCATCTAAGTTTTTTGACAAATATCGGCTATAGGCTAACTTAAAATAAACTTTACAACTAGTAGAATACACGGGAGCTGCTCTATAAATAATTACAATTACAGTTAAAGAAATGTTTATAGTCTATATTTTAAAAAAATGTTAAAGATGTGTGGGACAAACACAATTTGTTAAATTTTTAAATTTAGAACACAATACAAAATTTAGCAATTACAATAAGTGCTTTGATGTGTTATTTATGTATATAAATAAAAGTTACAAATTTACATGGGCACAAGTGAAAATATTTGAAAATCACAAAAATCTATATAGAAAGGACAAAACTAATTAACCACATACAAAAATTAATAATTATGAATAAAATTTGTTGTTACAATCGAATTGGTGTTGTTGGTTCACATAATAATTTCAAAGGTGATGTTTTAGTTGGATATTTGCACATACGCCTGAGGGGTACATGTATGTATAAATGTATGTATATGTATGTATATATTATTGGTAGTTAATTCTAATTCTTGTTAACAAACATAAATACTCGATTTTTGCATGTGCCTGCCTGCATGTCTGTCTGTCGGTCTATAGCTCTGTCTCTCTGTCCCTGTGCCTCTCTCTTCTGCACAATTCTACATAAAATAGTTACATTCCATTTTATAGTTTGACATTTTTTGTTATGCAGCTCAACTTTCCTTAACGGTTTTTCAATTATACATATATATATAAGTGTGTATTTATATGCAATTTTATTTACAAACTAACACAAGCCCCTGTAAGTAATCGTTTGACTTGACAACGTTTAACTACCGAAAAACAAATTGAAATCTTTCAAGACGTCATACATAGAGCAAGTCGTTAATGATCACGAGTTCCGTTGCTCTAGCTTAGTAGTTTAAACTATGTGTGTATGCGCGCGCATGCATTTATATACATCTGTTACATAAATGTATTTATACGGGAGATACTTATACATGCAATAGTTGGTAGTTAATACATAAATAGCAATTTAAATGTTTTATAATTTTAACAATAAATTGCTCTCCCTCTGAATACTGACTTCATCGAGTTTATATATATATATTTAGGATATTATTGTTGGTAGAGTTTGAATTCTGATTATCCTTCTTGTAATCTCTTTCCCTCATTCTCTCGCTCTCGTCTTCTCTATATCGTATGCATTCGTTGCTTAATATGTGTCGGACTTTAAATCTATATATATAAACATATATATATAGGGATATAATATCAACTTTTCAACTCTTACACCTCCTACTTAATTGGTATTTTGTTTATAAGTATATAAAATGAAAAAGTATCACGATTGACCAAACATAGATCGAAATAACCGTTAACTACAAATGTTTCTCTCTGGATGTATGTATTTATCATTGAGTATAGTGGAGAGTAGTGGTAGTGGATTGGGCGCCCAGCACCCAACCATTCCATTTTTGATGCTTGTCTAGTTTAAGTACTTGCGACAGCGCTTCGATCCGCATGAGCAGGGTATTTTCTCTTCTTCGAATGGAAACTTGTAATCATAGGTCAGTTCCTCGCCTTGTACAATGCGTCGCAGCGCAAAGATTATAATGTGCTTGTGGCCAAGTATGTCGACAACTTTTGAATAGCAATTCGGCTGAAATAATGGAAATGAAAAAACGATTTTTAATAGCTGATAGCTATGGAGCTGTTTGTGACCATTCTCTGGTTACTCACCTCACAGGAGTGATTGATAAATCGTGCCGCATTGCCACGCATTGTGGCATCGACTACCAGATTATCATCAATTTTGAACATATAGCAGCCAATGCCCCGACTATCATAGTAACGCTCTCGTTTGTCCGTCAAAGTGGAGCGTATCAATTCGCCAGCATATTCAATGACCATTTCACCTACAGACATAAATGGATTAAATTAATTAACCAAATATTGGATATTAATTCGTTAAACTTACCCGCTTCAATGTCTTTGGTGCAATAGAGTCCACGTCCATGGATATGTGAGCGGAAAACACCCACATAATCCTTGTAGGTCTCCTTCAGAGTACGATACTTCATGGCCATGGGTAAATTGCTACCAGTGCCGCGTCTGTAATGGTGTTGGAGGGATGAGTTTTATTCACATGTAGCTGAAATTGACTTACCTGGGCACTAGCTCATTGTCCGAGGGTTGTACAAACACCTGAATCGGTTGCTTTCGATGCCTAGAGGCCAACCAGCTAAACATATCGTATTCCGAACGTGTCGCATACGGTTCACATCGGGCACAATCGTAGGCATTCTCCTGCAAGTCATCCTGATCGGAGCCGTAGTCGAGCAATGGCTGATTATCGATGCCTGAAGACATTGAACCAGCTCCAGTGCAACCCAAATGACCTGAACTGGCTGCCGTTGAGACGTTACCGTTGCGTTTGTGATACTTGGGCGTATACTTGGAACACTTCTCCACGCCAGGCAACTGCTCGATTAGATATTTTAGGGCATTTGTCTTTAGGCCAATCATCTGGATGCCTCCCATATCGGCCAATGGACCCTCTGGCAGTTGTGTGAGCCCATGCGCACGTCGAGCCACCTGTACCGCCTCAAACACCTTCTCCCAAATCTCAGCTATTGAGCTAGACTTGTAGGTAAATCCATCTTCACTTTGAATCTCGTACAACAGGTGTGGTCCACTGATTTTTTTCGGTTCACGGATCGGCGGCGGCGGTTCTGGTGCCGCTGCTGTTGGCTGCTCATCCAGTTGGGGTTGCTCTGACTGCTTACTGGGTAATGGCGGGTCCTTCTTCTTTAACTCAAGCTCAACGCCATTCTGCAGCTGTTTCAATTCCAGGACATGGGCTTCTGCCATTTCGTTAATATAACTGGCAGCAGCTTCGACAGCGGCCGTCTCCTCGGCTGTAGCCTCAAAGGCGTCGTTGGGTATTGCAGCTGCCTCCGTTGGCGATGAGGATGATGACGACGCAGCAGCTGCTGCTGCTGTGGTGGCCAAAACATCTTCAACCATTTGTTGATAGCCAGCCGAGGATTCCACTTCAGCTGTTGTTGCAGTCGCTATGGAATCGGCACAGTCATCGTTCGTTAGATTGTCCAGTATTTTACTAATCTTTTCCTTTACAGCGGGCTCCTCACAGTCGGACATTTCGTGATCTTGGCAAGCGGAAGTGGCCATTTTAAGACTAAAACCGTCATCATCGTCGTCTTCATCAACAACCCTTTCGCTGTCATCATCCTCTTTTAGAGAACCAAAATGTTCATTGGATTCAATGGGCAATGGCTCCGTTTCCATTTGAAAACCATGCTTCTCCATCAAATACCCATTGTCAACAATCTCTAGATGCGGCTGTGATTGTTGTTGGGCTTGAAGCAAGAGTTCGTCACATTTGTCCTCTGGAAGCTGTTGCACTGGCGCCTGTTTCTCATAGAATGTCTCCGTCATTATTTGCTCTCGAGGATGGTCCAACATTGTATTTATTGCCGTAACTGTGCTTGGGGGTACCACTATGTGACTTTGTGTGATCTGATCTGTTTCTGTCATCTTAAGTTCTGTTTCATAGACTGTACTCGGAGACGCTTTTGGGGCGTAGCACTTGGAAACAGCACTGGACACGGAAGAGACAATTATCGGCTGCTCTATGGGCTTGGGCGGTGTGGGTGAAGATGGCACAACAGCATCGTTAATTATTGGAACTGGTGGCTCTTGACGCTGTTGCATGGGCAACACACGATTTGTGGGCCGACTGCTCGTAGAAATTGCTGCCGGTTGCTGCTGCAGAGGATTCACCACATTTGTTGGCAGCGAACTGCTGGCAAAGTGCTGGACGCGATTGATCATATCAGTTGCAGGCTCTTGGGTTTCTAACGCAAACGTCTGCTGTTGCTGTTGAATCTGTTGTATTTGCTGTGGTTCTGGAATGGAGATAACTGGCAACTGTTGCTGCTGCTGCTGCAGTTGGGTCTGTTGTTGCGAAGGCTGCTGCTGTGGAATTGCTTGTGGTAAACGCTGCTGGACCACATGGCTTACAATTGGAAGGGTGTGAGGATGCGAATGTTGTTGTGGTTGGGACGTTGTTGCCCCGCCACCCACTGGGTTACTCAATTTGGGTATCGGCTTCATTACCTTTGGCTTCACTTCCACCTTGTGTATGGGCCGTATCATATTGGTCTTCTTTTGTAGCGGCTTTGATGCAATGCTCGGCGGTGCTCCACAATTGGAGCCGGGTGTGTGTTTGGACTTTAGTGTGGCGGTGCCACCTACCATTGTTTGTCTGACATTGGCATTGTTTTGCTTAACCTGGGCATGGTGTGAGGTGGCTATGCTAGTGGGCAGCACCTTGTTAACCACCTGTTGGTGCATCATCTTGTTAAGCCCCGGCATGGACGTGGATCCCGCAGCGGCAACTCCAGAAGCAGCAGCAGCTGTCTTCCTTTTCATTTGGGTCACTGGTGGAATTTTGGCTGTGACTACCAGAGGTGAGCTAGTGGCAAAATCTGCCATGGATGTTGTTGCTGTGGCAGATGTTGGCACTGTTTGGAACTGGAAATTGGCATTCTGCAGCAATTGTGTTGTCGTTGTGGCTTCTTCCTGTGTATGTTGCTGTTGTTGTTGCTGCTGCTGTTGCTGCAGCACACTGGCAGCATTTAAAAATGTGCCAGCAGTACCATCAGCACCCGGATTGTTGAGCACCACATAGCCAGCGGGAAGATCGACAATTGGTTCAATTTTACTAGCCTGAAACACTTGGGTGGTGGTGGCCGAGAAACTGGCATTCTGACTCAATACCCCAGGCATGGCAGTGGAGACAAATTGTTGCGATGACATCACTGTATTCTGGACAATTGTTTCCAGGCCATAGTACATGGGTTGGGTGGCCAAAATGACTTGAGGCGTTGTTGTGGCGAATTCCAAGCCAGTTGATCCTCCCGACGGCGTTCCGCCCAAGATAAGTGGCTGCTGGCTTGCGGCATGGCCTTGTGACCCATCCCCGCCTGTTGCACCCGTTGCTGTGGTAGCCAGTTGCAAGGTTTGCGGTTGGATAAGTGTTCCAATCACCTGAGGCTGTGCTTGCATTGGAGCTGCAAGCATTTGTAGACCCGAATTGGTTGGAGCCGTCGTTAGCATAATATTCCCACTGGCGTCCGTTTGCAGGAATGTGGCTCCTGCACCCGGTGCGGCAGTTGTTAAAAATGTGGGAGTGGCTGTCGCCTGCTGATGCTTGAAGTCATTGGTGGTGGGTATCGATATGTATTGCAATGGCTGGCCTTGACTCCCATCGCCAGTCACAAATGAAATTATATTTTGCGGTTGCGTCTGGGGAAGGATCAACTGCGGCGCCTGCGCCTGTGCATTACTCTGGAAGAGAAGCTGTGGTTGCAGCAAACTCTGCCCCAGCAATTGAGTGGTAGTAGCCGTCGCCGTAATTGGCTGCTGCTGTTGCGGATGTGGCTGCTGCTGTGGATGGGGCTGTAGTTTAGCTTGAATCGGTTTCACTTGATGCGCCGACTTCAATTGCTTCTGTTTGGCTGCCGTTGCCTGTTGTCCCGCTTTGGTGGCCACGGTTTTCAATGGTTTCGCCGCTGTCGTCAACGGCAGCATGATTTTCTTATCCGTGTTGGTGGCCTGCAATGTTTGATAGGTGGCCGCTTGTGGTGCGGCCGATGTATGCGGCAATTGGATAAATTGTTGCGTGCCATCTGGATTTGTGGAAACCGCTATAAGTTGCGGTTGTGCCGATGTTGCTACTGTGGGCTGCGTCAAAGCAAAGCCACCCCCTAGATTAGCAGCCAAACTCTGCAGAGAATTTGCATACAATTGGAGGTCGTCGTTGCCAGTTGTGGCAGTTGGATTATGATTCGCCTGCGAAAGGAAAAAGCCATTGCCCAGTGACTGCGGCTGCAGTTGCAGTGGTTGCAATCCCTGCAAACCGAATTGGCCCAAAGTTCCGAGATTCTGAACCTGTGGATAGGAAGTTGTCTGCAGATAATTTATTCCACCGGCGTTTCCCAATGTTGCTGCCGCCAGAGCCTGTTTTTGTAGTGCCTCATTGAAGCTCTCTGCACTCAAGTGGGTCACGGACGGAGCATTCGTAGCCTCCGATTCCGATTCACTCGTCGACATGGGCTCACAGGTGGGCAGGTGACGCTGGAAGGATTCGTAGTTGCGGTAAGTGCATTGGCAACGCTCACACTTTACTTGACCGGTGAACTGGGCTGTCGAGAGATTACCATCGCCACCAACAATTCGGAATTCGGTTATGGAATCATCTACACCGTCCATTTGCATGATTCGCAGTTTTGCAGTCTCTTCCCGTGGTTCATTCTTCTCAAAGTAACGCTTAGCTGCACTCCAGGTGAAGTTTTTATTGCTACTGCGTATAGCTGACGAGCCGGTGGCGGTGGAGACGGTTTCTGTCGTGCACGTTTCACTTGTAGACTGGCGCCTGGAGACTCCAGCCACAGTGGCCATTTCCTTTTTACTGCGCTGCTGATTACTTAGACTGAGAAGCATTCCTTCTGCTAGATTCTTGGACAATTTGCGGCGTTTGATGGCAGCAACACTGTTACCATCCAGTTTGGGCCAAGCTCGCGTCTTAAGTACCTGCACTTGATTGGAGCTACGAACCGCTGACAGCATGGCGTCCTCGACCGGATTACTGGCTGGCCAATAATTGCCACCTAGGCTACTAGAGTTACGAGTGTCATCGTCACAAATGCTTACTGGAACTGTCTGATTGTTCGTCTGGCTTGTTTGACTGGGAACTATTGTTCCATCCTTAGACTGTTCGCTCATGGCAAAGAGTTCCCCCTTATCGCCGAGATCCTCGTACATAAAGATATCCAGCATTGAAATACCATCGAGTAGATCATGCGGTAAATCCTCAAATATGGCGTCTTTAATCTCTGGCGGCAAAAGATCCGCATTCTGTTGCGGTTCCTCCTCTGTGTTCTCATCCGTTGGCACATTGGGAAACTCCGCCCAGTCTGTATCAGTCAGGATATCATTGCGCGATAGACTATTGTGCCAGCGAGCTATCTTGGCCAACACCATGTTGCTGTTGGTATGGCTATGATCGACAGTGAAATTTCGTCCCACATCTAAACCAATCACAGTAGAGGAATAACTATTCTGTATGGTAGTTCGCACCGTGTATTCCACTATTTTCCAGGGCTCTTTGGACGACCAATAGAGACGACTGCACAGGAAATTGATAGGAATAAGAGCCTCAAAGGAGTCGGAGAAGCGTGGCACAATAGAGCCAAGTTGCCGCACCTCCAGGGAACCGATATGAAACTGGACTTTAGCGGGTTCAATGAGCTTTTTACGTTTACGGTCGAGTTCTACGTAGACAGGCCGTGATACTTCGAAATTGGACTCGTATGTGACACTTGGTGAACCATTTGCCTTCAGCGCATTGCCGTTCTTGGCATGGGCAGGACAGTACATGGTCTTGTCGGTGAGGAAAGCGCAATCAATGCTTCTAGCGCAGGGATAATGATAATGCTCTC
The DNA here is from genome assembly GCA_018150345.1 of Drosophila equinoxialis. Lineage (NCBI taxonomy): Eukaryota > Metazoa > Arthropoda > Insecta > Diptera > Drosophilidae > Drosophila > Drosophila equinoxialis. The sequence continues at coordinate 8,940,752 of JAECWI010000562.1, read as the reverse complement.
CACAGGATCGAACATTGCAACCAACCGTTGCTCCACGATTGCCACACACCACGCACTTAATCATTCTGCCCCGGGCCACTGCACTGTGCACATTCTGCAAAGAACCATCGATCTCCTCGAACACCTCAGCCGACCACATGGCACAATTTGTATGGACCCAACAGTCGTGACCGCAATAGAGCAGACGTGCCTCTTCTCCGGACAAGCCCTCGCCACTCTTGCGACAGAAGAGACAAACTCTTGAATCGAGTCGCATTTTAATGCCACAACTTCCCAGATCGTCCACATCGACATCCAGTGGTAAATCCAGTACACCACTGCGAGCAGCACCGTGTGTAATAGTATGCTCTACATAGACGGTTGGAGATTCTTCCTGCAGATCATCATAATTACCGCCACCACCGCATGATTCAAACATATCCTCTTCGAGGGCATCAGTGCAGGCTTTGGTCTCATTTTGGAACCACGGAAACTGTTCGCTTAGCAGTTCCTTGTAGGCTATGTCCAATTCATCACACTGGCTCTGCTGTATCACCTGGCTCATGTCATAATTGAACTCCGCCAATGACACATACGTATTGCCAGCTATTTTCTGTTTAATGTCAACCAAACTAAACGACTGCGATTGGGTAATACTTGGCTGCAGGCAAGAGCAAGACTTTGACAGGCTTGACTGGTTATGATGGTTCAAGGACTTGGAGATTTGTTGATCCTTGAACTCGTATACATCATCGCTATTCTGCGATTCGCCATCGCTGCCAGAGAATTGCAGGGCCTTGGGTTGAAGTTTGCCCAGGCTGCTGTTGTTGCCATTCGATGCCGCTCCACAAATGCAACGGAGTTTCTTACGTGGACTTAGTTTCAGCAAAGCACACGCTTGTCGCGACTTGCTAAGGAGTTTAAGAACACTATATAGACTGGATTTAAACTCCTCCATGACTGCTTGTCGCCATTCATCCGCTTTGATGTGAGAGCTTTCGTTGCGACGAGCACACTTCTTACAAATAAACTCAATCGACTCGGGGAGTGTACTTAGCAGGTTATATTGTTCATCGCTAAGTCCTTCGCATTTAGAGTGCACCCATTGATTACAATCGCCACATTCCATCATTTTTAGATCAAAATCATTGTCGTCGTAGCACTTCTGACAAATTGGACAGTAGTTGCCCTTTTTGCGGAGCTTAAAGCACGCCGTGCACATGGGTAGATTGCCAACAAACTTCGATACTTTGGTGGTCGAGCAGGATTTACATTTCAGGCAGTTTACACATATCAATGGTCGATCCGCTCCCAGCAGTCGCTTACTTGTGCCTAGGCAGGTAGCATGATAGTTCTTTTGACATTTTTGGCACTTCACCTTTGAGCCGGAGGACATGTTGCAGGTGTAACAAACTGTGCAGCGTGGACACAACCAGTTAAGGCGCTGCGTTAGCTGATTCATTGACGGTGCGCACGTTGATGGATTCACCGAGGTATCCAGTAGACTATTCATCAAAGTGGTGTCTTCAAACGAACTGTGTTTCAGATTGTATTCATCCTGCACACAATACTGATGATAAGGCTCACAGCAACAGGCGCAAAATATCAAAGGATCGAGACCAGTAGAACCGCACAAAAAGCAAAGGGCACGTTGTGCCACTGTCTCTGTGACAATGAGCCCAAAACCAGTCTGGCACACCTCAGCCGGATCGTAATTTTCCCAAAAGTCAATGGAAATCAATGTCCTCTGACGTGTTACTTCTTTTGATCGTCGACTGGGTGGATTTGCTGTCGATTGGCTTACAGTGTTGTTGCTATTTAGCTTTTTATTTCCCATTAAACCAAGTGCAGAGACAGAGGTCACAGAAGTTGCTGCAGCTGCCGCTGCATTTCGAGTAGTCACCTTGGCTGTGGTCTTTTTGCCTGGTTCTGGTTGAGTATTTACTGAACTTTTGTTATTCGTCTTTGACTCTGGTACTGTTTCTGGGGGTGTCGTAGTATTCTTGCAACTCGCACAATTGTCGTTCTCATCTGTGATCATTTGTGGAGCAGAAACAGGAGCAGGTTTGGGAGCTTCCAAAGCAGGAGTTACACCAGCCTGTTGTTCGTGTTCCTGCTGCTGTTGTTGTTGTTCTTCCTCATCTTCCCCAAATGTGGCCAGTGGTTGACCCAAAACAATTGATGCACTGCGACATACATGCTTAACACGCGGTCCCTTTAAGTCGATGCGTTGACGCTTAAGATTATCCCCAGGCGTCGCTTGTTCATTCGTTTCAACTTGACCCGTTCCCGGCAGGGATGTACTACTTGCCACAGCCGTCAATTGTTCGTCTTTTGGCAAATCTGCAGCAGTTACGATTTCCGTTGAAACCTTTTTAAGTGTGGGACTCAGCGCGGGCTTGTCACTCTCCATATCTTTTGTTGGTTTGTCTAGTTTGGATCTGTGACGAGTGGTGCTCTTTGCTGTTGTTTCGCTGGTGCTGGAGATTGTTGCATTTGGACTAACGGCCTCCGTCGTTGTGGACACTTTCGGATCCTTTAGGAACAGCGGTTTTTCGAGTATGGCTGGTCGTAGGAGTGGTGAACTACCAAAGGTCACGTTGTTTTCGGCCAAAGGGTTTGATTTGATGTTCAACGATGTTTCCGTATTTGACTTCCATTTGATAGATGTAGATGCAGCGGAAGAGGAGGTAGACGATGAAGCTGCTGAGAGAAGTGCAACAGTGGTATCATCTTTAGCAGCTGCTTCCTTTCTCATATTGGGCGGCAAAATTACAGTCAGGCGATTCTTTTGAGCTGTTGGCAACTGAAGAGTCCACAGACATTTCTTTAGCCAACATGCCGTACATCGATCCTTGTATAATTTCTTAAAATTCTTCAACTGACTCTTCACCGAGTTTATGCTACAGCAGCTTGCACCACCTAAAGAATAACAACAGAATCAATGAAAATGACACTAGACTTGGAGCTAAAATTCTTACCCTCTGTTTGCTTACACTGCAGCTGTTGCTGACTAACAGGTTGCGCTGCCGAACTACTGGAGATAGATACCGCCTTCTTGGTCATCTTTGAGATAAACTTGCGACAGACATCACAGACCACAACGCCATATTTGCGCGATTGTGGCACCTCGTTACTATTGAGCGATGTGGCACATACTGCGCACGATACTGATGCTAGATTATTATTATTAGTAGTAGTAGAAGTAGAAGTAGCAGTAGCAGATGCTGAAAGTAAAACGCGATTAATAATTTTCTATAAAATGCAACAAATAAACAAAACTTACAAGGACTCGAACCAAAGGATACAGCGGGCACTGAAATTCCGCCAAATGGTCCAGTTTGATCCATCTGCTGGAATTGTAGTCGCGATTTGCGCATTACAAAACTGCTATTTAGTTTCAAACTACCAAAACTGGAGAAAGCTACTGATGTTGACGTTGATATAGACGAAGATGAAGAAGAAGAAGAAGCAGAAGTAGCAGCAGAAACCGATGGCTTGTCTTTCAAGCTAAAATAATTCTTAGTTTTGGTTTTAGAATTAGCCTCGTTCGGATGCTTTTTACTAACAATACCGCCATCATCGAGTAATCGCTTATTGGGCTTAATTATTCGTGATGAACGTGTTCGCTTGGGTAGAACAAAATGTTTATCCATCACCAGTTGCTTCTCATCGCCAGCCAGATGATCCTTTTCGGCGGTATTTTCAACACTCTTTTCAGAAGCACTTTCATCATCATTGTCATCTTCATTCTCCTGGGCATCCCCTTCGGCATCCTCATCATCTTCGATATCATCATCATCATCATTATTTTTATGGGATTCCTGTGACTTATTTCTATGAAAAGTCACACCACCCATTTCGATATCCTCATCCTCTAAGGGGGCACCAAAGGCTCGTGATAGGCCGGAACCAAAAACATTCGTACTTGAACCAAGCTGAGACTCGCAACTTGTTGCAACATGTGCTGATCTAAATTTAAGCGAGTTCAATTTGTCTATATTGGAGTTCTTGTTGAGTATCTTTGATAAAATCGAGGGACGCACAATACATTCGCTATTCCTAGAGTAGGTCAGCGGGCGATTCAGAGAATCCTTTTTCATAATCGAAACAATTGGCATACGATTATCTGGATTGTAGAAACGTTTCACCACCGACTTATCTTCGCTGGTCTCGAGCACGTTTCTAAACGTGACGGTTTTCTTCTGTTTGGTTCCCGTCGTCATACCACTGCTGGGGACGACTGCAGCCCCTCCTCCCCCTCCCGTTGCAGCAGTGGTTGCCGCTTGGCTGGAGTTGGAGCTAGTCGTCGGCGGCAATGTAGAGCCGGTAGCTGCAGTTGTTGCAGCAATCTCTGCGACCCCTTCATTGGGCATTTCACTCAACTTGTTCTGCAATAAGCGTGTGTAAACAAAAGGGTTAGTTAGTTCGGGCGATCGGGGAATTGGGGGGAACTCAAATGATTTGCCCCGGCCGCAACAAATCAATAATTCATGCAACTAACTACAGGCTCGTAAAAACTAAAGCAGACGGTGAGAAGCATGCAAAGTAAAATACATAACAGAAGCAGGAGGAACAAGTGCAAGTTTTAGTAGGGGGAAGAAACAAGTTAGCAGTCAGTTAGTATATGCACATACAATATATAAAGGGTAAAGACAACCGACACCAACATATTCACTTCGTGCCACCGCACAACAACCCCGTCACCCATCACAAACACCTTCACCATGCAGGGCTCAAGCGCTAAAACGTCATAAAAGCCAATTAAGCAGGTAACCAAACAGGCAATAGGCTGGCTTGAGAGTTGTGCTCTGTCCATTGACTGGGGGTAACCAGGGCGCATAATTTAGAGCCCAACTTGATGGAGTTCTTATTTACATTTGCACAAAAAAAAAAACACACACACTCCCATGTATGTAAGGAAACCAGAACCGCTGGCAGAAGGGTTTGGGGTAAATAAATAACACGCAACACAAAGGACACCAAAAGAATCAATGTAGTGGTGGAAGGGTGTAGAGGGAAGGGGAAAAAAGCAGCTTAAACTTATTCATAATAATAATTAGGCGGGTGGAAGGGAATGCGCAAAGGGAAAATAAACTTACCATTGCAACATCTTCGCCACTCTCATTCACTCTTGCGTCAATCGCAGCAAAGGGGTTCGCAATGTTGCCGATCGGTGACGCTGGTGCTGCTGCTGGTGCCGGAGATGTGGACAAGGGGCAATTAAGTAGCAATTGTTGTTGTTGTTGCTGCTGCTGCTTCAGTCTCGATGTCGAGGGCAACATCACCTCCGCTCTGGCCAGATTCAAGTTTTTAAACTTTTTATTGCCCCCCTTGCGTGCCCGCTGCAGTGCTACTGCAATGACGGGTATCACACCGTTGCTGCTGGAGGATGTTGGTCTTTTTGTCTCACTACCACTGTCATCGTCATCATCGCCGCCTGCAGCAGTATCACCAGTATTATCCTTGTTTTCTCCATCTCCTCCATCATCATCAGTTAGTTGAGCAGAGTTTTGCGTAGCACTCTTTTGATGGCCATTGTCGTTGTTTTTGCTACCGTTTACACCGTTCCCATTTGTAGAATTGCCGCCTCCACTACCTCCTCCTGCTGCTGCATCTCCCCCCACTGGCGGCACCACCACCACCACCGCCAGTACTGCTTGTGGAGGCACCACCTGTGGGCGCATTATCATCCTCATCGTTATCACAATTGTTGCCCTTCTCCCGCAATCCTGAGTTGGCGGCACTTTGCTCACTACTCTGTTGTTGCTGCTGCTGCTGTTCTCCAGCAGATGATGATGCTGCTGCCGCAGCAGCTGCTGCATTAGCTCCAGCTTCATCCTCCAATTGCAAGACACTTATTCGCTTACGATTAATCGACTTGGATGGTTTCCCCGGAAACTTCGAACGGCCCATAATATATATACGCACTTGCTGAATGTCTTTTTAATTTTTGCATTTGCGTACCGTTTGCCGTTTGTCTTCGAGTTTGCTGGTTTTCTTGTTTTTTGTATTTTTTTTTATTTTTGGCTACAACATTGGCGGCACTTTCCATGCAACAACAACGACGACGGCTGCCACTGCTGCAACTGCAGGCGAAAATAACATTGTTAACATGAGTCCAAGACAACAACAACAAAAAAGACCGGTATTATAGCAGCAGCTACAACAACAACAATGCCTGTAACCGAACCGCGCTTGGAATGCGTCAATATTCCTCTCCCCACCATTCCCTTCACCACCTCTCTCCCACTATACATATATCTCTCTCTCACACAAAACCCGCCTTGAAGTTTTGTTGCTGTTGTTGTTGTTGTGGTTACCACTCGATGCAATACGAGGCGACGCGTTTCGTTTCAAATCGTTCCCGTAATTTTTTTGCGCGTTCCTCGCTCCTTGCTTTGCAAATTACAACTATTAAGCCGAAGATGACGTCGAAGTTGAAGCGCGCCAGAGACTCAACTCTGAGCCCACGACTTTGTTGACTCTCTTGGACTCTCTCGTACGCTCTCTTTGCTCCTGACGACGACGACGTCAACGAGGGGCGCGCTAAAAGGTGCAATTGCAGCTGCTTTTGTTGCCACTATTCCTGCTGCTTCGTCTTGCGTGACCACCGGCACACACCACCTTTTCACGCTACTACCACTAAATGTAGTTTAAAAAAAAAAACAACAACAATATAACTGCTGCAGCTCCTTATAGCACGCGCTCGCTTCGTCTTCGTCCACAGATTCCTCTTACTCTCTTTGGCTCTCTCTCTCTTTGTCTGTCGGTCTGTCTGTCACTCGTCCCGTAGACGTCGTTCGTATGTACATACGTTCGTTCAATCGACGTTTTAAGTGGTTTTTCTACTTCAGACTTGAACTTTTTCTTCGCAGGATTTTCTTGTTTCGCATTGTTGTAGCTCCTGCGCCTTGTTATTGTTGTTGTTGCTGCTGCTTTTGCTAGAAATTTAAATTCTTACTTTTGTTGTTGTTGTAAGTCCACTACGTTTAAGTGGTGGGTTTTTCCCCTTTATGACTGCCTTTTTATGACGGTTTTTTCTTTCGCGCTTGTGTGTGTGAGTGTGTATATATTCCGTCTTATTTTTTTGTCTTTTCTTTCCTCTTCTTTATGGTTTTACGGTGACGGTGACAAGAGTAGGAAAATTCTTTTTTTTGCGCGTTTAGTTTTTCTGCGTTTGGAGTTTTTGCTCGAGGTATTTACAATTTTCCACATTGCTGTACTTTCGGATAACTTTTTTCCTCTCTTTCTCTCTCTTAACTGGCGCAACCAGGCTAGGCTACATCTTCACAATAATCATGATTATTATCCTCATCATCAACATCGAAGGCATCTGAGCAGCATTGGACTACATCATTGCCATGCTACCACCACACACACACAACACAAAAACACTCACACACTCACTTACAATGCAATTTACACTAGGCGGCACAGGCACACACTTTGTTTTTTTTTTTTGCGCATCAAGTTTTTGTTAGCCTGTGAGCCGGTCGGAGGGGGGTGGGGGGTCGGAGGAAACTGCGAATTTGTCTTGGCTAGAGAAGGCTCTTTCAATCTGGAAAAAGTTATTGAAAAGGGGGGAAAACAAAAAATGAAGAAATTTATTAGTTCGCTTCGGTTGCAGTTGGCAAACAAGTTGAAAGTTGACTACACATACACATACATACATGTGAGGTGGTATTGGTGAGAGTGTTTGGTGAATGAGTGAATGTTGCTTTTGTGGGTGGGTGAGTGTTGGTCTGTGTGTGTATGTGAGTGAATGGGTGAGAGTGGATGTGGAATGTCAAGAGTTGCATGTGACGGTTAGACGTCGTTAGTTAGGAATGAGATTGAAGAAACACATTAAATTTCAAACTACTGGAAGAGAGAGTTCCTGTTCCCGTTCACGTTTCTGTTCCTGTTGCCTTGCACCTTGACTACAGCTAACTACTATTGATTGGCTCCGACAGTTTTTGCATGAGTCAGTGCAAGAGTTCTCCTTTTTGTTTTGTTTTGGTTTTGGTTTCCCAAAAGGTGTTTGCATTTACTTAGCCGCCCGACAACTGTAATAGTTAACCCGCTCTAACCAGTTAGCTAGCTAGTTAGTCAATCTTGTCAACTGTACTCCAACTATGTATGCTTGTTTTCTTTATGTATTTGTGTACGTTTTTAGTTAGTTGGCAACACTAGCAAGTCAATGTAGTTTTCCCACCACTCATAGTATATCTCAGTGTATTGACGATTGAGATTTTGAGCGTTGCTTGTTTCTCAATTTTCTTTCAATTTATCTTTTAAGCCACGAACTATGTGGGGGAGGTGGAGTCGGGTGGTAAAAGGTTGTTGGCATGATATAAGCACCAAGTTAAGCTCAATTGAATAACACATTTTACATTAATTGCTTAGACTGACGGCATTGTTATGAATAAGTGAATTGATTATATATCAGAATTATTGCATTGATATTTATAAAGACTGAAGTAGATAGGAAAGTCGCAATGCCGACTCTGATATACCATATCATAAGACAAAGTTTCAGTATATCGTGCTTAGACTTTTTGGCGCTTTTTTGATCTTTTAGTGTGTAAGATTTGATAAAAATGTGATATTCTTGAAGGTCTTCTATAGTATTCTGTAATTTTTTAGCCATTTATTTTACTCAAGTAAGTTCTATATATCGATTCACATTGACTCGACATTCATTAAAACAAAAGTCGATGAAATGTAATGAAATAAAATGGTGTTCATGATGTGCTATTAGATACACTATGGATAATATGTACAAATGTTACTAAAAATAAAATATTTTGCATGATATAACAATGCAAAGGTTAATTCTCTCAAGCTCAAAACAATTGTCAACAATTTAAAATACACTCGCGCCCAGCACACACAAACATACACACATAATCTATGACACACTGACTGACTGACTGGCTGGTTGACTGACTTGAAAATGCTTAATGCCAGCCAACTAAATTGTGTTGACATCAATTAACTAAATCGTTTTAATTATACATATGCCACACAGCTGCCTGCCTGCCGATCGACCAACCAAATAGCATGAATATTGAAACTAATCAATAAAATCTGATCAAAAGATGACAAAATGCGAACGACCATCAAAAGTAAAAGACGTGAGAGGGGATAAAGTATTTACTAGATCAGTTAATATGTTTTTTGTTAGTTATACTTCAAAATAAAATTAACGAATTAACTTTACCCTGTAGGAATAAAATGGAGGCATTTGTCTACTGATAGAAATCGATCTGGATGTTGTTTATAACATTTTGGGTTCTTTGAAGGAATCAGTCGCCAGTTTAGAACTTCTTTTTCAATATAGCATTTTGTTTGTGTTTGTTTAACTATTATAACGTAAAATTAAGTACATTTAAGATAGAAATGTTTATAGATGAGCAATAAAACGGATTCAATAACTTTTTAACCTTTTTATTACAGGGTATTTTTAAAGTCACGCGAGATGCGTGGAGTCCCATGATTAGGGGTGGAGAGAAGGAGTACGAAACTAGTTAATACGACAAATTCGAAACACAAACTGGCCAATTCAACAACAGACTCGGACCACAGCGAGCCGGCTTGAGCCGAACGACGGTCAACCGAGTGACGACGACGACAACAACAACAACAACATCGACGAGGCCGCCGCACACACACCTTTAATTTAATTGCCATCAATTATGGTAAAAAGATTAAGAAATCAAAACAAGCGCAAAATGAATCAAAAAAAACACACATACATGAATAAGAAGAATGGGCAACAAAATGAAACAGAATACAGACGAAAGCCAGATAAAGAGGGAGATCGAGATGCAGAGAGTGACAGCAAGAGAGGCGAATCCCCGTACCCGAGTTGCAAATTGCGAGTAATTGAGAAGATTAAAGTCAAGCAAGCACAAAGCAGTAACAAAGGAGGGTGGAAGGCAAGAGAGGGAGCGGAGGGTAGACAGACAGACAGGCCCAGGTAACTACGATTGAAAGCCGAATTGACTGCCGAACGATTAAAAACTGAGCACGACAATCACAACATTTGCACTCACACATACACACAGAAACACACATACACATATACTCGCCCACTCATACATTCACCAAATAGACAACTTATAAACATGACGGACAAGTTGGCCAGCGGGTAGAAACCACTATAGATAAATGTATACAAAATCGAAGTCAACCACAACTAGCTTTGCGACAGCTACATACATAAAATATGTAAATTTGTATAAAATTATGCAAAAAAAAAAAAAAAAAAAAGGCCAAAAATATAAATACAAGAAACAAATAAGGCAGAGCGAGGGAGAGAGACACACACACACAAACTGACAGACAGTTAGAGAGAGTATGAGAGCCCCAATAAAGGAGCAGCGTAGGAGAGAGAGAGAAAGTCAAGTCAAGCAGCTGAAGAAGTTGATGGACAAAAAAAAAAACAGCAGCAACAAATGTGAGCCACTTGGAATAAGAGAAAGAGAGCATAAGAAAGAAGATGTGCAATAGTGAGGGTGGTAGTGGTGGGGGCAAACAAACTAACGAGTATATATGTATGTATGTATATGAGAGCCAGAGAGAGAATGCGGGGGTGTTGCTGTGAGTGCGTGTGAATGTGTGTGTGCGTGTGTATTTTTGTGAGTGGAAATCAAAACACGCAGCAAAGGTGAAACAAAAATGTGCGCGCCAATACATGTAAGCATGTACATACAAATTTATTTATGTTTGTGTACGTGTTGGAGGTGGCAGTTGTGGTGGTGATAATGATGATGTGTTGGTAACCCAGTTGGCAGCTGCACACAGCCTCAACAAAAACTAATATTTTGCTAAGCTATTGAGAGAGACAATGGGACAGAGAGAGAGAAAGATAGATACCTATTAACAATAAAAATAATTTTTGGCAATTTTGCGAGGTGTGTGCCTCAAGTTGTTCGGGTCAGAGAGAAATTTCTGCTGCTTGTTCTTATTGTTATTGTGCATTAAGTACCGTTCATCAGAGCGTAAATGTATCGCATCGGCGACAAAGAAGTTTGTGCAACGGCAATTGTAATTTGCATACTCTTCCTTAAAAGGCAACTCAGGGTATTTGCGATCAGCAGTAAGTGGAAAATGTGCATACAAATTATGTTGTTGGGATAGAGCATTACAGAGTCGTTTATGCTTTGTTTATCATAGGATTAGCCTACGGGCTATTGGCTGATGATGTGGATGATGTGTGTGTGTGTTTCAATTTTTTTTTTTTGCTTTTGAAAGGCAAAAATTTTTAATATGCGCAATTACTCATTTTACGCCTCAATGTTATTTGGCGCGTAGTTTCACGCACACACACACACACACACACAGGCAGGCGGCACACAACAACAACAATAACAACTACTCAAAGATTTGGAATTTGCCTAGTAGATACACAAATATATTTTGTAATTATTCATCAAGATCATCATCATCGTCGTCGTTGTGAGTGAGGCGCGGCTGCTGCTTTATTGTATAATTTATTAAAAACTGTTCAACAATCGGCTCAATTTTTAGTTATACAAACGGGGCAACACATATAGAAAAACACACAAACACAGACACAGAAATAGGAGAGAGGGAGAGGACAGACAGGGTTGAGAGAGAATGAAAGAGCAAATGAGCGCACAATTTGATTTAAAACCAGGCGATGACAACAAAAACAAAAACAATTGCCATTAAACAGTATTTATTGATGCTGTGTGCCCTTGTGTGTGTGTGTGTGTGTGTGAAGTACTTCTATTCAAGGACCCCGACAAAAAGATATTCTGAATCAAATAGTATAGAATTACCCATTCGTTCCTATTACCATTTGACTACATAATATTCATGACATGACAGAATGAGATTTCAGATATATGTATAAACATATGTATGTATGTATGTAGCAACAACTGAAGAAGTAGCTGCCCATAATCGAAGCATATTACAAATATTTTGCTTTTGCTTTTATCATTTTCTCTAAAAATAACTAAAAATTAAATCTGTTAATGATCGACTTATAAGATACTGATGTCAATATACCCTTTCTTTAAACCAATAATTACTGAGTGTTTTAAAAATGGCATTTCAATATAACAGTATTTGTTGTAGATTTGTTGCTGCTGCAGTGGCGGCCTTAATTTGCATTTCACAAAGGTCGGTCGCACCTCGCGGTGGGTCGATGCAAACGAGTGAATGTATCTCGCTACTGTTAACTACTACAAACATACAAAAATCAAATTCATATGCATATATGCGGACATACATACATACATCAACAAATGGTTTTTATTAGTTCCTAATGGATACAACAATTTCTACCAGTTAATTAGTTGGATTAGTTTTGAGAATCTTATACGAATCGTGTGACAAAATGCAATATAAAAAATATATATGTATGTATATGTATTAGAATGGAAAATTGAATTCAAAGGCTACTTTACTCGTGGAAATTGACTCGACTGACTGACTCATCGCTGGATCAGACAAACAACAAATTGTCGACGCCTATATCTACATATATCCATTTATCTATGTATCTACACAGGCTGTACTCGAAATGAATTAGATTTAAATCATTTTGTTTAATTACCTTTTGTCTTTAAATATTTAATATTCATTTACAAAATCAAAAGAAAAAAAAAAGAAACTGAATCCAAGAGCATTTGTAGTAGACACAAGATTCACAATTTTTGCAAATGTATAATTTCTTTCTGGAATTTCCTTTGGTTTGCTCTCTTTGTTTTTGTTATTTTCATTCACTTATTCCTTCTTGCTTTTTGCTTTGACTTTCACATTCGCCGCGCGCCACTCTCGTACTCTCTCACAAAACAAAAACACAAACTCGCTCTCTTTGATTTGTACGCTCTCTTCTCGCGACCGCGCATGCACATACATATGTTATGTGTGGAAGTGTATGTGTGTATGTATGTTTTTTTACGACGATGAAAAAAATGATGCCTGCTTCTTCTTCACCCGAATCAGGTTTTCAACATTTCTTTTTCACATTTTTTCAGCATTTTTCAATGGAATTTTCATGCATTTCAAAGATTAAACAGTGAACATAACACTTATAAACACTTTTCACACAAATTTAGCAATTATTTTCAATATTTTCCACGATTTTTCACAATTTTTCGAGGACGAGTGGTTTGTGTGTGTCTCTCTCACGAAATCGAACAAAAGAGAATGAAAAAAACACTATTTCCCGACATTATTTCACTTTCCAGCACTGTTAGACCTGGGACGGTGTTAGAAACAACACTAATCCAAGGAACTCGAACATGTTCGCGCGTTTTACACACGAACTCGAACATGTCGCATGAAAAAAACACTAATTCCCGATATTATTTCACTTTTCAATACTGTTAAAGCTGGGACAGTGTTAAAAATACAACGGCGCCACCGAGAAACGGTTAAAAGTTGTTACAACTATTTTTAAGTTTTGCGATATTGATAAATAAAATAAAATTTCTAAATTTAAATTTCATTTATTTGGAAATCAAACTACAGGTAATGTGGGAGAGCGAATCTTAAACTAGAATCGATGATGAGTTGCTTTATTTCTTTCTCAAGACTGTCACAACAAATTCTTTCAATTAAGGTAATGCTTGTCAATAGTGGGATCGCCCCTTTAAATTTTGGACTCGGTTTCCGCGAGATTACTCCTTGTTTCCTGTTGTTTTTTCTGAATATTCAGGCCACAATTGTGTATCGCTTGGAAGACTCATCATCATATCACCGAGAGTGCTCCAATCAGGATTGTCTTTTTTCGGCTCTACTGGATCATTAGATGAGCCCGGGTTTGCATCATTCGTGGTATTCAGCTTACTGACGATTTCCCGGGCTCTGTGCTTAGCATTAGCAATTAATTCCCTGTACTTGAATAGACGATTCTCGAAAATTTCATTCGTCTTCTTTACAGAGGTTTTCACAAGTTGATCATCTGGAAAACAGCGAATTGCATTGTGAAACATTTTCCGCACCATATTAACGAAATTATCAATGTTTTTAAATTCATCGTTATTGAGACGTCTCTGAAGAATACGCCAATCGATCATTTCAGTCGTATCGTGATTATAATTGGGATTTTGACCGTAACGACGCCAAGATTCAGCGCAATTAAAGGCCCAAGTGAATTGGCGACGCTTTCGTTTGATCATTGACTTGAGCAAATGGTCACAATGACTCTTCTCAATGAGACGATCCAGATTCTTGTAGCACGTGGTAGAAACCACCCTAACGACGGGAGCTGGAGGCGGTAGGGGCTCAACTACTACTTCTTTCTTTGGAGATGGCGCTGCTATTACATTGGTTGGCGGTTCCGATTGTTTGCTTGATGATTTCACTGGTTGCGGAATCGGTGAACAGCGTTCTATCGTTTTGCGCTTACGCTTATCCGGCTTAGCTGTAACTTCCACCTCATTGCTCATGTCTATGGAGGCGAGGCGAGTATAGAACGCTGCTCTCAATTCCTTGCCCGCCGAATAAACTGGGGTACCCTCCATATTATATAGCATACAATTCTCAAATATCAATTCAAAGTCTTCCAACGCCTCGTCGGCCTGCCAATAATAATTGTTGTTTAACCTCTTCTTGATGGTAGCCAAGTCCATGGGATATTTGATTATTGCATGATAGTCTGGAATGCCCAAATTAATAGCATCCACTGGCTTACGAAAATGATACGACCAACGAATTCTCCATATGTAATTCAGTAGCACTTTTAGATCCTCCAATACATTGGTTCTGCGTCCTGGCCGATTGGGAGGCGGTATAACCGGTGGCTGCACAATTCCATTCACTGGTGCTATATATGGCTCAACACGGGGCGGGATGTCTGACTTGGCCGGCTTTGGACTGTCTTCTTCCATCGTGCTTTTCTATTACCAAAAAAAAAAAAAACTAAATATTAATAAGTATAATATTTTTCGCAAGTCAAGTACCTTTTTGCTTTGACTGGAGTCTGAAAATGAAAGGCGAACGTTTGCTTTGACACTAAATGCTAGGGCATTTTGATTTATTTGAATACGCCCCAAATATATTTGTTTACACTCTTTTGAATGGCGAATTTTAAATGTCATTTCATATTCACATATCGATTTCTGCAATTAACATGTCCAAGACAGTTGGCGGTATATAAGGCCAAAAGCAGCAGAGTTTGGCCAAAACATAGTAAAGTCTCGTCCTGTCATCGTCGACGTGATGTCGTCCCTAGATCATTTTCTAGAGGTGCAAAGTGATTTCTTTAAATTGATGGGTTTCGATTTGTTCTCCACGGGTGATAGCTGGCAGCAACACTTACGTGCATTACCTCACGTTTGGGCTCTGGCATTCATTTCGCCCTTCATTACGGCAGCCGTGGTTCAAAATTTGATAAGAGTGGAACAATTATGCGATGCTCTATGCGCTTTGCTGATTACTTTTTTGGGTTTGTACAAATACGGAATGATTATCCATCTACGTTGGGAGTTTGCCGATTTGATAAAAAGGTTCCAGCAGATGATAAATCAGGGTAAGACTCACATGAAAGTTGAAGCGGTTGCAATGTGATGGCATAATTGTTTTCTCTTTAGAGTTTAACAGGGAGAATGGGTTAAGACATGTTATTGAAGAAGAGAATCGAAGGGATCAGATGATAAGTCGACTATTCAGAAACGCATTTCTAATAGCCTGGGTCCTGAACAGTTCTTTGCCCTGTGTCCATATGGTAATCATCTATAAGCAAACTGGAAAATGGGAACCTATTATGCCCTATCCTTGCGGGTGAGTAGATTTGATATCAAATGATTGCGAATTAAAAGAATTGTCTCCTCTTGATTGTTGTAGCTTCCCATGGACTCTGTATTCTATTCCTAACTATGTCATCTGCTATTTGTGGGGCATTAGTGGCGGGATGGGCGTGGTTATCCCAGCTGTTTGTATTGATACATTATTTTGCGGTTTAACACATAATTTGTGTGCCTTCTTCAAGATCGCACAGAACCGGATGGCGACATATCGTTGCTCTACCCTAAAGGAAACGGAGGCCAATTTGAAAGAGATTTTTAAAATCTATCAGGACTCTTTGAATATGTGTGTGCGATTGAATAATTGCTTTCAGCCACTCATTTTTGCCCAATTCTTTATATCGTCTCTTCAATTATGCGTCGTGGGGTATTTATTTTCAATCTACTTCAATCAGCCGCAGGGTATGTACTATGGCTCATACATGGTTTCAATAGTAATTCAGACATTTTGCTATTGTTACTGCGGTGAGTATCTGAAAACGGAGAGCTTTAATTTTGTCTGGGCCATCTACGATAGTCCTTGGTACGAGGAGACTAGATCATCAGTTGGCATTACTCGATCCATGATTATCAGCATGATGCGTGCTCAGAAAGCTTGTCTAATCACTGGCTATTTCTTTGAGGCAAATATGGAGGCCTTTTCAGCGGTTTGTCCACATCATTTCCCATAGAATTATATTGTAGTATAAAAATTAAATGATGTTAATTTTGCAGATCATTCGTACGGCTATGTCTTACATAACAATGTTACGTTCATTTTCGTAGAAAGGCACATGGCAAGACGATCTAAATCAGAGGTTATGGAATATTCTCGGTTTATACGAGGAAAAATATATCCAAAGACAAAATATGGCACCATTTTTTGAAACATTTTTTTGAATTTGCATCTCTTGTAGTGATTGTAGTACAATGTTTTACAAATTAACAAATAAATGCCGTTTGAGAAAAAATTATAGTCCACTATTTTATCGAGCAGTACTTGATTATAGTGGTTAAAATATAATATAAATAAAATGCTGAAAATCCGGAAAAACGTTTATTAAGGTGATAAAAATGGTTTAAAATGAGGAAATTTTTGAATTTGCGGTCTTTAGTGGTCCCAGATATATAAGATCTGTTAGGATGTGGGTGTGATTGACATAAAACGGGAGTTGGACGGAGTTCAGTAGTTGGGCTCCTAGATACCCATGTCTGGCCGTCTTCAAGGCACTAACCTTACACCTTCTGCTACTGGTGCGATTCAGTAGGTGAATTTGTGTAAGGGGCGACAGGTGGTAAGAATCTTCTATTGCTCGATTTCCAAATGCTGGCCTTGAGTTTCAGTTCTTTAGATAGTGCCACTAAGAAATTGGTTTTCCACTGGACAGCCCAACAGCTGGTATTGCCAATTGGTCCGCCCACACATTAACACGCCCTAAAAATATCGACACCTTTTGAATGTGCGAGTTTTAAATCTTATTTGTTATTCTCATATATGTACCTATCCTGTAATTAACACGTCCAAGACAGTTGACGGTATATAAGGCCAAATGCAGCAGAGTTTGGCAAAACATAGTAAAGTCTCGTCTGGTCACAGTTGTCGTCATGTCGTCCCTAGATCATTTTCTTGAGGTGCAAAGTGATTTCTATAAATTGATCGGCTTCGATTTGCTCTCCGAGGGTGATAGCTGGCAGGAACACTATCGAGCCATATGTTTCATTTTGGGTCTGGCATTTATGACGCCATTCATTGCGGCAGCCGCGGTTCATAATTTGACGCGTGTAGAAGACTTATGCGATGCTCTATGCGCTTTACTGCTTACTATTCTGGGCTTGTTCAAATACGCAATGATGGTCCATCTACGAAGTGACTTTACCGATTTGATAAAGAGATTTCGAGAAATGATTAAGCTGGGTAAGTCTCACCTGGAAGTCCACGTCATCTTTTTTTCTTGAGTTTTAGTCCTTTTTGTTACTCCTTAGAGTTTCACAATGAGTACGGGCTAAGACATGTTATTGAAAAGGAGAATCGAAGAGATCAGATGATAAGTCGACTAATTAGAAATACATTTTGTGTGGTTTGGTTGCTGAATGCTTCTTTGCCTTATGTGAATATGGTAATCACATACAGACAAACTGGAAAATGGGAGCCCTATACGCCTTATCCTTGCGAGTAAGTTAATTTGACATCTAACTATTCTTTAAGGATAATTTTCTGTCTATATTGTATAGTTTTCCATGGACTCTGTACTCCATTCCTAACTATATCATTTCCTATTTGTGGTGCATATTTGCCGGAATGAGCGTGGTAACTCCAGCAATTGGTATTGATACACTCTTTTTGCGGGCTTTCACACCATTTGTGTGCCTTCTTCAAGATCGCACAGAACCGAATGGCGACATATCGTTGCTCTACCCTAAAGGAAACGGAGGCCAATTTGAAAGAGATATTTAAAATCTATGAGGACTCTTTGAATATGTGTGTGCGATTGAATAGATGCTTTGAGCCACTCATTTTTGCCCAATTCTTTATATCGTCTCTTCAATTATGCGTCGTGGGGTATTTATTTTCAATCTACTTCAATCAGCCGCAGGGTATGTACTATGCCTCATACATGGTTTCAACAATAATTCAGACATTTTGCTATTGTTACTGCGGTGAGTATCTGAAAACGGAGAGCTATAATTTTGTCTGGGCCATCTACGATAGTCCTTGGTACAAGGAGACTAGATCATCAGTTGGCATTACTCGATCCATGCTTATCAGCATGATGCGTGCTCAGAAAGCTTGTCGAATCACTGGCTATTTCTTTGAGGCAAATATGGAGGCCTTTTCAGCGGTTTGTCCACATCATTTCCCATTGAATTATATTTGAGTCTAAAAATTAAATTCACTTAATATTGCAGATTGTTCGTACGGCTATGTCTTATATAACTATGTTGCGTTCATTGTCGTAGAAAGGCGCACAGGAAGGAAGAAATTCAAAAAAGAATTAATATTATGAAACAAAATGTTCAAAGGCACAATAGATTTTTCTTATATGGCACCATTATTCTAAAAATGTTTTTGAATTTGGACCTCTCGTCGTTATTATTAGGCACAGGTAAAAAAAAAGTAGAAAAATACATTCACTTTGAAATCGAAGTTTTTTGTTATAAATATGTTTTTTGAAAAAGGAAATGGGGAATGTAGCAATATTTATTTCAGTATTCCATATTCATCCATATTCTTTTGGTGAGGTCTTGACTTGTCAGTTCGATTTTTCCGGGAGGGCTCATCCTATTGATCTAAAATTTGTTCATTATCTGTTTATAAATGGAAAAGAATGAACGACAGCTGTTCCTTTCCAACTGAAAACTCACATTCTTCTAGGCCACATGATCGTAATTTACATCAATTTCAAAATCAATTTGTTTTAGTTTGTTATTAGTTCTCTTGAATTAAAAGGGCGTTTCATTTCAAGTTAAACCCCAACAAATTGATTATCCGGTTTGCTGTTTTTGTGTTGAACTTCACTAAAGCGTTTCATTATTCTCAGTTAGCTCAAATCGGAATAATGATTGCCTATCTGGTACTATTTCTTTGTTGTGCCCCATTGATTGCTGAAATGCATAGTTTTGCCACATCCGATAGGAATCTAGTGGATATACTACATATGGAAAATAGTTTGATGAGCCAGATGAATAAATATGCAATGGAACTGCAGCGTAAAGTGGATTTGCTACATTTGTGGGTGATAATTGAGAGATTATGTCCAATAATGACAAGTCTAATTAAAGGTACATTTTGTCATTTATCAGAGTGCTAGATGAGGCTGAAAAGAGGGAAAAGCAGGCCAATGGAGATCCTGAAAGATTCCTTGCCAATCCTGTGACCAGTCTATCCCTGTTTCGCCGCATGTATGAGGATGTGCCCAAATTGATTGATTTTCTGAAAACAGATATGGAAACAGGTATAATCTCTTTCTAACATCACTTACACTGAGTCATCGGAATTGTCTTTCCAGATTCTTTAAAAGCCATTTTGAATCACAATTTGAGTGTAGTCAATGAAGAGAAATTTAGGCAAGCTGTCGCTGACGTTCTTCCTTCGTCAATTGCGAATGATCTGAATGACGAAGACGTGGCCAGCGAATTGCTTAATCACATGCAGTACAGGTAAGCTTGAAATCTTAGAAAACTAACTGATCTCCTCTTTTGTGGCATCTTTATTCTAGGGCCCACTTAGACTTCTTAGACTGTTTAGCTCTGGGCAATTATTTGGGGCACGATTTGGATCAGGGACATTTAGCCATCATGTGGTTAAGGCTTGCCTTAGACCGTTATGATGAAAATTTAAAGCCACTTGATAGTTTGCTGAACTCTGGACGCATCCACATACTAAAAAAATTTATAAAAGTTCAACTTGCTAAACGTCAGATCAAGTGAATATACTGTAAACTGTAATATATGTGCATATATATCTCTAAATTGTGGTTGATACTGTTCTTCTTATGCGAATAGTTGTGGATTTTTCAAATTCAAATTGCATTTTTACTGCGGCTTAGACAGACAGTTAGTGAAAGAAAGAAGTAAGTAGCATAGATAGAAACTATAGGACACTAATCTGGAATGCTAAAGAATGGTCTAAAGGCAATGACAAGCAATGAGAACCAATTGGAATCCACAGGACATTGCAAAAGTTCTTAAATTGTTTGAAAAAGCAAATATTTTGACTTGTTTATTCCCCATTTGAGGGTGAAATTTGACCAATTAATCTGTATCTTGGCATCTTTTTTAAAACTGTATATAACACCTGAACGGATCCTCCCCCTTTGTCAGGACATTGAGCCAGCTAATGCAGATAATAGGGACGTATAATTGAACATGGCCGTCCTTTTCTCTGCTGTCAAATGGGGATAATGGCATAATATTTAATTCCATTCACTTTATTTGCGATAATTTTATTCAATAATTTTGTCATTATTTATTATATATTTATGATAATAAATTTATGCACTATTTTATAGTATTCATATATGTATATTTTTTTTTGTTTGGTTTTCGTTTTTGTTTTTATATGCAATGTAACATTACGCGATTCCTTTTTTGGAAGGATGAGGGGAGGGCAAAATGGATTTCTCTCGTTATCTCTTTGGGGTTAAGGGGGCAAGTGTTTAGTGTATAGGAAGATGACGCTTGGGGGTTTGAAGGAAGAGCAGGGAATAACGCGATTTTTGATACGTATGCAAATGATATATGCGCTGTAACGCCTTTGGCAATATGTTTTTTCTGTTTTCTTATTATTTTTTTGTTTTTTTTTTTTTTTTTTTTTGTGGGGTTTTTTTTGTGTTTTCTGTTTTTGCATTTTATCATTTATCCGAACCAAAAAATAAAACAATATAAACATAGGCGTCGTGTGTGTTGTGATGTGTGTGTTTCAGAGGCAATCTGTAGGAATACTTGATTGCCGACTCCAGCTCAATTTTGATATCACGCTCCTCTTGCCAGTGCCCAAAGTGACAGCAGCGATAACCACGTGAGCCACGTGTATGTGGTCCTTGCTGCCGCATTGCGTGCCGCCTCCTCGAGTCCTGTGTGTGTGTGTGTATGAAAGGAGGTTAGCATGAATCCAAACATCGACTGCGGTTTCTACACTTACCTCCTATGTAATTCAGATGATCATCGTTGCTGGACGACGCGCCTGGATGAAGCTTGATTTCTGCAACAAAAATGCCGAACTCATGGGAATTTGTTTTCGTGATTTCGGTGGAAAGCAAGCATTACGTACCATATAGCCGCAAAGTGCCTTCGGCTCGTCCCAGCGAATTTGTGCTGACACAGTGATAGGTTCCCACATCGGAGGGGGAAAAGGAACGCACCACCAGCAGCATGACTCCGCGATAGCCATCTCGTTTCTCTGTGATGCCATATTTGGGCCTGCGTTTTGTGAGCGAAATATGTTACTGAATATTCAGGACAAGTCAAGTCAGGGATTTCGGTTAAAGCTTACCCATCGAGCAGCATTTCTGGTCCAGGTGAACCAGATTCAAGGCTGGCCGTGGACACGCTGGCAAATCCATTCGAAGTCCGTACCCCCTTTAGCCAATAGGACACAGGCGAGGGTGAGGCCTCCACCTGGCATTCGAGCTGCACATCAGAGCCGAGAGGAGTGCCCAGCAATTGGCTTGGTGCACGCACCATTGGTGCAACTGAAATAGTAAGCAAAAAAGAAAATGTATTCGCCAATTCATGGCAATTCATGGCAATGAGCTTACATTGCACACTGAGGGAGACTCGTTTGCTCACTGCCGGTGGGACATCATTGGAGGCAATGCACAGATATGCACCCATCTGTCGGCGCTCCAAACGCTGCAATCTGAGCGAGGAGCCATTATAGGATTCCACTGTGAACAAACAAACATTCAATCCAACCAAAATCAAACCAAATAAGCATGATAATTCATTTCGCTTACCCTTCATTAGCTCCCCGGCTGCCCGTCTTGCGGATGAGTATCATTTCGCCATCCTCTCGTCGCCATATGACACGAGGTTGGGGATTACCTGTGGCCTTGCAGGTAAGCGTGGCATCCTCACCCTCCTGCACGGCCAGGTCAGCGGATGACTCTTCATTAATGATATCCGGCGGCACTGACAACGAGTGAGGAAAGGGCATACGATTAGAACAATTGTATTGAGAATGGCCGCATCCACTCACCTTGTACATCAATGCAACCGACTTGCTTCTTCATCGGACTTGTATTTATCTGACACATATAACACCCTCGATCACTTTCACGCAATTTACTAATTTTCAATTTCCAACTAACAATCAGAGATAGAGATAGAATTGAAAATTGATTGTCATTATATACATAGTAATAAATCAATTTGTTCATTTGTTTACTGGTCTACTTACGTATGCATATCCTGATGCATTACACTTATGCGGGCATTGTGGGTAACCACACGTCCTTGCAATGCCAACACTGTCTGATCGGAAGCCCTTAACCAGCCCACCTAGAACAATAAATAGTTGTGCATTCAAATGGCAACTCTTCAAAAAATCTAAATACACTTGACGAAAAATAAAGTGGAAAGCTTTCCTTATTCTCTAGAACGCCACCAAAAATGTGTTTCTTTTAAAATAATGATTAGACTCTAAATGTCTAAAGGATGAACTACGAACTCTATGAAGTCCTTAGTAAAATAATTAATAAAGATTTTCCTGATATTTCCTGCTATTCGTCGACCTATTAGCATTTCTCTCCCTTTCATATTGTTCGATCTAGTTCAAAGTTTGTAATTTTCTAGATTTTTGTACCTTATTTTTGCCCAAATTGCGTACAGAACAGGCCAAAATAGCCTCACGCCCAGCTGGATATGTAACATTATTGATGAATCCAATGAATTCCGGATCGGGATCCAATTGTGAATTTAACTCTGTGTGATAGATAGAATTGATTTCGAATATATTTGGGTATGCATATGTCAAGTTCAATTTGCCATCATTTACCGTGATGCTGGTTTTGGGCTGTGCAATTGGCTATTATCAAAATGACAAACAAGGCCAATTGCAGGACCTCCATTATGGTCCTGATGTTTGTTGTTGTTGTTGTTGCTGTTGTTGCTGTTGTTGACGCGGTTTTTGTTTTTCCAGATTGTTATTTACTGCAGCTGCTGCTGATGTTGTTATTGTTGTTGTTGTTGTTGCTGCTGCTATTGCCTCTGCTCAGATATTTTTGTTGTTGCGGTTCTTTTTGTTATTTTATGGCTTTTTCCATTTGCATTTGAATTTCTATTTTCGATTTCAATTTCTATTTACCGCGTATTTGAGATTTTCCACTGCCGTTCGTTGTTGTTGTTGCTGCTGCTGATGCTGCTGTTGTTTGCTATTTGCGCCAATTGTGCCAAAAGGCTTTGATTTTCAGTGCCATTGACATCTGCAAGTAAATAACCAAAACAAAAAAATAACAAAAATTGAAGAGAGAAACGAAAAATTCATGAAACATTTCAGTGCGAATTTATATCAAGCTGTACAGTTTAAGTGCAGCTAACAGCATTTGGGCTGATTGGATGGGAGGATGGGATATGGAAATGGGCGGTGGATCAGGGCCACGCCCAGCACTAACTTGATTATCTGGCTTGCACAATTTTACGCTGCTTGCTTTTAGGGGCGAGCGCCAATATGGCAACTGGCCGGAATCTGCTCAATCTCTTTGCCACCCATCCGCTCGCGCGCACACACACACACACACAAAAACCTTCTCTTCGTCCAACTTATCCTCCTCCCGTACTATATCTTTAGCCCTACCGACACACAGAAACACACAAACAAAGTAAAGGTAAATGCAATTTTCAACACAAACAAAAATTTATGACCGCCTATGTTGGCGCATCCTTCGTAAAGCGTGGCCTCCCCCCTCGCCGTGTTCCTCGCCGCTCTTTGGCTTTCTGTAGAACTTGCAATAAAAGAAAACCCAGCAAAAGGCACAAAAAAATATATATATAAATTTCAAGGCAAAAGATGCAAAAATATGAATGCAAATATTAAAAAAGTTTTTCCAAGGCATAGCACAAACTAACGAGGTGTTCACTCATTTACTTTTTGCAACAAAAACATACCACAACATCCGGCCACACCCACCATCAGGCATCAGACTACTGCCCACCAGTCCAAAAGACGCCCACTCCTTCACATCGCACTGATGCAACATGCACTGTAAGTAATTTAATTTCAGTGTGAAATTGAGCGCTCTCCTCTAATAGTGAATTTGCAGCTAAACCAGTTACCAAGTCACTGTAGAAGTCGCTCTATGACGCCGCATAGCGCACGAGTTAGAGGCGCTTGGCTGGGCGCGTCTGGAATGGCGAAGGGGTTGAGGGGGTGTGACAAGTTGCCGTCAATGCCTTGCAAACTTTTGACGAGGTGTCAATGCATCGCCTTAAGCGAATGCCTGGGAAATTGCTTGAAATGTGGAGAGACGTCGCGAATGCAAGGAGGTGAATAGGTTTGACTCTCAAAAGGTGGAAATGCGATTTACTTATTAAATTAGAGTCGGAGAATGGCGCCAAGAACGCCTTCGTTTCAGGGTGAGGTGTTATGGAATTCGTATATCGAAAACATTTCAAATTCCATAGGCAATAAATAGTAATGGCATGGCCAAGTAAGTGATAATATGGTATGCAATTTCCAAATGAAAAACTAATTAGATAAAGCGGGTAAATTGATTAATTCTTTCAGTATAAAACAATCCAAAACGTGTGAATCAAGGCCCTTTTGTGCAGTCTGGCATTAACTTCAAATCGAACAGGTGTATTTCGGCTATGAAAGAGATTCCTGAATAATTGGTAATGCCACAGGCATTAATCAATAGAAACACGGGGCATTTTATCGTAACAGGTGCGGAATTTTTGTTGACTTGAATCTCAAACTGTCGGTGCATTTGCTTATTCTAGCCACAGGCTTTGAACACCATCAAAGGTCTTAACAGGTGAGTTTTCTTTTATTATTTTTAAAGTATAGGATATAGTTGTAAACTATCAACCTAACTATATTTTACAACCACTGGCCACTAAGGCCTTCGGCTTAGACGAAAACTACATCCATACACTAGCCTGGGATTCGAACCTGGATTCTCGTTGTTCTGTTGGCTAAATGACTGGGCCATGATATGCCTCTCACAAAGCTAACAAAGAAAGTGCGAAAAAATGATTTTAAATCTGTAAGAAACATATGTAATCCTATCTCAAAACGGTCCTCGAAATTTTCCAATTATCGGCATCCGATTTGAGTGACAAAGAACCCAGTCCTAAATATTGCAATATATTGCCATAAAAGTATTTTTGTTTGATCTAGCAAGCAAAAAAAGCAATATTTAATGTTTACAGAAAATACAAATAAAGATTCGAGTGAAATGCAGGCAAAAACGACCTTTGATAGGCGAATTTATATTAGAAATTGAATTCTTAGAGAAATATTAAATTAAAATCTCGATTTCGAAAACTAAAAATATTTAAGTTCATTTGGCACACATGCAATTCATTTTCATTTTGACTGCACTGTCTCTCTCTCTCTCTCTCTCTCACTCTCTCTGAGAGTGCAATTGAAAAATCAAAACAAACACTCGACAATTTCTAACTGAGTTTCAGTTGTGTGTTGCTATTCAGAGTGCTCATTCATTGATTTCATCTTTAGTCAGGATACCTCATCATATTCATCAGGATGTCTTTTTTTTGCTCCTTCTCGTACCTTCTCTCTGATTGCCCGACAAATGAAATTTGCATTGCCACTCAAACGATGGAATATTTAAAAATGTCTACCCACTTCCACCTCCCCATACACACACACACACACAAGCCTGTGTGAAAATAAATAAATTTGCTGTGTAAACAGAAACCAAAAATGAAGACAACATGACAGAAAGGAGAAAAAACAGTAAAAAAAATAAAAATGAAATATAAAAGGAGCAAGGGTAAAGAGTGAAATTTTTGTGCCCATCAAATGGAAAATGCTAAAGAAAAGTGCAACTGCAAAGGTGAGCAAAGAAGGCGGATGGCAAAGGCGTGCCAAGTAAAAACGAACTAACACAGCGGAAAAGCCGTTTGAAGTTGCACAACTAACAGGACCCAAAAAACAAGAAGAGAGGAAAACTCCTTCAGTTGAGACGGGAATCCCGAAAATAAAAAAAAAACCCTTGAATGACTGACTGGCTGGGTGACTAAGTGACGGGCGCCGGGTCAGTCGTGCAGGCAAATGGCAAACTGGCGACAAAGCAATTTGACTTAAAAATGCTTAGCACTTGCATATACTAGCGGACCATCGTTGGCATCGTCAACTAAATCATGCCAACAAAGGCGACAGCGACAAGGACAAGGGGGACGAAATGGCGGCTGGCGGATGGAGACTGCGGATGGCGGATGAGAATGATGCCAAAGGCAGCGAATAAGCAGTGAGGCCTTAAAGGATCAAGTGCTGTGAGTGCGCTTAAGCTCATTTATTTAAATTAAAACAAACACTGAAGGCAGAAAGGCTAAAACTTTTCAGAGTGCAACAGCAGTGTTTTCTGTGTATGTGTAAGGCAAACTACAACTATGTGGGTGTGTGTGTGTGTTTGTGTGTATGTATGTGTATCTCTAGTATAGAAACTTTGGCAACATTTTCGATTTTGTATCCCCTGCATTTCTGTCCACCGGACGAAAATTGTTTCCCTTAATGCGCTCGCGTGCCAGCAAGAGAAAGGGCTGCGCAAGAGCAGGAGGTGGAGCAGCAGGAGAAGGAGGAATCGGAGGTGTGGGGAAATGATGAAGAGACAAGTGGAGTCCTGCTGCCATGCAGGTGCCATGTTTGTCCTTATATATACTCGTTCTCGCATCCTTTTGTCATACGCCTGGGGCAAATGTTAATGAATTTCATTCGCATTTGTAAGTGCCAACAATGGATGGCAATATAGCAGCTCATACAACAAACAATAACAACAACAATAATAATAACAACACCAACAACAATGACAAATGCAATAATTTCACACTGCAAAGTTGTAGCGGAAAATCACAAAATGAAATTGTTAATTGTTTTTGTTGTTGCATTTACTTGGTTTTTTTTTTTTTATTTTAATTTTTTTCTCTCTCAGTTTACAAAACTTTCTGCCATTGGCAATTTTTTATTGCAGTCGTCGAAAGTTTTTATGTGCCACCATTAGTAGCCAATTATTGGCGACTTTTTAAGCTCAATGCGAGCATGGTATGAAGGGGAGAAGGATGGGAAGAGTGATAGGGGTGGGGACGATAAGATGTGAAAGGAGGTGAAGTGGAACATGGCAAATTTATATTCCATGTCAGCGGCTTTCAACTATTTGACTGACTGCATTAAAAAGTTTGCTTCCCTTTTATTTTCTCTTCTTATCTTTATTTTTTTTTAGATTATTTGCCTCTTCTCTTTATACCCTTGGCAACAGCAGACATGTGCGCCATGACGATAAAAACGTATCTCCAGCAAATACTTGAAAAACAACTATAAACATACATATGTACCCACTCCAAATTTTGACTTAATTCAGCGATTAAAATCTATTATAGAATAAATTGTATAATACAAAACCTTTCCTTAAAAGAAGTTTCAAGTGGTTCTAGATAGAAGCCCTTAGATTCAAACTAAAAAGTCATTCCCAATAAGTCGAGTAAGGGTATTAATTCGAAATCACAATGACTGAAAAAAGATGGCCCATTGGTTTGAGTCTTGAGTTTTTTGTTTTGTGCTGCGTTCTCCATTTTTAGATTGAGACAGAAAGGCAATCGGCAATAATGAGAACTTAATAACTCA
Source organism: Drosophila equinoxialis (assembly GCA_018150345.1). Lineage (NCBI taxonomy): Eukaryota > Metazoa > Arthropoda > Insecta > Diptera > Drosophilidae > Drosophila > Drosophila equinoxialis. The sequence continues at coordinate 8,912,723 of JAECWI010000562.1, read as the reverse complement.
ATTGCAAATCGCAGCAGAAGATGTGACGCTAATTAAAAACCTTGAGGAAAAGTGACGACAGCTGCAATTCCCTTCGTCTGGCGTTTTAGCTTAATTAAACATTTGCCGCTTGACTTTTAATTGATTGTGAACAAACTGAATGCGAAACAGCGAGAAGGGTGAGGAGACAAATAACGAGGAAGAGAAGCAAGAGAGAGAGGAAGAGAGGGAAAACAAGTAAGAGGGCGAGGCAGTTGGATGGCAGACAAATAAACAATTTAACTAAATGCGCCGCAAAAGAGTCAGCCAAGAGTGGAGGAGGATTTGGAAAGGGCTAAGCCTTCAGGCATAGACTGGTAAACTGGTAACTGGTACATAGTAGGCAACTGGCAAGTGGCAAGTGGCAAGTGGCATGGAAATGATGCTTGCCAAAGTGTAAATGTAAACACAGGCTCAGCAACAAAAGCCAGCCAAGGCGTCGAGCTGAAACAATGCGTAAGAGGTATGAATGGAGGAGTCGTCGGGTACAACTAGGTGGGCCATCATGAATGGAACACCATCCGGGTTGATGGGTTGTAGAGCCACATAGATTGAATGAATGAATGCCAGTTGGGATGATGAAGGGTTTTTGTATGGCTATGAAAAGCATGGGCTCGGTGGCTGGATGAGAGGATGAGAGTAGGCATGTCGACTCTCTGCCGAGTGAATGAGTGCAGGGACAATTGTGATAATTGCCGTTGTCTCACACCTAGGACATAAAAGACCAAAGCAGTGGAGGTGGCGACGGCAGCGGCGGCGACATTGGTGTCGGCTCGTGAAATGATGACAAGGAAAAGCTTTTCCGTTGGCAGTTTGTTGCTGCCGCTGCCGGGCATTGCCACAACATTGCTCTCAACTTGGCTCTCGACCCGACACCGACCCCGACGACATCGAGTTTATTCTACAATTTTATTGTTTACATTTATGTATGCTCAAATTTCATGCCCCCACCTTGCCTCCTTCTTCTCCCTTGTCTAGAACCTTGTTCTCTTTTTCATGTTTTCTCACATGTGTATAGGCAAACTTTCTTATGCTGGCTGGTTTTTATTTTCAACTCTCCTCCTTATTTTCCACTTTTTGTCTTTTTTCGGCATGCGGCCCCAGTCTAACTTTTTTCGCGCACAATTTGCATGCGAATTTGCCGCTGTCTGTTCCGTTCCGTCCGTTTTCCTGTCTGTCTGTCTGTCAGTTAGTCTGTCCACTTTTGCCCTCACTCCTTCCGGCTGTCCTTCGTCTCAGTGACTCGGTGCGCGTGCCTTTTCCTTTTTCCTGCACGACTGCAGGCTGCTACTTCTGGTGCCCCTATCCCTAGCCGCAGTCCTGTGCTTGCCTCTGGTCCTCATCTTGGTCTCACTTTTCGTGCATTTTTCTTTTAGTTTTTTTTTTCTTTCAGTTTTTGCTCATTTTTTTATGCGCCGTTAACAACTTTTGCTCGGTTTACTTTTTCCGTGTCGAGCGGCGTCGTCGTCTTTGAAAGTTTAATTGTTGTTGCATGTCTTTTTACGTCGTCTTCGTCGTCATCGTCGTTGTCCTTGCTGATGCTGCTGCTGCTGGTGCTTCTGCTTCTGCTTTTACTTCTACTTTTTCTCCTGCTTCTCGATTCGTTGTGTAAATTGTATGCCGCACGTTTTTACGCCTGCAGCTGAGGGATGAAGTGGCAGAAGAATTGGAAGGGGAAGGCCATATTGAAGTCAGAGAAACGGCCCGTATGCATATGTGTCTGCTGGTGTGGGTGTGACTATATGTGTGTGTGTGTGTGTTGTCACTGTCGTCGTCGTCGTCATCGTCGTTGTCGTAGTCGGAAGTGTGAAACTGAAATTGAGCAACTAAAGGACTAAAAGGCTGTTGCCTACTTTCAGGCTGCTCTGCCTTTGCGTTCATTGCCAACGTCTGTTACTGTTAAATGTGTGTGCTTGTTTGTGGAAGGAGGACGGCGGTGAATGGGATGGAGAGGCCAAGAATGAAGATGGGAAGAATGGGCGTGAATGGCAGGGGTAGTTGTGCGTGCGTTCGACTTTATTTGGTTTACGTAGCGCTTGGCATTTATTTGCCCACACTGAGACACCACTCAGAGAATGAGAAGAAGCAAAAAAAAAAAAGAAGGCGAACGGGCTACAAAAAAAAGCGTAACAAAAAGAAAAGTGTAAAAAAACGAACAAAGTTGTTTTTGGAATCGCTTGGGGGGAGTTTGCGTATAAGGAGGGGCTGAGTGTGTGTGTGTGTGTGTATGTATGTGTGTGTTGAACGATAACTCCATTGAACTGGGCGCAAGTGTTTTTTGCATGTGTCTGTCCGGAGCTGGGGAGTATGCTATGCTAGATGCCAGCAGACAGTCAACGGAAGCGATAAGATAACACATACATACATATGTACGTATGTGAGTGTGTGGGGGCGTCTATGTGTTTGTTTAAGCTTTACACGCACAGCGAATACTTGCTTGCCGCCTATGTTTGCTATCTGTTATCTAATAGTCGTGATTGCTCAATCATTTGACAAATTTGATTGTAATTGAAAGCTTATCATTGAGGATTCTTGGATTCTCATTGAATGCCACTAACTTGGCAATACGACCGCCATTCTCATAAGCAGTATGACGTCCTTAATTTGGGGGTTGATTTCATTTTCAATAATGCATAGATTATTTATGTATTGGCAAATGGCATAACAACTTTTAGTTTCAATCAGAAATTCACATCACATACAAAATCGGATATTATAGGTTACTTTTTGTGCTCGGCTGGATACGGAAATGTTACAAACGATACAAACTGCCAACCTTTCAATAGGTCTAAAGGGTAACTTATAAATTCCAATTTAAATATTTATATCCAAAGACTTTTTTTTGCTCCAGAAATGTTTTTCTTTTGAATTCTTTCATTTTTAGGTTTTTCTGTAGTAAAATAAGTTTTGCTCGCTCACTAAACCTTATGAAATCCATTTTGCACCTCTGAGATGATTTAAATATAGTAACTCTGAATACAACTAATCTCCAATTTCAAAGACTAACTAATTGGTAAATCTTGTCTTGCGCATTGTTCTAGCTATAGTCTTTAGTCTTTTTCTAGTCTGAATACTTAGACTTCATCTCCCGATTACTAAAGCTGGATTGTTGATACTATGAGGTACATAAATTTAACTTCATAATATTCCTTTATAATCTGCAAGAAACTAACAAATATTAATTAAATTCTTTAAAACCCATTTTGCATATAAATAAATTTATCAATGACAAACATAGCTGAGAAATAGTTGTGTAAATTATTAAAAATAATCTGTCTCGGGTTAAAACAGAGATCAGCAGGTTACCTTACATTGTTAATCGGTTATCAATAGTTGAATATTAAAAATAAATGAACCAACGAATTCTACATATTTGACATATCTTACTATACCTCTCAAGATTTCATAGTTCTTACAATTTCCTTTACAATTTGTACTACAAGAGTCTGGTCCTTTTTTTCGTATAGTTACTTTTTGCTGGGTTTGTTTTGACGCGTAATACATGAGACTGAGTTATGACCCTCATGTTGTGTAGTATCTTGAATAAACTAGCTTTAAAACCTTGTGCAATTTTGGCATAAGAAGCATTCATAATCGACGCTGCTTGTCGCATTTGTTGCTGTAATTGCTGTTGGCTTAATTTCAACAGCCGACTTCCTTGCCGGCAACTTGAATTGCAGCCGCCGTATCCCATACCTGTTCCCTCTATCCCTGTTGAAGTTTTAGCAAAGAAAACCCATTTAACTCGCACAAACATACACATATGTATATGTGTGGTAGTACATGTGTATGCATTGTGTGTTTGTATGTTTGTTGCTGCAAGTTGAGCTGCTCATTTGGTTGGTTTTCTTGAGGCAGCCTCAGTCATGCCATGGAACTGCATTTGCTTTGTTATTTTTAGTGCTGTTGTTGTTGCTGCTTTTGGACTCTGGATCCTACTCGCTAGCTCTGGTTGGCATTTTCCTTTTGCCTTGTTTGGCTTGACTCTCTGCCGTATTCGTCTTGAAATGTTTTGTCCAGCATCGTCAGCAGCACCTTGCCTGCTCTCATCCTTTGCGTCCTTGCTTCACATCATCAACGCTACATTTGCGTGCCCCAGCTTCAGCTTTGGCTTTGGCTTCGGCTTTGCCTCTGTCTTTCATATGTATATATGTATGTGTGTGTGTGCGAATGACTGGCTGTGTGTGTGTGTCCATTTTAACTGTACATTTGTCTGCTCGCTTGAGCAGCCTTTCAGCTGTGCTAGTGGCCTTCATTCTCTCTTCCTTTATGGGCCCCCTGCTCCTTGTCTGTGTTTGCATAAATGACTGCGCCTGTGTATTTGGCATGACTCTTGAATTAATTTTGCAACATTTTAAATTGAGCGCAATTAATTGCAAAAATGTTTTATTTTTCCACTTGCACTCGTTTTTCACACACACACACAATCAGAATTGTATGTATATATGTATGTATGTATGTTGTTTTTGTGTGTTGGGTTTTTGAATGTGCTGTGCATTTGGTTGCCGAGTTTGCTTGTCGTTCCTTTTTTTGTGTGCAAGTGCGAACACGCGCATTCAAGCATATGCACGTCTGCATTGCTCTCTATGTATGTATGGGTATATATGAATATGTATATATATATAGATGTATATATGTATATACAAGTGAATGAGTGTGTGGCCATCTATATGGCGACGTTTTTGTTGCCCCATCGTTTGGACGTGTTGCCTTTTTGCCACTCATTTCATAGTTGCTTTTTTTCATCCCGTTTTTCTTTTTTGCTTCCTTTTTTTTTGTGTTATTTTCCCTTTTTGCTTGCTCGCGCATTTTATGCATTGCTTTTATCGCGTTTTCTAGGCGCCTTACTCATACATGCAAGCACACACACACACACACACTCGCACAGAGTGGCAGAGCGACCGCGGGCATCGCATAACACGCACAAGCCTAAAAGTATGCAGCATGCATTGAAAGGCTTTTACATGACACTCTTTCTTTGTCTCCTTTTCTCCTCTACCATTTAATGTCTCTCGCTCTCTCCCCCAATCACACTTTCACCCATGTTGCCTTGTTCACTATGTCTGCTTTCTGTTTCATTGTTGTAGTCGGCTGAGCTCTTGCTGTTAATTTTTCGGCGTTGCTGTTGCATTTTTGTTGGCATATTCCAACTTTTTTCCTTTTTTAGCTTTTTGTTGCCATTTCGTTTCGTTTCTCTTCCATTCGTGTCACTTTACATCGCGCTGCGATGTGTGTGTTTGTGTGTGTGTGTGTGTGTGTGTGTCCCGCCGCTTATTTATATCCAATTGTTCATTTGTCTTTGGTTTATGTTACGCATACGTCATGTTCGCCCATATTTTATTTCATATACACACAGACACGCGCGCACACATACGAGTCGATGATGTATGTATATATGTATATGTATGTGTAAGTGGTGCACCACAATGTGGAAATATTTTTCAGAATATTTATGCGTATTTTCAGCTTTGCCTGAACAGCTCAGGAAGCCGCATTTGCTACAATCCTCATAACTTTATATGTGTCAGCTTTCAAAAATTAATCAATGAGCATGAGATTAAATGTTACACAATTTTATAAGAGGGGCATGGCGAGAATGGTAAAAATTGAAAATATAAATGGGATTCATTATAGTATAAGCAATAAATCGAACCATTTTAGTCGCAAAATAAAACGAAAAGAATTGCAATAGAGAGAAACTTAATGAATATTTGATATACATATATACCACTAATAAATATATCTAGGTATATATTAACTTTATTTATGTTCTTTAAAGTATTCGCTTTTTCTGAGTCCAACATTTATTTTTTTAGTGTTATGCATTCTGCAAACAAAGCAAGACAAACATCTCCCAAGTATACATTTTTCCACTGAAAGGGAACATTTTTAGTCAATGAAAAATATGAGCATCTATCATCATCACTCTGGCTGGCTTCGAGACATTTCTTATAAATATATATGTATGTATATGGTACATGCAAAATGTTCCATCAAATTTCCCCTATAAATAGAGTTTTTTCTTTTGTTAGAAATTTGATCATATTTATTTATTTTTTTGTTCGGCAATTGATTTTTATTTATCATGTTGCAGTTTCGTATTTTTTTTATGTTTTTTCTCATTGCCTTTCTGTATATGTATACATATGTACATAAGTGTATCTTTTTTGTTGTGTTTTATATAATAGATGCAGAAACAACAATAAATTTGTCTTGAAAATAAAATAAAAATATGGAAAGTTGTATATTTTGTTGTAGCGAATCTCTCGTTTTGCCTGTCACATTTTCTTATTGTAGTTGATAAAACTTGCCGTTCGTGCTATTGGCCAAGTGTCCAAGTGTCTATGAGACTGTTTATGGCCATCTCTGCTGGATCTCTCTGTCTCTGTGACCCTCTGTTGGTCTTATTTCTGTCAGACAGTCAGTAGATGAAACTGTTTCTCTCTCTGTGTATGTATGTGTGTGTGTGTGTGTGTTGGGTTTTTATTATTCAGTAAATCAAATCAGTTGCCTAACAACTCAATCCAAACACTTGCAACACGCGTCCAGTTTTTCTTTGCCTCCTACAACTTTGCCTGGCGGCTCCGCTTCATCTTTTTCATCTTGCTCAACAGTTTGGCTATCCGTCTGCCCTGTGTGGCCTTTGGGCCAAGTCTGCCACTGACTATGACAGAGTTCTGACTCGATTTTTTCTTTATTTCATTTTTTTTTCGTTATTTTTACAGTTAAGTCAATATGCAGCCGTCAAAAACAACACTTGATACTTTTGTGAGCTACTTGTGCAGAGTTTTATTCAAAGACTGTCTCCATTTCTCTCTCTCTGCCTTGCTTGTTTTTTTGTCGTTTGGTCCTTGCTCTTCTCTATCTGTCACTACTGCTATTGTGAGTCTTCTTTCAAACTTGTACAACGGCAAAAAAAAAAAGAATAAGAAAACAGAAAATAAATAAACAACAACTAAAACTTTCATACATACGACTATACGGAAAGCTGGCAATGAAGCATCGCAACAAATTTATAGTCATATCAACGAAACAGAGAAGGGAATAACTAGTGGAAACAAACAAACACATAGTTAGTTATATATAAGGAGGAATACGTATACATACATAGGTACATGCCGCATTTGGCATTCAAAGGTGGAATGAGAAAACGAGCGAGTTGAGGCCGGAGTTGTGGAGGGGGGCAACCATAAGCGACTTATGTGCATAAGCCGTAGCAAAAAAGGTTGAGCTATCAACCTAACAAGCTACAGAGATGACAATACTATATATGTAGGTGTATATATACATACAAACATACTATATTCAGTTTCAGTTAGACAGTCAGTCAACCTAAGTTAAGGACTCGCTTCTTTGCCACCAACAAATCACCATAGCAATAAGGATAAAGATTTTCAGTCATATTTATTTGCCTTACATGCACACTACTTTAAATTAATTCAAATGTTCCTGCTGCAACAATATGAGACTATAGTAAAGTGTGCTAGAGTTCTACATTCTATGATTTCTAAATCCATTCGAAGCTTATTTGCAAACAAAGTGAAATTTGGGTGTGAGCAGCAGTTGCTCATAATTATTAATCACTTTACATTGGGAGCTTTTTATCATATTATTATTAATAATATATGATATTCTAGCAACGACTTTAAAGTGGGCGAATCGGGTTACGTTTTCTCTATGGACTTGTTGATAAAATGTAGCATACTTATCAGGGATCTTAAACGATAGAATGGACTTCATCTGTTAAGTGACTAAAAAAAAAAGGGTAAGAAAGCATTTAGTTGTCTTCTTATTTTGAATTAAGATATTGTTAGTATTCAAAAATGAAAAATTTAATAAAATCTACGAAATTTTCGTTGAATTTTTGGGAAACTTTGACAAACTCGTATTTGGCTGTAAAAATAATGGAAAATATGTCAATATGAGAGAGGTGGAATGAACCTTAGTTTTCCAAGTGTTGACAGTTCGGATGATGGCCCTAATGATCCCATTCTGATAAAGCAAAAGGACTACATATTTCTCCAACTAGTTTCCATTTTGGCAGCTACACCACCCTCCCTGCCCAACTGCTCATATCGTATGCCTGATTTCCGTAAAACTCATAGACACGTATAAGCTTCTTGTCCCTTAGCCATCCTGCCACCTTGCCACTTGCCTCATGACCAACAATTCAGGGGCAACCTTTTTTTTACGATTTACGTGCCGCTTCCCCAGGGAGTGCCCGAAACCGTAGTTCCCAGTTTGAGCTCACCTTTTCATTCTACTCAGCCTTCTCACCACACTTGGCTATCCCTGCACTCCCTGGCCTCCTCCTTAGTTCAGTGTTGGTCATGGTGCCCCCTGCCTTTTAATATTTCTCATATTTTTATGGCTCTTCACGTCACTAGGGTCATCACATTTTGTGTGATTTTTCTTTCTTTTTTTTTCTTTTTTTTTTTTTGGTTTTGTTTTTGGTGTTTTGCAACTTTTGTTGCTTAAATTAACAAGTCCAACCGACAAATACAAATGTCTGATATATGTATCACGTATATATCTACTTATATATGCATACATATATGTATGTGTCTGTGAATATTTGTGTATGTTGTGTATGTATGCAGATGACAAACATTTGACTGTATTTGTTCATTTGTAATTTGGTTTTCAGGCATTTTGGAATTCGCTTTGTGCCGCCGATTGGACTAAAATCCAACTAAATTGCAGCCGCGAGACAAATACATATGTATAAGTATGTGTGTATGTATGTTTGTGTGTGTGTACATTGTGCATATTCCCCAACGTTAATAATGCTATGCAATTTTAATCATTCGACATTTTCCAATATAAAGCGGAAATAACAAAAGAAACCAAATGAAAAAAACGCACCAACAAATTCGTCACTTTAAAGATTCAACAAATAACTGAGAAGTACACTTGGAGATATCCTATAGCCATTGTTCAATTAGCTTGATTTCAATAAAATGTTGAAATGCTTTGTTTTTATCAGTTTGATTTTAATTAAATGCTGTATCTTACATTTAGACCAATTGCTTGTTTTTATGGACCTACTTCAAATCATGTAGTCTGAGAACCACATCTAGGCCTTATACTGGACCCGTTTCTTAGTGAGATGGAAATAGGATATAGCCTACGAAATTGTGGTAGAAAACCACGATGGAGTTCAATAGCGATTCTTGTTCAATAGTTATTTCTCCTAATCTCCATATATTTATATGTAATTATAGAACGTTTCAGATTTCAGTCTTTATACTCTCAAAACGAAACGCCCGTAACGCTTGCTTACTCTCCTAACAAATTGATTTGAATATAGGGTATCAGGGGTTAAGGACAAACAATGATACTGCCAATCACAAATTAACCGCAATCAGACGGTGTGTGCCATTACGGACGTTGATGTTGCCGGAACTCAATTTGACATTTGATTAAATGAAATTTGTGTTGATCAGCAGCCTTCAATCCCCTCAGTTGACATTACATCAGTGTGGCAGGCTCATTTGGTGTTTTGTTGCATATTTAATGCAAAAATTTTCATTATACCTTTCGTTATGTGTACTCCGAGTATGTGTGTGTGTGTATGTCATTTCGTTTGAGGGTTCACGGAAGGGCAACAGACGATGAACATTTTGGGAAGAACACAAAAACAAAGAGCAAGAAAGTTTAAATAAACTTTTAACTTGAGGCATCAACGCAACTTCGGTTCGGATGTCAGGCATCAGAATGAGCAACGAATGGAGCGGGAGCAGGAGGAAGAGTTGGCATCTAGGGAGTTGTCAGTGTCGCTCCTGTCCTGTCCCTATTTATACTGTTCTGTCCTGTTTGCCTCACTCCTTGATTCCCGATTCCCGATTCCCGTGTTCCGAGTCCTTGGCCCATTTGGCACTTTCTGTGGCAACTGAGGCGTCATCATCATCGTTCTCCCGCTCCATTGTTGCTGTTCATGTTCATGCCGCTTCTGCTGTTGATTGTTGTGTTATCTGAGGGGTTTTCGGTTTTGGCAAAAAATGAAGTTTTTCTTTCTCGTCATGAATTGATAATGTACACATGTTCATCGAGCAGAGAATGGAAGTTAGTTTTGGGTATAAGGTGATGGTGATGCTTGCCGGTTTCTGGTTCCTTAGTTTTTTTTTTTTTGTTTTTTTTTTTTTTTTTGTTGCTGGTAAGGGAGAGGATTGGCTCTGATGATACGATGATGCTATTTGCATAACTACATATTGTGTACACACATACATATATATACACAAATATATGTATCTATGCTCTAACGAATGCACATGAGTTTGCGTATGTATTTGCTCGGATTATTTAGCCAAAAGTTGAAAGGTATTCGAATAAGAAAACTAAAATATACACATGAGAAGCACAGCAAAAAAAAAGGAAAAAAAGCTTAACAGAGAAAAGAATCGAATGCAGGGTAAGCCAAAGACAAGGGGGTAGAGACAAACTGAAAGAGACACAGAGAGAGAGAAAGAGAGATCCCAAAACTTTTATTAAGTTGAAGATATTTTGTTGAAATTTATACACATTTGCCATTTCTTCTTTTAAAATTTGGCATTTTCGTTTCTTTTTTTTTTTTTTTCTAAGAGTTCACTTTTGTGCCATGGTTTCTTTTTTATCCTTATTCTCTGCTGCTTTTCTTCTTTCGGCCATGTTGTTCCACTTTTTTTTCTCTGTTTTGGTTTTAGCCGTTAAAAACTAGCAGCAACAACAATTTGCCTTTTCTTTTTCACTCACAGGATGTGTTCGAGGAGAAAAAAAGGAGGCGGGGGTTTTATGTATATATTTTAATGGAAAGTTAAGCTTATTATAAACTGTAAAGAAAATGGAGATTCCGTACTAAGTTTTGTTTTCTCGTTAGTTGACTGTGAAAAGCAAAGATTTATAACTGTGCCCCAGTTGTGGTTAAATTGAATAAAGGTATCCATCCTAAATTATACATATATGTATATGGAATAAGATTATAAATATATTTAATTCTTTTTTTTGTGGGTTAAAATTGATTATTTGCCCATTCTTGGTATTTGGCCCATAACTTAGCGCACTTTAAAATGTTCAACAAACATTTTAACTAAAACATCTAAATCAAATGCACCACATTCATTAAGAGAAATTTGCATGATTATCGCTTTAGCATACATGCATACAATAAAATCGATAATGAATAACAGGCAATAAATTTTATAATTATTATAACAGTGGCGGATCTAACTCATAAAGGGGGATGCAATCCATTTGAAAGGAAGGAGAATCAGTGATTTCAAAGGAAATTGACCAGTTTCAGAGTTTTTTGGGAGGGGAAATTTTTCTCATTCGCTCCCCCCATGAGTATACGCCACTGATTATTAGAACATTGTGACAATTTCAAAGCCTTTTCAAAGAAAATATAATTGGCTATCTGAAAACTGATCTCGAATTATCCAAAAATTATAAATAAAGTTTATTCAACAAATCAAAAGAGAATGTTTTGTTTTTTGCTAATCGTTTCAAAAGCAGATTTAGTATTATGTTTAAAAATTTGTTTTTAAGGCGATCTAAGAATGTAATAGAAAAAAAGGAAGGTATCACATAGAAATGTATATTGATCATCATTAGACTGATCGTCAATCTAAAAGTTGTTTGGATTAAATCAAGTGTCTTTTCATTATAAAATCGTATTGTCTCCATGGTGCCATGATAAATGAACATAGCTTGGTAAAGCAAATAGAGGGTTTGAGTCATTTTGTGAAACATATTTATAAATAATTTCCATACTAATATGCATTTTATGTAATTAGCGGTTAAAATAATAAATACAGTACATAATTATCGTTCATTGGCTGACCGCACAGAAGGCAGTTTGTAGAGGGGCAAATTAAATGCGGCACGATAAACTGAAATAAACTGGAATGAATGCATACATATGTACATATATATATTATGTCTATACACACATATCGGTACTATGCTATATTGAAAGTTTGGCACTTATCTCTGTTAGTGCAGGTGTGTGTGTGTGGGCATGTGTGAGTGTTAGCATTAAGGCATTAGCACCGCAAAAACATCAACTAATTGTGCATTTTAGCGATAATAAACCCACACGACAAGAGTTTATTATTTCAGGCTGAGGACAAAATGCGTATACGCCACGTGGTACAAAAGCATTTATTCGAATTAGTAAAAGCACTGAGAGCGACAGAGAGAGAGAGAGAGCGAGAGAAACAGAGAGATCGGGTGGGTACAAATGACAGGCAGATGGAGATAGAGGGAGCTCAACTGAACTCAAAGTGACAAAAGTTTGACATTCGCATATGCCCTGGGCGATATTAATAAGCATCGCATTTATTAGCGGCAGTCAAATAAAGAGATAAATGTCACTCATACGCCCACGTAACACCACGAGAGCTCAGCTGCTGTTCGGGCCAAAGCCCAGTAAAATATTAAAATATTTAATTTTCAATGTGTTTTGCCTGTATATGTATGTGTGTGGGTATATGTATACCTTCGTCAAAAACTATACCCCATGGCCATGACAAATATTTCAAATAGTTAAGCGCATTAGTGGCATTTGCCAGGCATCGCATCGCAACGCAATGTGTCGTGTCGCATCACGTATACGCATCATGCACCGCAGCCAATTAAAGTTTTTAAGCTTACCTTTAGCTCCCCTGCATCTTGCTAAAAACTATCATTTAGCAAACGAAACTTTTTAGTTCACTTCGCATGCGAAACTTATCTATTATCCATTACAATTGGTAAATGAACTTCATGCCCTAATGAGCTCGAGGGAATTCAAATCAAAAATTTTGTGCATAACTTTTTCCATGTCTCTTGGCTAAATGTTTTCTATGCAATTTTAATGTTACATCATTGAGAAAGTTTGTTGTTGGTTGCTCGTTTTTGATTCTTGCTAGCCCTCAAATGGCAAATTAAAAAGCATATGGCAAATCATTTATGCATATGTAAAATGTTTTTGCATAAATTGGATTTCATTTTTACCACCTAAACAGTTTCAACTTGCCTTTCGAAATATTAATGTCATGTCAAACAGCAATTATGCCATGTAACAACAATGTAATAATGGCGATAAATCCAAGCTACATTCAATGCTACATACAGACACAAACACAAACAGAAACACAGCACACGCACACATAAACACATACAAGGCAAACACAAATACAGAGAGACATTTGTATACTTGAGCAATTTGGCAAATAAATCATTATTATTTAATCAAATTTGTCATTGATATTGTTCTCAGAATGTTGCAAACCATTTACTTCCATTTGCCTATGCGGCGGTATGTCGGTGTCTACGTCTCTTGAATTCAACAAGAATTTCGTCGTTGAACAAGAATAAAGACACAATTATAAATAGAAGAAAATATTTTTTATGAAATATAAGAATTTTTTGTACCAAGTCTACTAAATATTAATTTTAAATCTCACAACAAATACTTTGAAGTGAAGAAGAAATTAAAGTTACATTAAAAAGCAGAGAAAATGTTTTATTAAAACAAATATTTCTAATCAATTTTATAGAAATTTGTATTTAATTCAAATAAACAAATATCCTGACAGTTGTTATTTGAAATATGTTTGACATTTATCTTATTATATGTGAAATCCATTGTATTATAGGTTTGATTGTTTAAAATTTTCGTTATTTACTTAAATGCAATTATATAAGCACTCTAAAAATGTATCATTTTTAATGCTCACAATCAATCAATTTATTTAATTTTACACCATATGAGTATCAATTAGGCCTAAGAGGAATAATTGTATTTTAGTTCTAATTGTTATACATTAAGTGTATAAGTACTGCAAATAGCAGTGGTTGGTGCTGCAAGGGGGGAAGGCGCAGAAGAGTAAGCTAATATACCCATGCCCATGTGTTTGCCTGGTTTAAATTCTACTAGCTATAAGGTTTAAAGCTACTTAAGATATAGCAACAATTGGTCGACAATGAAGATCTACTTGTTAGTTTTTTAACGTTATTGGAACTGAATTTGAATATACTTATTTATTTTTCTTGTTTTGTCTCAGCTGCAGGCAATAACACATAAATACTATATCAATTTATATATTATATGCAGTCCTCAGATAAGTTGTCTAAGTGACCCAGTCATTTAGTCAACCGAACATCGAGGATCCGGGTTCGAATGCCAGGCTAGTAAGTATGGATGTAGTTTTCGTCTAACCGAAGTCCTTGGTTGCAGTGCTTGTAAAAATAGAAGGCCTGATAGTTGACCAGTGTATCCTATATTTTAAAAATAATAGTTAGTTTGATATGCATTTTCAGGAAAACTATAACCCTATACTTGTATTTAAAAGAAATTTGGATTAACAATATTCCGACGTATAATCATAACGCTTTTTCTTTACAGAAATAAAAATCAGGCAAGTAATTTTACGAAATTTGTTTCTTAAGGGGCAAATCAATTTAGAAAACAATTAATGAGTCCTTTCACTTTTACATATCTCATAGGGGCTTATGTAAGGTATGTGGTAGGTTAAAGACTAATTAGTTCGATCAACTTTTTTGCTTGCCATCAACTACATAATAAAAATAATATGTTGTGTATTTCCTAGTAAATTATTTAATACTATGTATAACAAATACATTACAAAACGCAAAGCAAACGATAATTTTTAGTAGTGCCAGGGGCTATGAAATGTTTTGATTGAAATTGAACATCAAATATATATTTCATGTCTATTTTTGCCCCGTAATGCGTAAATGGGTTAAAATGATGAATTCTTTCATCGCATCATTTTGGTATCTTTCAACTTTACATGACAACAATTGCTCATAATTATTATGTTCATGTGAATGGTAAAATATTGCATAGATGTATGTATTTAGATAGGATTAAATTAGTCAGAGACATATACATGAAACCACACAGTACCCACACACACACACACGAGCAGAGATTGATGTGCAATCAACGGCAAATGATTATTAAATTTACATGCAGTCATCTCTTCACATGAATCTCACATTGAGTTGATTTAATTTTTGGTTAATTTGCCATAATATTTTGTTGGATAATTTTATGAAAATCTCTTTAGGTGAAATGCGTAAATGTGTACGCACAACATTTGAATGAATAAATGCTACGAGAAGGACACTAATCGAATAGAGCAAGGCATTATATATTCTGTTGCCATAGAGGGTAACGATTCAAATTGAAAATGAACTTTATCTAAGCGTAAAATATGAAGTATATAAATTAATATATTGAGAATATTCGAGCGTAGATAGAATTTCTAATAGAATAAATTAATTGACCGAAAACTGAAATAAGCAAAGTTGACTTAAATTAAATATAACTTGACATTTAAGAGTTCAAAGAGAAGTTGAAGGCATTTGAGGAGGAGAAAGTAAAGGTAGAATAATTTTTAGTAAAAGGAAATGCAACTTAATGATTTATTAGTTTTTCAAGTACTTATCATGATTTATGATGTATTGATTTATTTGTTACCGGGTTTATTCTCTGTTTTTATTTTTGTTGTTGTTGGTTGGTTTTTGTTATGCTTAGTTAGTTTCGTTACATTAATTAATAATACACCAGGTGGTTGTGCCAAAGAAGGGACTTGGCAAAACTTTTCGCTGGTGTTGCACACACGCACACGCCCACGCATACACACACAAGCACCCATCCATAAATTGTGCTTATTTGCATAATTCCGGGGCATTGTTAATGATTGTGAATAAAACTCCAAAATTATTTTGCTTGTCAATCAATTGATTCCCTTAGTGCCAAGCACTTGAGAATTAATATCAATTTGTATTCATTTGTGAATATTACAAAGGGATTATACAAAATTAATTAAAATTTTGCACAATGCCAGCCAGTTGCTGGCAATGATCCTTTCACTCCGCATTTCCTCTTTACGATATGAAATTTCATCAATTCTGGCACCGCTAAATGAGTTTAATCACATTGATGGCTCCCCCCACCGCACACTCACACACACAAGCAACATCAATTAATCATCAGCACACAAAATTCTCAAATCCTTGGCAAAGCCCGCACATTACGCATACGACACGTAGACCCACAAGAAAGTTCAATTGCCAATTAAAAACAAAAAACAAAAAAAAAAAAAAAGCGAAATTTTCAATAATAACATGAAAAACATTGGAAAAACAAAACTCTTGCCAAAATAAACTCAATGCAAAAGAAACCCAAGACGAACGCAGTCAATAAACGACATCGTTTTGAAGTGCTTGGAACTTAAAGTCTCCATTTTCTCTGCACACCTGTCAGCCACATCCACCCATCTGCCCATCTACCCATAGACGGGGCATGGGCAACCGCATTCAGCGATACATACAAACATGTCATTATCATAATAAGCAGCAAAAGATGCCGAAGGAGTCGTCCTTACAGTACTCGTTGTTACTGCTGCTGCTGCTGCTCTTCCTTTTGTTGTTGCTCCTGTAGCACACCCACATAGACACACAAACACACACTGGCACACTGACACACACATAACCATTCGCCATTTGCCATTTGCCAGTTGGCAGTTTGGCATTCCCATTCTGCTTCAGTGAAGCATGCGAAATTGGCGACAGTTTGTGTGCGCATAACTGAGCATAATCGACGCCTTTCGGTTATAATTAACTCATTAAAGTGAAATGGCAAGCCGCAAAGATGTGCTACCGCTAAGACTGTTAGCTGACTAACAGCCAAAAGCATCAATTTCTACATGTTGCCCCATGTAATATGAGTAGGGCATCCAACAGCTGCTTCTTCTTGTCATGGATCTCGATGTTTGCCAACATGCAGCACTCAGAGAAACCAAAAAGTGTATTTTGATTTTGTTCAAGCATTTCACGGATTTCATAGAGTAATAAAAATTTGAGACGTATCCTATAAATGTTAGTTAATGAATAGCAACAACTTAGTCTAATTTATATTCCTATTCATATGTTCATTAATTGATGGTTACAGATTCTTGAATCGAGAGTCGAAAATCAACATTAAATCTTAATTCAAGAACCTTTGGGAGATCATAAATCTCTTAATGTGCTTAATTAACTCTTTCGCCAAGTATCGTAGTCGAACGAATAACTATTTTAGTTGTTGTGTGCAATAGATAAACACAATAAAATCGAATCGGATATATGTAAGTAGATATAAGACAACTCTTTCAACTTGTGTGCGGTGGTTTTTTCAATTGGACCACTGTGCCACAGATGTTCAGCCTCTCACACGAACTGTGAGTTGTCGTAAATAAGAAATGAAATCAAAGTTAACATTTTGTAAATCTGATTTTTATAACTTTTCTTTTTTTTTCGCGGCAATTTTCACACAAACACTCACACATGAGCACGCACACACATGGGACGAGTCTCATGTGAAATTGCAATTAAATTAATGTCACGCATACGACGCGTATAACATGCGCTCAGCGTCCTGTGTCCTATGTTTCATAGGATGTGTGTGTGTAAAACGGGAACAGGAACAGGAACAACGGGCCACATAGCTCAGGTTTTATTGCTCAGCCGCAAAACAACAACAGCGTCAACATCGGCGGCAACAGCAGCAGCCAATGCCCCACAATTAGTGCGTGTTGGTAACCAGCAGCAGTAGCAGCTGCTTGGATTTGTATTGTGCGGGGTGGAGGGTGGTACAGGCAGTGGGTGGGAAGACGGGCAAGACTGGTGTTTGGATTTGTTGTGCTCTGCATATAAATCGATGCTGATGCTGTGAAAATTTGCTAAAATAACTACAGACACACTCTTGCCAAAAGCAATTAAACTGCTAAAACCACATTTTGTGCGAGAAATAATTGCAAAAATGCCAAAACATAAAGCCCAACAACAAACAGGGCAGAAAACAACAACAAAACGGGACAAAAAAAAATTCACGAACAACAACAACAACAATAAGAACACACCAATTACAATAACGTCACCCGCGACAGAGAACGGATGAGCTATGGGGGGGCAGAGTTCAGTTCAGCTTGCCCCAAGGGATGAAGTGAAGTGGAGCTGGGTAAGCTGAGATTCGTTCGAGTGCGTATTCAGTCAGTGATCGATACACATAACCGACAAAAAGTCAAACCAACCAAAAAAAAAAAAAAAAAAAAAACAAAAAAAAAAAAAACGCCTGCGGCAATTTAAATTATTACATCGACTCACAGATACCTGGCAATAGTTCTAAACCTGGCAATTGCAGTGGAGACTTGTAGCTCAAGTAACATAAGGCCTAAATTCGAAAATACTTGGGATAATTGATGGGAGGAGAAAAGAAATTTTAAAGAGAAAATGAAAAATTAATTGTGAAAAGTCCACAAAAATCGAGGTTTGGTTTATTTTGTTTTAGAACTAATTCGGAAAACCCCTCAAAATAGCATTTGAGTCCATATACCCGATCAATTTAACAAATTGCTGGATACCACAAATATTGTAGGCTGAATGGCAACAACAACACCGGGAACGAAAAAATGGCCAACAACAAATCAAATATATTATAACGGAAAAACAAACCAAAAACTCAACGCCAGCTTCAATAACAATAACATTGATGGGCGTGGTGCGTGGGGAGGCGGCGCGACAACGCACACGAGAGCGAAAGAGAAGGAGTGGAAAAGGAATTGGGAGAGCGAGGATAAATGGATGGCCAAATGTGCGAATGCCAACTGACAGAGCTCGGTTGCGGCGGTTTTGTTTACACTTTACAATAGGATTTCTGAGGCTTTTGCGGCATTCGAAAATTTCTGGCCCAAAAATATCTCAAAAGGCAACAAATTAGTTAAACAAAACAACAGCAAACGGATCAACTCAAGTAGACAAATATTAGTACAAATTTCAAACAGTTTTGCATCCCCTAAGAAAAAATATTTCAAATAATTTATTCAATACCAAAAAAAAAAAAAAGGTTAATCACAAAATGGCGAGTTGAACTCAGTTTTTTAATTGATTCTATTTAATCCTGGATGGCCTAATAACATAATATTTGGTATTTTATAAATATTGACTAAAGTCATAAAGATCATAATATACATTTAATATATAAAATAAAATTGATTGGAAGTTACATAAAACAGTTAAAAATAGACAAATGTAATGATAATATCAATAATTTTAACAATATGTATTGAAATTATAGTATAAATGTTTCAAATAAACCAAAGTAAGCTTAAAAAACATTAAGAAATTTGTAGCTTAAATAGGAAATGTGTAGCCTACCTTAAGGCTAAGATTGTATTGATTTTTAAATTTGAAATCCTGTTATAGCAATTAGTGTGATATACATTTATGTATACATAAATTATCAAACCGATTAGTTGCATAACTCAAAGCTGTTGAAATAATTCAAATAGTCTGTGTTATTTATTAAATTCTGTTATTTTATGTAGAACAGAATAAATTTGGAATGTGAATAGCATAAACAACAAACGCACAAACATATATATATATACATATATATATATATGAATACGTATATACAAAATAAATGACAAACGCGGTTCAGAGTCGTTTGCCATTCGCGCGAGTGAAAGACAAATTAAGATTATAAAAAAAATAATAATAATAAAAATAACATATACACACAAACAAACAAACTCCCAGTCAAAAGGAAAAAAAATGCGAATTGATTGATTGATTTATCAAATATATATATGTATAACATATATTGCTGTGTGTGTGCTGTGCAATGTGCGTGAGCGAAAGGTAAGTGTGGTTGTGCCTGTCTCTATCGTTGACTGCCTCTGTCCATATCTGCCTCACTGTCTGCGTCTGTGACTGCGGTGCGTTTGTGATTTGACAGACAAACTGACAGCAAGACAGTCAGCCTAAAGGGGCCGAAGGGAGTTGGCGGATTTGCGGGGAAGTTGAAGGTGATATGAAGTCGAGCCTGTCGGCATTTATGTATGCGCGTAAATCCCCCCATCACCGAACAATCGGCAGGCCCCCTGTTCAGCCAGTAGCAAGTCAGTGCGTAGATAGATTCCGTCGTTTTCGTTTCAACTACCTCTCCCTCTTTGTGTTTGTTTGTGTGTGTGTGTGTGTGTGTGTGTGTGTGTATGTGCGACACGTAGCACATTTTATTTTCCAAGTAATAAATCAATTTTCCGCACCACTAAAAATGAAAACGAAGAGAAAAAGAAAAACCGAACGAAACGTTGCTGAAGCTACCTATCGAGTGGCAGGCCAAGAAGTGGCAACGATTGGAATTGGAATTGGGGTTGGTGGCAGCTGCGTGAGGGGCTAGTGAGGGGTGGTGTTTGGGGCCGGTGATGGCGAAGGCGATGCTAGGCGGTTGGGGGCAACAGTTGGCGCACCTGAGAAGAGCGTAAATTAAAGTCACTAAATCAAAAAAAATTTCCCAAAAAGAAAAAAAACGCACAACAAAAACAAAATGAAACGAAGCTAAGGAGAAAGTTAACATTTGTTTACGTGGTTGGACGGTTGCGAAGTCTTAGACGTAGTTGGCCAGAAAGTTTGGGCTCAAGCAACAGAAACAGAAACTGAGCAAATGAGCAACAAAAAAGTAAGCAAAACAATTTGTTTTTCTCTTTCGTTTTTTTTTTTTTCATTTTGTTATTGTTGTTGCTGTTGTTTTTGTTCTTGCCTTTTTGGCGAGTTGCGGCAATTTGTTTTGAGTGGGGTCAATGGGACCTGGGGAACAATACTACATACCAACAACAAAAATTCACAAGGAGTTGGGGGTCCATGTGGCTGGAAGGGGCAGCAAGCAGAGCTAAAACAAATCAAGTCAACAATCAACTAAACGCACAAACACACAGACTGAGTCCGGAGAGCTAAGCACACAGATTCGACATTTGGTTACAGGGGCGGCAACGGCAAAGAGCAACAGACACCCTGTAAAAGTTAATGTAACGGCGCATTTAATTGCACGCACGGAATGAATGCCACGCCCCCCACTTGCCCCTTTTGCGAGTAGAGTGGCCAGTGGAGTGGACATTGCTCGAACTTTTTCTCCATATAATCTTTTACTTGCGTTTCGACCCTCTTCTTACGGCACTTACTTGGCTTTTTGGCCTGTTCAACAGTTTTTAGCAGGTGAAGTAAGTAAAAAATGGCTATTAGCCAAAGCATTTTATGTCTGTATGTGTGTGTGTGCCTTTTTTTCTTCTTCTTAAGACAAACTGCCGTCTCTGCTGCCGTCTCCCTGCTACTCTGGGGCAGTTTTTACTGTCTGGCCTCCCTTTGGCAGCCCTTTGTTGTCTCTAATGCGCTTTGCTATTTTTTAATTATAACGCAAGTTACCTGCAAATGAAAAGTAAAAGGGCTGCCAAGACGACGACAACACCAACAACAACAACAAGAGCAACAACAGCCATAGCGAAAAGAGGATCTACAGCAACATTCACGTCCTGGCCAAAGAGCTAGAGCTAGTAGCAGGAACAGGAAAGAAACGTGAACAGGATGTGTCTGCGGCCAAGACACGAATTCAGCCAACATAGACAACACTCAAATAGCTTTTTAGCTGCAACCATAGCGAAGGCAGTGAAAAAGATAAAAAAAAAAAAAGAAATGGGAAAAACACAACGAGCGAACACGGGGAAAATAAGTAAAATTCGCTGGCAACAATTTTAATTGCGTAAACTGTGCAATTTTGCTCTTTGTTGCTTTTTCCAACTCTACGACTGTCTCTCTTTATCTCACTTACTCTCGCTCTCTCTCCTTTCTCTCCCTATATATAGATATTTTTATATATATAGATACATTTTGCTCTATTTTCATTATTGTGTTGCAATAGCAAAGGCCAAGTTGCGGCAAAATTAAATTACTCATACGCTCAGTTGGTTAGCACAAAGCGCCTCTCAACTTGAGACTACCATGGATTTATTGTTAATTGGAAATGAGGCATGCTCAGACTATGTGATGCCAACTAGATTTCCGCCACTCAAACAGCCAGAAAATTCAGAGAAATAGAATCATAGAACGATAGACAAAGACAATGATATAGAGAGAGAGACCGAGAAAGAGAGTAAGAAACTATTTCTGATGAAAACCCACAAAAAAAAAAAAAAAAATGCAAGCCAAAAAGAAATGAGAGAAAAAACGCTGACAAATAGCACGCGTAATTAGAAATTAAGTTTCTGCTATTTCTGCCTGTGGCTGAGGAGTGATTAGTGCAATGACAATCTAGTATAGAACCCTGGGCCAACGAGGGGAACAGAGAGACTCAGAGGGCGGAAGAGAGAGCGAGAAGAAGCTTGGGGGGCTATAAGTACAAGCAACTGTAACTGACAGAAACTGCTGTCGTGCTGAGGTAATTTATTAAATCTCTACTAAGCATTCTGCTTTACATCAAAAACTTTACTGCTTAAATTTCTATATGTATGTTTACAAGCATCTTGTGAACTAAGTATCATTAGGCATTAACTGTACTTTACACTATACTTACCACATAATGCTACAGAATAATGTATCAAAGGCAAAATCGAAATAAAAACGAAATTCTCTAGCTAAGAATCAATTATTATTTTAAGACATTTTTGTAAATAATTCATTAATAGGAAATATTTCTGTATTTTGTTTTTTGCTGAAATCAATTTAAGCAACTTCATATATTGTGGGACCAGAAATTGACTAGTAATTAGTAAGTAATTATTAACCACAATAATGTTTTATAACTACTTAATTTAGAATAGGAAAATATATTTAATTCCAATTTCGACTCGACTTTAAAGGAAAAATGAAATTAAGATGTGAAAACGATTCATATTAACAACAGATTAAAAGCGAGGAATCAGAATATGGGAATGGCAAACATACTTCAATACGAAAGCCCTTCAAGTAGCAATATGAAATTCAGATAAACGCCAAAGGCCATATGGTAAAACAATTCACCTGAATTAAAAGTACAATACACTTCTCTTTAGGTTGATCAAAGAGAGTTGGGAATAATTAAAATGTAATTTATGGCAGCAAATCTAAAAATGTCAAAATATAAATAAAAATATGCCGTTTGCCAGATTTAATGTGGACCACATTTGTAGAAAAGTTTTCAGCAGTTTAGATGATATTTATAATTTCTTTAAAAAAAAAAAAAAAATGACTAATTAATATGATTTCCAATTGTTAAGAAATTACCCTAGAAGTAACTTAATAAAAAATACATCATCGAGGCACAAAATAAACTTGTCACCTCAAACCTATTCTCATACTCAAATCATATATGTATGTATAAGGACTCTAAGGATAGAAATGGATACTTTTAAGCAATTAATTTATAAAGATACTGCCTGACAATGACATTTTCGATTTTCTCTATTGATAGTTACCTGAGTGATAATTCTGTCTCAAATGGTTCAAGATTTTTTGAATGCAATTGTTCTTTTTTTTCGATTAGCTTGAGCAACTCGTTGAGCTATTAAGAGACATGTGGACTTACTTGAATTTTGCTGGTACCCCTAGTAAAAGGGCCGAGCCTTTATAGCCTAACTCTGTTCACAATTTCTTCTATATTTCACATAGCTTCAAATTAGAATGGCTAATTGCAAAACTCCTCACATCACAATGACAATTTCTTTTGTTAACTTGTCCAAAAACTTGCTTCTGGCATCTCTGTCTGTGTGTGGAGGTGACTGTGTGAGTGTGTGTATGTGTGTGACTTCTTGGTTGTGTGACTATGACAACTGGAATAAAAAAACGGGAATTTCTTGCTCTTTCGAGATGTCCTTGTTGCAGTTAAATTACTTCTCGTTTATTTTAAATTGTGAAAAATATGTGCAAATGCTCCTTCCATCCAAAAATCTTCCAACCAAGCAGACATTACACAATGATACCTAACAAGGACGAGCCGAAGCTGAAGCAGAAATGGCAACAGAAACTGAAACTGAAACAGAAACACGATTGTACTTTACCAGCCAGGCAGACAGACAGAGTCAGCCGGCAGTCAGGCAAGCAAGCAAGTCAGGGTAAAAAAGGCCAATGGAAAAACATGGGCGAAATGTTCAGCAATTTGCAATGGAAAATTGCACGCGTTGTATTTTCAAATAATGCGAAAACTTTTCCCGCCTATGTTTTCGAACAGAAACAAACCAACGAACCCACCAAACAACCAACCAACCAACCAGCCAACCATCTAGCCAGCGAACCAACGCACCAATCCACCAACCAAGGGAACTGAACCAAACAGCTTCCAGCTACCATCAGCTACTATCCGAAAGCAACTCCAATATACTTTTGTTTCTTTGCTTCTATTGTCCTGCTTTTTCCATGATGCCGCTGAACACTGAACACTGAAGCTGCTTCTGATGCTGCCTGTGTGAAATGCAATTTCTCATATTTGCATAACTGCAGACAGCAGATAGCTCAAAATAAAGTTGAAAATTTTCACTGTGGTGGCGGGAACAACAAAAACAACAACAACATCAGCAGCAATAACAACAACTTTAATATGACCAGGCCGCATGGCGTAATTGCCCCCGTCCTACGTATCCGATCCGAGCGATTACACAGAAAGAAAAAAACTTGATATAAAGTTAAAAGAAGTTTATCAAAAACAAAATATGAGAAGTCAAACGTTATCAAAACTTAAATCCCAGTAAGACATTACGTTTAAGTAGCTAAATAAGGAAGACTTGGTTTAGAAACAAAACCAAAAAGACTGAATAATAATCTGACATGAGGAAGAGTTTATTTGGCATCTAGACAATGCATTTAACTTCCATTTCATTTAAATGAACGGATTGTATTAATAACTTCTCTGTTCTTGTCATAATTGATCGCTGTTCTGTTTAATTTGATATCAATATTGGAGTGGCCACATTATTTGTTATAGTGTTATTAGAAGCAGAAGCCACTGCGAGCAATAGAAATAGTATTTCTGCCTGCCACCAGCGAAATCCCTTCCGCTTTGGCCGTATACTAGACCAACTGAAGCTCGGCGGTTTCCGCACACTGTGCTTGCGATTTTACAAACAATACTGCATGGTGGAGGGTGTGGAGGGCGGTTTAAAGTAGATAACGGTGCGCTGGTATGCAGTAGGAGACTCAAATCAACGGAGTTACGCGCATAGCGAACACAATACATATAAGACAAAGCATACTTTCGGGCGCAAATAACCAAACGCACTTGCAACGGAAACCAGAATTGAGCGCCTTTCGCTGGACATGGAACAGACAGAGAACGAGCGGAAGGGAGGTGGTATAGAGTTTGGCTATTCTTTTTGGAACAAACAGAAATCACAGTGCCAGAAGCAGCAGTGGCAACATCAGGTTGGTCGTTGCTAGGGTAAAAATTTCACACAGAGTATATATATGTATGAGAGAGACACACGCATACACACAGAGAGAGAATGAAAGCAAACAATCTGGCCAAGGGACAATTTTCCCCGTCCTGCGTTAACCAAAAGCAAACATAATTGATATCGTAATCAATTCAAAAATCTAGAAAACTAAAAACTGCAAATGCTGTGAAAACAACGCCAGGGACATGGTACATGGCCACAGGCCACATTTCAGCACAATATTGAACATTCCCCATGCCCCATTCCACATTCGTCAGCTTGCGTCACCTCCATTCTCGCCCTCGCCCTCGCTCACGCCCACTATTCACATATGTGTTTGCCAGTGCGTGCCACTCAATCAACTCTGAAAAAGTCTACAAATATTAGCCCCTAATGCCATTGAGACCAGGATGAAGGAAGCAGGACATTGGATGGAGGACTCATGCCCATAAAAAAGTGGAATTGTATATAAAAATGAAGCAGAAAAAAAAAAAAAAAAAAAAAGAACGGAAAAGCAAAAGAAAAAAACGTGTGGCAGCTTCAAATAAAATTGTTGCGACAAAGGCACCAACAGCATTGCCATCTGAAGGAGCAGCAGCAGCAGCAGCAGCAGCAGCAGCAGCAGTGGGCACAACGATAACATTAAGAAGAAGTATCGAAAAAATGTGTAGTGCTACAGACACACACACGGACACAAAAAAAGCAACGTCGACAAGGACACAAAAGCTGAATAACAACACAATCAAGCGAGGCGCGCTTTCTCCTTAGTCGGATGTCTGGGCAGAGCAGGCAGGATGGGGGAAAAAACGAAGCGTGTCTGGGCATAGGCAGCGCTGCATAAGTTCCCAGCGCCAACGAAAGCGGCACGTAATAACATTTTTCTAAAGAAAGCAACAAGAACAACAACAACAAGAGAAACAACAACGACAACCGTTACAGACCATCCCAAACCCAACCAAGAGCAGACGAAGATGTCAAGCTAAGGAGCAGACGCTGTAGAAGACCGAGTAAGAGAATAAAATAATAAAAAGAAAAAATGAAGAAAAAACCATCTTTATTTTTTCAGCTGTAACGAACATCTTATACACTTCAAAAGGGCTCAAGGATTAAGGTTTAGAAAAACATTAATTAGGTAACAAATCGTAGTTGATCGCAACAAGATTTTAATAATGATTGCGGGGAGTATCAGGTTTTGCTCTTTTCATTATAAATTTTCTACATATTCATTAAAATTTTAAATCAAATTTTAAAAAATGGTTAAACAATATGAATTCGAAAATTGGTTTCCTATTTAAAAGTTCCTTTTATATTACTTATTGATATGATTTTTTAAAAAGGAATGTGTTTTTAAAATAAATGCAGATCCAAGAGAAATCAATGAAAAAGCTATTCATAAGCTGGGTCCACTTTGGTGCTGAACTAAACATGCCCTTCAATTTGCCAAGGGTATTTAAATACAAAAAAAAAAAAACGGAGACGAAGAATTGAACGTGCGTGGTGGCATGCCCTGGGTTCTTCTGGAATGCTGTCAGGAGACAAGTTATTGTTTTTGATTTCATTTTTCTTGCGTTGCCCACTTTACGGGCAGATTGGTGTTGGAGTTGAAGTTGTTGCTGTTGTTGGTGGCTAGAGAACCACCATTGATGTGGGGATATGGGTAAGAGATTCAAGAGCTGCTTATTTCCATATAAGGAATATGTGCGGGCTTCTATGTGGGGCTCGTGTGTGTGTGGGTTTGTCTGTGTCAAATTGGTTAGTTTGGCTAATCGAGGTATTTCTGTTGGCTAGGCCAAGTTAGGATTTCAGTTTTATGGCCAAGAAGAAGAGAGTAAAGATATTCCTGCTGGTTGAGAGATTTTACATACATAATCCTAAATGCAAAGTTATTATTATTACAGGTTCAAACTCCAACTTAAGCCAGGTTAGATGACTGGCGCTTTAAAAGGGAAATTGATTTTCTTTAACATGGCAGAAACAACGAACTGTGTCAATTAGATATGCAACTGACATGAAACATAAAAACATTTGCGGTGGTGTTGGAATGAAAAACAAAAAAAAAAAAAAAATAGTAGAAAAATAGAAAAAACAAGATGGGTGGTGGGGGTAATAGAACATGCAATGTATGTATGTAAGTAAATAAAACCACCAGGCATGACAATCAATCATTCAGCCAGTTGCACAAACTTCCGCAATTTTCTCTTCTTCTTGTGTGACTGAAGAAGAGGAACTGCGGTGCTCTCTAGCACAGAGAGCTATCATTAGGCTTCCAGCATTTCAGCCACAAACTCGGGATTGTTTCACTCGCAAACTAACTTTGAAAACTTTCTAATAAAATAGCCCTCTCGCACATACAGATACACATACATGCATAGTGCTATTGGGGTCCTAAAAAGGACCAACAACTCGCCTTGGTTCCTCCACTCTAGTCTATGTACAGTTACATATGTATCCAAGCGAGCACGCCAAAGGCAGAACCACAATAGCATCAGCAGCAGCAGCGACAACATACCCTCTATATATCCTCCCCCCATCTCCTACTCTCCTACTCGCGCCTACTTGCATACTTACTCTGACAAAATGCAGTTTCAAGTTACAAGAGAAGGAATCAGGCGGTTATACAGGGGTGAGGAGACGGGGTTTACATGGAGATAGTAAAAAGCTTTTTCTCTTTTCTCTTCCATGCTCAGTTTGTTCGTTTCCCACTTGTTTCACTATCTCTCTTACATTTCTGCTCTGTACATGCATGTGGGAGAATTTATTCGTGTGTGTGTGTGTGTAAGTCGAGCCACACACATACATGGCCGCAACATCCGTTACAATTTTTTACGACTGCGACTCGAAGCGCCGGCTGAAGCTGACGTTGATGTTGATGCTTTCGGCGGCAGGAGCAGCTTCTCTTCTAAACGTGTGTGTGTGTGTGTATGTGTCTCTGTGTGTGTGTATGGGTGCATGGGGGATGCCGCAGTTTAAGGGATTGAGGAAATTTTTGTGGGTTCCCTTCAGTAATGATATGGAATGTGTTGGAA
The DNA here is from genome assembly GCA_018150345.1 of Drosophila equinoxialis. Taxonomy (NCBI): domain Eukaryota; kingdom Metazoa; phylum Arthropoda; class Insecta; order Diptera; family Drosophilidae; genus Drosophila; species Drosophila equinoxialis. The sequence continues at coordinate 8,884,474 of JAECWI010000562.1, read as the reverse complement.
TTTCAAGAAGTTACTTCAGATTTCTTTATTTATTTAAATGAGCAGCCACCGAGAATGCCACTGTCTGTGGTGGGCAGCCAAGCCGAACCGAACCAAAACGAACCGAAGCCAAACCAGACCAAGCCAGCATCTTCAATTTGAAGACTGACTGACTAACTGACTGACTGACTGACTGACTGAACGACTGCTTGACTGTGCCAGTGAGCATACAACTTAAATGAGCGTTGTTATCAGTCTCTCTTGCTGCTCCCTATGCGGCTGTCTCAGTGTGTTCGTCTGTCTATCTGTCTGTGTGACTGTGCGTGTAATTGTACGGGCAAGAAGAAGCTGAGTCAAGAGCGGCACCATCCAACCAACCACCCACCCACCCACAAGCCCACACAGCTCGAACAACCAGCAACGTCATTGAAATTTATGCACGTTGTACTTTCGGTGTAGTGATATTTGTATTGGGAATTAAAACTATGCCCCCGGGATTATATCCTAATTTTCGGTGCTGCTGCTTCCGCTGATGCTGCTCTCTCATTGCGTTGTTCGCTTTCTGCCGTCATTCTGTTTCTGTTTTGGTGTCTGTGTGCCTTCGTTTTTACTTTTCATTGCTTTTGTTTTTCGTGTAATTAAAATAAAGGCGTGGAGTAATTGCTGAGGTCAGTGAGCAGCAGCACCAGCAGCCAAAAACATTGAGTACTTCATACCGTAACTTCCCATTCCCTTAACCACTCCGTTCAACTCCCACTCCGATTCCTACTCTCGGGCTGGCCACATTTCCACGTAATGCTAACTAAGCTCACAGAACTGCGCTGAAATTAACACTTTTTTGTGCTCTAGCTTGCCTTAATTTTTTTTGCTTTCCTTCTTGGTGTTTTTTTTCCCTGCTCTTGGTCTATTTTTTTTTTTTTTTTTGTGGGCAGGGTGAAGCAGTGTATTCCTTGGAGCTGAAACTGCTGTGAATTACCGAATAGCAGATAAAATTCTCAGTTTAACACTTTGTTAAAATGCTTGCCTCCCCCTGGACCAAACCCAACCCACCCCCATCTCTTCTCATTTCATACGCCATGTGGCTCCATGGCCCATAAAGTGTGCCAACATTTGTTGTTGTCGCTGGCCAGTGCTCTAACTGGACTTTGGTCACGTTGGTGTTTGCTGATGGTTTCTTTGGATTCTTTAGATTCCAGCTGCTGCTGCTACCGCTTCTCCTCCTGTGCGGCTGGAGTAAATTTCATTTTAGTTTTTTGATTGTCATTGGATTTGAGAACTTACCATCTCGTACGATATCCATGCTAATTGGATTCACAAATCAAAGTCTTTTATTGTATTTGATATGCAATTACTTGAATATAGAGCTCATACTAAGTTAATATTGATTAAATGAATTGAATTTTCAACCAATCTGTCGAAAGAGTAATAAGAAAGAAATGAACTTGAGAGAAACTTTTAAATATTCATATTTTTGAGAATAGAACAACACACAATTGCAAAAATATTTTTCAATTACTTCGTTCGAGTAGCATTCAACGATGGTTTTAAATTACGATATATTTCTTTAGATGTAAAACAATTCTTTTTCACACAAATTGAGATGTCTACAGAATGCAAAAAAAAAAAATATATACATAGAATAGAAATCAAATCAAACACCCTAAAATATACTCACACCACAGTCTAAATGAATGAAGTATACTATAAATATATATCCTTATATCAATGCTCAATGCTCCAGTGTACATAAGTCCCACATGATGTTAAAGTATTTCCAAATCAGTTTTTAGCCTCTGCAAGATCTCCCCAAAGCCAATCTCAATTAAGCTATTGGTGGCCTTCTTTTGCTTGTCATTTTTTATTTTCAATTTGTAATGAACTCTCAGAATAAAACTACAATCTTTCAGTGATCGCTACATGATCGGATTACAAGTTAAACTATTTAACAGACAGCCAAACTAACTTAAGTTTACATGAGTTAGTATTGAGTACATTATTACTTAAACTATTATGTTGATTAAGACATGGTGCGCAAAAAAAAACTAACAATAAGTGATTGATCTGATTATATCAAAAGATCTTTCTAATTTCTAGTTCTATTTATAGCATAATTGATGATTAACTGCCTTTCTAATATAAGTTACTCCCGACGCAATATTTTGCAATTAAACAAGAAGTCTTAATTAATATTGTCAACCAGTGATTGACATATCAAAATGGATACCAAGAGAAAGTTAAATAGATAGTCAACTATGTAATATGTCTGTTTTATATTGATTAAATTACTCTTGAAGTAAGCTTTCTGTGTATTCTTCAATTTGTTTATTTACGCATATATTTCAATATTTCTTAATTAAAGATTTAACTCTATTGGCTTTTGCTAACATGTTTTTAAATTTTATAACATTTTTCGGTAAGTGAAGCTTGAAACTTTCCATCATAGTCGCCTTGATGTAATCAGTGCTTAATTATGCTTGCTAGTAAAAAGCTAAAAGTCTGTCATTAATCAACATCATTTATTACTCGGCAAGGTTCTCATATTCGAATGCAAATTCAAGTTTTTGTTTACCCCCATCCTTGAAACTCCAAATATAGCTTGAGTCCCAAGGCAGGAACCACCTCCAAAACCACACCATGACCGTGGGGTGGCCCCAAATGGCCAAAAGTGAGCTTGATGCTTCGAGCGGCCAGCAACTATCCACTACTCAACCGGCTACCAACTACCGACTACCAACTACAACTGCCAACTAAGCCAAATTGTACGCTCAAGTGCCATAAAGCAATCAAAGTTGATATCAAAGTACCCAACATAGCTAACTTATGCTCTCATGTATTCAATTAGGACAGCTTTTCGAATGGCCCTGTGTCCTCATTCATTTAAAAGAATTAAGCACTTTTCTGGAAGAAATTACTGCAGCATCTATACTCCTAGCTGGTTCGGCTTTGGCTGGCTCCTTTAGGAACTTTCAACAACTTCCTATGCCCGAAAGTTTCCACAAATTAGTTATGCAAATTATGTGAGTCGTCGTCGTTGTCGTCGTTCTCGTCGCCCTCACCTCAACCTAAACCTTAGCAGCATGCCAGCAGCCTGACGCAACATTGACGACGACGAAATCCACATTTAAAACAATAGCAGGCTGAACGAACCATACTCACGCTACCAGCAAACGCTTACCAAGTAAGACTTCATCTCCAGCTACAAAATTTGGGACGAGGAGCAACTCCAACCAGCCCGATTAGGTCGCATAACAAAGTAGAATTTGTGTAAGTTCGTATTTAACATGCTTTATGCATTCCTCAATTATAAATAGATTAAAGTCCAAAATAGACTAAAGTTAAATGTTAACTTTCCGGCCGAGGCGGACACCATTCACAAAGCAATTAACGCGCCCCAAAGGAAGTGGGCGCCCAAGCAGGGGACAGAACCCAATTTAACTGACTGCCAACTTTCACAATCACTGCCCATCATCAATTTCAGATTTTTGTTGTATGTTTTATGAAGCAGTCAAGGCAAGGCAAGGCAAGACACAGACAGACCAAACAGACAAATAGACTGACTGACTGACTGACGGACGGACAGACAGATTGAAAGACAGACAGACAACCAGCAAGAGATAGGGACATGAGTTTTGGTTGAGGCGGGAATCGAGGGTGTTGCTAGAAAGTGAAAACAATGCCAGGCCACAAAAGGTTGGCAATGACTGCCCAGGGATGCCACCTCCTGCCGAGTGTGTGTGTGGTTTATAAGTGTATGTGTGTGTGTGTCTTGGTAAGTGTTTACTTAAGCGTAAGTCGAAGCCTGACCCTCCTCCAACTCCAACCGCCAACTGAACTTGAACCACATAGCACAACAACACAAAGAAAAGCAGATAAAGCAGCGACCAGGCCGGGGATTGGGAAAAAGGGTTGCTGGCATCTTAAAGGATTGCTCAAGTTTACGAAAACCAATATGTAAATGTGCGTGTTGTGATTAAGCACAAAAGCACAGACAGAACAGAACAGGACAGAAGAGAATAGATAGACAGACGAACGGACGGGCGGACAAACAGACATTCAGACAATCGGACGGACACACTTTGTTTAACCTAAACCCAAAAACCAAAATCTAACCACACCAAATGTAAACCAAAAACACACGAAAAAACAGAAAACACACCAAGAAACGCAACCAACTCAAAGGCAAAGGCAGTCGGCCAACTTTACACACCTCAAGTGTTTGTTTAGGTTGGCAAAAGTCGGTCGGTTGGTCGAGCGGAATGGATTAGAACTAAGTGTGGGGTGTCTAGAGAAGGTAACGGGACTCCGGGATCGGGGCAATGGCCATTTGAAGCTTTGTTGTTTTTAGCTAAAGGCAACATAAATCTTGTCTTGCCAAACAAAGGTGGTGCAAGCTCGGGAATGGGCAAGATTGAGAGGCTACACCAAGGCACAAGGTCTCAGCAAAAGACAATGGCCAATCCGTTTACACTGGAATGCCCGTAACTATTAGCGTAGAGCCTCCGGTTTCATTTCAGCTCATCTCCGTTTTCTGGTAAGGAAGGTGGGGGTACAAAGAGGTATGCGAATTTTTAAAGGTATCGCCCATAAATTGCAACCGCACAGGTGAGCAATGTGAACTAGTGTTGCCGCCTTGGCCTTGGAATCTTTTTGGTGCTAGCAGGACCACTCCTTGATGTATCTCATATACACACACACATGGACATGGACCTCACATACAAATGTATTTATGTTGCTTTGCTCCTCAAGCAGGATTTGAGCCTTATACTGGGGAGAGGAGGTGGGCTTCGCTTTCTTCGTGGTGTAATAAAAACTAAAATCCGCACAACAATATGTGCGAGGATAATGCCATTTCCGTTTTATGTGAAATCCTGTTAGTCCTTTGTCCGTCCCGTTGCTGTCTCTCATCTTCTTCTTTTCGCTAACTCGCTGTCTGTAGGAGTTAGTGTGCCTGTGCCTGTCCCAGCCCCTGTCCATGTGCCTGTGTGTGTCTGTGTGGCTTCCTCAAGGAGCGAAAGAGTTACGGCTCTACGGTCTACACGGAGCCAAAAAAAAAAAAGAAAAAAAAACCCGTAAGTGCGACCGCAACTTTTTGTCAGTTATGGCGCCATTTCGTATGCGTGCGGGTTAGATGGATGGACAAGAAATTTTTTATGGATTAGCCGGAGGAGTGTTGTGTCATGCCGAGTAGGGGAAGGATAATAAAGTTACAATGTTTGTAAATCAATAGGGAAATCAATATGGAAATAAAATATGCATTTCTCTTTTACGCCACAAGAATCGAAAATTTCAATTGCGGAAGCAACATTTGGAACGCCCGTTTATTTTTAATCCGCATTTGAAGGAATCCCTAACAGGAGTAGTAAGTATCTGTCAAACTATCTCTTTCCTTTCTTAAAATCTTTTGGAATCATCTAGAAATATCTAAATTATGCCTAATATAATTTTTCCAATCAGACTTGTCATAAATCACCAGCTGCGAATTTTCGTTGCTTATTTTACAATGCTAATTTATTACAAATTTTAAAATAGAAAGTCAATGATGCATTTGATGTATAAGAACAGTATGGAGCTATTATAATCAATCATATGAAAGAAGTCAATAGAAGAATTCCTTTAAAGCGAAAGTATTTTGGATCTTGTGCTAGATCTTCTTAAAAGTCCTCTGCGAATAAGGAGCTTAATGTTGCACATGGCTAACATCTTCAGTTTCGCTAAACTTGCGGTTAGACCACAGTTTTTAGAGATTTGGTAAAAAAAAAGAACAACCTTGCCAAAGGTTTTTTGTTTCAGTGTGTGAGTGTGGCAAGAACAAACAACGTCCGACGACACAGTGTGAAGTGAAAAAAAGCGCAACCAGAGAGTAGGACGACAGAAATAGAGAAATAGAAGATGAGCAGAACGGGAAAAAAAGCTAGAAAGAAAGAATAGTATAAGAACGGAAAGGCAGGAGAGTAAGAAAAACCATAACTAAATCCATTGCCATGCCATAGCATGGGCAAATCCAAAGCAAAGTCTGCGATGCAAATAGTAGAGATTATGGAGCTGCAGATGAATAAGAGAAAGAGAAAGAAGGCGAGGTAAGAGCCCAGAGAAGCCAGACCCAAGGCGCGCGGCTGAGACTAAGGCTCAGTGTACACACATACACATGAAAAAGGTGTTATATATGTGTGTGTATATATGTGAGCACAATAAATCTTGCAAGGGTGCCGAATGGCCAGAGTTGGGGAGGCGGGGCAAGTTGTAACCCACCGCGTCCACCCCCTCTAGTGAAAACCAAAACCAAATAAAACTGACATTATGCGAAAAAGCGAAAGCCATAACTAAAAGTTGGATAACGTGCCACCATGATGAAGCAGGAGCTGGAGCTCGAGTAGTAAAGTTGATACTGACGCTGAGATGAGGGCAAGGCAAAAACAGAAACGGAAAAATAGAAATGATAGCAAAGTTGTGAGTGCTGGGAATGTTGTGGGTTTGTGTGAATTGAGTTGTGTGGAGTCGGGAAGCAGTGGTGGGCATTTCAAAGGATCGAGCAAAGTGGTGCGGCTTCGAAAACGGAAATCGACTTTCGCAAGGCATTTTGCTACCTACCTGTATCTGTACTTGCAACTGTGTGTGCGTGTGTATATGTGAAGCTGCAGCAAGTTATGCAAATAACAACTTAGTGCTTCATCTTCTTCTACTTCTTCTTCGTTATGTTGCTGCCGTCAATCGAAGCCACTTGATGTTGGTGGTGCTGATGTTGCTGCTGATGCTGATGCTGTCGCGAGTGCTAATGACATTTGATTTGATTGCGGGCAGCATCTAAACCAGAATCACAATCACCATAACAGACAGTAGAAGAACGTAGTATTGTCATTTTTGCAGGAATCCTTTTTTTTCTCGAGAAATTCACTTGTTATCTCGCTCTCTTTTACTCTCGTTCTCACTCTATTTGCACTCTTATTTTCTGTCTATCTATATATCTCAGCTGCTTGTGTTGTTGTTGGTGGCTGTTGTTGGCTGTCTATTTATTTAATTTGCATGCAATTTTCAATTTTCAATACGAAATGCTTTGCATTGACAGCAAACGATGCGCACATTTCGCATCGGCAATGCACAATAGAAATTGAATTGCAAAAAATTTGAATTTGAGTTTGCCAAGCCAGACGGCAACGAGGACAACGCTGGGGACAAGGATGAAGACGAGGCAACGATGTTTTCAAGTGGTAGATTGCAGGGGCATACAACTCTCTCCGTCCCTCTCTCACACCCTCAAACTCACTCCACGTTTACGCCAAGAAATCGCACAATTTGGCGGCGAAAATGTCAAGTATTCTACAACGATGACGACGGCGGCAACGGCAACGACGACTGTGACTGTCACTACAATTACAATGACTGTGGCAACAACAACAATCCCAGACAGTCAGACACACACACGCTGAGACCGAGAAGTCACAGTCACCAGAATATTGGTGAGGTAGTTTATAAGTCAGATGCTATTTTGAGGGTTTCCACAAATGTGCAAAAATATATACATATAAATGCTGCACAACATGTACATATGAGGAAAGGCAACAACAGAGGCGCGAAATTCGCGTAACGCGTAAACCGGCACACACGTTGCTTGACTAGAGTTAATATACAAATAATATTCTAATGTTGAGATGCCGTAGATGCCACCCGACTGCATTGACGAACGCTCCGTAACTAAATTCGCAAAAACAGAAAGGATGCTGCGAAACAGATGATGCTGCTCCGGCTCCTGCTGCTGCTGTTGCTGTTGCTGATGTCGATGACGATGCCAATGCCGATGCCAACGCCGATGTGGAGGATATTTGCCGAAGTTAAGGCAACACGAAAGAGCGACTCCTGCTGCTACTAAGAGAAAACGAGGCAGACTAAAAATGATAGAGAGAAAGAGAGAGAGAATGTGACTGTGTGTATGTATATATGTGGGGGGACAGAGAGAGAGAGAGAGAGAAGAAGATGCTGTGAATGTGGCATTGGCGACGATGGCAGCAACGACTAACGTGTGACTTCGTTAAATTTCTGCGGCGACAGCACACAAAACGGATTCGGAAGCGGAAGTAGCAAGTAAGCGAGCAAGCAAAGGAACGAACGAGCAAGAAGGGGGACAGGGTGCAGAAGACTGTGATGCTGTGAGAGAGTGGGTAGAAGTTGGGATAAGGTAGAGTGCCGCCTGGAGTGGCATGCAAGTAGGCGAAGTAGCGCGAAGTGGCTAAGAATCGCGGCTTGGTGCTGGTACCTTGGCTTTGGGATAAAATCTATGTGCCATACATAAAAATACAAACACAAACACATTCATATAAACACACATATATGACACATAGATACATATATGTATATAGAAACATTCTTTTGGTTTGCCATCAATATTCACATTCGCACTTGTGAGCGAGTATTTTCTGATTTGCTGCAATCGCGCTGCCAAGAAACTTGGCAACAGCAGCAATGGCAACAACAACAATAACAACAACACCAGCAGCACCAGAAGCAGCAGCAGCGAGCATTTTCGAAACGGATGTTTGGTAAATCTTTAGCGCCGGATCCCAGCTCCAGGTCTGCTTTAGCTGAGAGCAATATACGGATACAGATACAGATATAGCGATATAGAGCCACCAACGTGTCTGAGCAGAGTCTCCTGGTCTCTCGATAACTAATAAAGGAATTACATTTATGTTGTTCAACTTGCCCTCATCCATCCAGAGTTGATGTCGTGTACTGACAATAATTCAGTTTTCAGTTTTCAATTTTCTATTTCTCTTTCTACCTTCCTCTTATTCTCTCCATGTCTTTCTCACTCTTTCTACTATATGGAGCAGACATGACCAAACTAATTGGAAACACTTGCTGGACTCCTGCATCATCATCATCATCATTATCAGCAACAACCTTCATTATTATCAAATTGTCTGGCTTAGAGTTAGAGGGAAATTGCCTGCCGCTGGGCTAAATGAAAGTTGAGAGCAAACATTTTAAGTATTACTCGGCCAGTTAAATGATGCTGTTTATTGAGCAATTTGGAATGCTGCTTTAAGGAGCTTCAAATTAAGTTACAGATTTTGTTTTCAACATTTTGGGAGATTTGTTTATTTAATTCGGTCAAACACTTTTGCCTGACAGTGCCCATTGGGAGAATAATATTGACGCTTGATTTGATGATTTCCAAGGTAGAAGGTTTCACCTAAATTAATTGAAAATAGAAACTCAAAAGACATTGTCCTTGATTCAAAAGCGTTTGGTTTGTATAAGAATATGGTCAATATTTTATAAATGCTGTCAGTTTTTCATTAATTTCTGCATCTTTTTATTCCAAACACTAATCACTTAGATTATGGATAAATCAAGCTATCTAAATGATCTTGTGTAAAGAGAATCAATTTGTTGTCACAAAAAAATTGGATCTAGAGTTTCCTTTTTTAAAATATAATTACTTTAAGAAATTTTGACTTTAACAAAAGATTATGCTGATGCGATTTATTTGGTAAGCAAGTAAAAACCGAAAAAAAAAATGGTTTAATTAAATATTTTTGCCGCGCAGCTCTTCGTTATATATTTAATTATCATGCTACTTCATTTCCTCATCTTAACTAACAAGTCACAACCAGCTTCCGATGAAGATGGAGCCTCCTACACTTTTATACTTTTTACCCACTCATGATAACCAAAGGCGCATCGTAGTGTTTCTGATGCTGCTGCTGGTGCTCCTTCTGTTTGTGTCAGAAGGGCGTCCTGGCAGTGCTGGCTTTTATGCCTTGTTTGCATGAACCTGGTTTCAGCATCAAAGCCAAGAAGAAAATATCCGGTTTACAACCGCATATTGCAGTTTTTCACCCATTGTGCGACTATCTCGGGTGTCCGGGCGAGTGGCTTGCCCACAGACAAGCAAACAAACAGACAGACACACAGCCAGGCGGACAGACAAACAAACAACCAAACAAACAGGACATTGAATTTGTTTTGGCTTTCTATACTGATTTTTCGATTTCAAATTGTACGTTTCAATGGTCAACTAGTGAAATCGGAAGAGGTAGAGGCGAGGTCGTGTGGCAGAGAGGTCGGTCGACCTCATACATTACCCACCCACCGCCACCTCTATAACCCCCTCCCCAAAAAAAAAAAAAAAAAAAGACCGAGTTTGAAGTGAGTGTAAGTTGTGTTGCTGTTGGCACATTTATCGGAACTGCATCTGCAAACCAATTGGCTGGGCACCTTTATAAATAAAATTGGATTATATGTTCAATAAGCTAATTAAAAACATGTGGCAAAAATCACAAAAATTTGATTATTCAATTGAATACTCAATACCCAGATCTCAATCAATGCTTCTATTAACCTTAATGAAAGGCAATCAACTAGAAAATTTTATTTGTAATTCAGTTCAGTTTTGTCTTAGTTTAAAAGTTAGACCAAGTGTAATATTATTACTTTAAACAATTTCCCTAATGGAGTTTTTGAATTAACAAGTAAGAGCTTTCATTTGCTTGGATTTCTAGATGGGATTTTGCATTGACACATTCGCATTTGCATTCACAATTGTCAACCAGACACTACGACATTGCCTTTTCATATACTTTCTACACAGAAATCCTCTTATTAGACTGAGCTGTTCACATGCCAATCCCTGACTATTAAACTTTTTTTTCCGTCCTATTATAGACTAGACTTAAAGATATGAGGTCTAAGCTCCTCAAATTGCCATGCATGGAATGGCCACATAATTGCAAATGACACCGTCAAAGAGTATGGTACTGCACCTTTGGGTCCACGCAGCCACGCCCCTAAACCACCATTACCATTCTTCTCTACGCTTCCCCCCTGCATGCTTGAATCGTAATGGTAATGTCAAAGCGAGAATTTTGGAGTGTATTTGTAGTCACCGGTTGGGGGGCTTAGCATCAAATAAAAAAAAGAAGAAAAACTAAGCAAATATAACCTGCAAGAGAAATGTTTCAAGTTGTACAGTGTTTGTTGTCGTTGTTGTGGATTTTTTTTTTTATTACGATTACGTTCCGGTTGTTGCATTCAGTGTGTTTGTTATTGTTGTTGTTGTAACTGTTCTTGTCGTTGCCCTTTGAGCCAGCCTCTTTGACTGCATCTGATGCTGTTGGGGCTGCTCTCTTTCACGAATGCAAAAAAAAAAAAAAAAAACGAGAAACTTGTTTACTGGTTTTTTGTTGCCAGCTTTGTATTTTTTTCCATTTTTATTTTATATAACTGTCAATAATATCCTCTTATCGATCCTGGGCTAAGAACTCAGTGCATTTTTCTATATAATTAGTATATTATCATTTGGCATATGGGGACGGTGGCAAACCTAAGTTTTAGTCCTGCAAGCTTTCTATAATTATATTTTCTTATCCTAAGCAACAATTACAAAGTATTAGAAAATTAATTCTATTTATGTGTCGTACAGAAACTACAAACAATCAACTGAAATACTCTAGACACATCTTTTCTATCATTCTTTTTTAATAATGCCTTTTAATGCTTATAAAAGAGTATACGAGTGTCGATATAGTAGAAATAAATAAGCAATTCTAAGCATTTTTTTGTATTGTGCTTCAAGTAACCCTTCATAGAAGGATCTATCAGACACCATGGATTAGAGCTATCGTCGTGAGACGATAAATATTTCAATTAACCTTATCATAACTACTCAGAAATATGTAGTTATCACAAACTTTAGAGGAAGCCGTTTGAGTTTTTATCAGATTTTTATACATACATATATGGGTATTTATGTAAGAATAATATTTTGCCCTAGGTCGAAATCATAAAATAATATTAGATTGAAAAATTTCCTGTCTATGCCTCTAGAGAATAGAGACTAGAGTATTTCAAAGCAGTATATTGTTTTCGAATTGTAGTTTTTTTTTCCTATTTTAGTTTTGACTACTTATCGGAGATGCTTTTTGCATGCAAACATCTCTACACTCACCTTTATGAGATGCAATACACAAACTTCGAATGACTCAACTATAAGCGTGGA